>CM062297.1:728901927-729501927 GCA_031216915.1 Pictodentalium vernedei | reverse complement strand
ACGTTTAGTTAGCGGATACGGTGTCACATGAGGTTCAGCGAGAACAATATTAGGTTTGGCTAAACCCGAGCCTAATAGCGTTCTCTCTTCGCCGCATGTGGCACCATATGCACCAATTAAACATTCAATAACTTATAATATTGCTTCACTAACTTTACTTTTGTGTCATACTCCGTAACTACTGTAATTAATTACCGCTGTTCTGTCGTTCTGTAATTAAATCTCTACCCAACACGAACAGCGAATGCCACTTGCAAAACAGTTTCTCTGATAACTACACAGTTTAATTTTTTGCCTGAAAAACATAGTTTATAACCCCTCATTGGAGCGAGCTCGTTCCAATGAGGCGTCAAAATCTATGTTGCTGAAGCAAAAGTTGAAAAAATAATAAAATTTGAAAGGCGATTTTTGTAAATAGCGCTGACAGAGTTTGTAATTTTTGGCACCGCCAAAAATATTAATCGCGACACTGAGGGTCTACATGTATCTATGATCTCTGTTCGCAGTATTATTACGAATGTAGTAATCAGTCCATTTCTGCGCAAGGCTTGGTTAAGAAAGAGCAGTTTGATTTATCTTCTCATTCACCAGTATTCCAATTTAGTAGGCAAATTGATGTGGAGCGCTACCCATCATCCACCGCTGCAGATTTTCAAATGAATGAAAATAACACTCGTATAGAACCCTATGGCTTTTACCGTAAGATGCTCCCCGTAGAAAATGTGGAATATGAGTTTATAACAGATTTTCATATTTTTGTGACAAAAATAAAAAATGAAGAGAAAACGGTAAAAACTGCGTGGCGAGCGATATCTTTATTGCATAATGGACAGAGACTCGAACTTTTTATACATTCAAGTCAAGCGTCGGCAAGAACGACAGAATTATACAGTGCTTTGAAAGAAAAATATCACGCACCACCTGAACTAAGCTCGCAACACACACCGAACGGTCTGCCTCCACTAGTCTGACACCCCATTCATGATACACCCCGGCTGTCATCCGCAGTTAATGAAGGTTTATCCAAACTAACAATGCTTGATCACCTACTGTGGTGAATGCGGATAACCCAGAGATGTTTGGAGCGTTTCATAACATAACATAACAGTTTTTACACTCAAACCAATACATTTTGGTACATGAAGTACATCAAACTTTTACATGAAATAAGGACAAGGATAGGGGGTCGACGGATGCAAGGGAAAAAATTAAGAATAGAGGACTAGATGCATTGCTACTTCGGAATTATTGATATCAATTTTTAAACCACTACCAAACGTAACTGTCAACACTTGACCGGTCTGCACTATTCACAAAAAATCGCATTGCTCGCGGACCCCCATCGGGACTAGTTCAATGAACTCCTTCCAATGAGAGGCCACAAGCCGCGCCATCGCCGCAAAGAACAAACAAACAAACTATTGATTTAGGAATTTTGTTTGCATACGTCGCCTTCCTTTCGTGATGGGCAAAGAGTCAACTTACTGATACTGTGTGTAAGAAGTGTAGAATACGGTAGTGTGATCACAAAAGCGGATAGATAATTTCGACAGGATCCGGATAAAATTCTCTGTACACTTTCCACTGACATGACAATCGTTTCTTATTCCCAGTTCCTTATTCGACATTCGTTATCAACCGATTTTATCGGTTGATAACGAATGTCGAATAAGGAACTGGGAATATGTAACAGTTGTCACGTCCCCACGATTTCCTCTCCGAAACACTCTAGAAGGATTAGATGTGCGCTATAAATAGCAACAAGAAGGCATGTGAAGGCGGGGAATGTTCGTCATAATCTACAGTCAAACAAAATGGCGGAGTTTATATCGACTTCTGGTGAGTTTTCAATCAACGCATTCCATTTTCAAATATTTCAAGAACAAAACACAGCACACAGAACTTCTAACATTAACGGAAATACTTGACTACTTTTCGAAATTCCGAACACTCGAATACTTTCTGCACACTCATGTCAAAATATAGAAGTTTCACGCAATAAACTTTCCCCATAACCCAACTAGGAATTTAAGGAATTCAGTCTTGTTTGACAGACCTCGTTGAGCTCTGGCAAAGGAGATTGAATTGGTTGAATTCCTAGTTTCATCATGGAAAAATGTGCGGCTTAAAAGTTTGATATTTCAACATTACGGTGCAGAAGGTAATTTTGGTGGCCAAGTTTACGAATGTAGTGACTTAAGGTTTCAGATCACGTCTTCTCGCGTTAACAATATTTGTTAAAACCATTTTTTGTCATCATTATTCAATCCTGCCTTAGATAAGACCGCATGAATATTTTTCCAACATTCGCATTATATATACAGGAAGTCTTGCCGGTGTTTCGACAAATGATGGAAAGTTTACACGTATGTTACACAGCATTACATTGCATGTCGACTAGGTGTAGATGTGACCGTTATTGCCAAAACAAAAAAATCGTGTACCCGTATCTGCATCGGAATGCATTCGCATCGGTCATCCACCGTGGTAACAGTTCTGTGTTCATTTAAAGCTGGAATTCAGTATTTATTTTTCCTTAACTGAAAGTGAACGTTTGTCTCAAGAAACCTTTTAAACAAAAGCAATATGCGATTTTCTGCCAAGAGTATAACTCTTTACGTAACGTAACTAGAGGACGTTGCTTCCAAAGCATTTTAAATAATTAAAAGTGTTCTTTTTTCGCCTCTAAAGCACAACGTACTGCCCCTGATTGAAACGAAATCGAGGAATCATAAGCTGTGTTTTGGAGACAAATATATAAATGAATAAGAATAAAATTTGTATAGCGATTTATTATGAATAGTGCTCATCGGATTCTACATTAGTTAAAGGAGTAATTGATCCACTTGTGTGACAGGAGATGACATATTTTTAATAGGATGGAAATCAATATTCAATACATTCTAGAACAGGTCTTACTTCATTAATGCCTACAAAGTCGACGATTTGGGGTCAATGCTCAACAACTTAATTAACATTGGTCTTGTCTCTTTTCAGTCATTATTGTCTGGCAGTTATTTATCTAAAGACAGTGTGTAACTAAAAGTACACGTTTGCTCTTACGGCCTGCTTTCCTCAGCGCTTGGACTTTGTATTTCAGATGACACTTCATCAGCTGCAGTCGTTGGAAACGTAAGGCTTTGTTCAGACATCTCTGAGGAACCGTTGATGCAATTGCGACATCTCTCCAATGGCGGAACCAGGCCAAACCCACCGGAAACGGGCGTACGGCTGCCCTCTGCATTGAGACTAGGAGTGCAAGGGGTGCAGCACATGCCTTTTTTCGTCAGAAGTGGACTAGTGGAAAATACTTTATTTTCCGAGAACTGTAACCGAGAAACTCTCGAGTATTGGTTTTAACGTTCTTTACGTGTGCCAATGTCAGGGGATGCTATCAGGTATAATGAATGAGTCTGGGATATAATCATCTAACAGAGATGCTGTACAATTGGCGGCGGGGTGAATTCTAAAGCCTGATATATATATATATATATATATATATATATATATATATATATATATATATATATATATATATATATATATATATATATATATATATATATATATATATATATATATCGTCCATTGAGTGGAACAAGGGGTCAACTGCAATGCTTTAGCATTGCAGATCACCCCTTGTTCCGCTCAAGGGGTGATATATAATATCAATACAACTGAGTATGACATTACGACCTATGATACGCTGTAAACCCCCGGTCTTAACTTCTACCCACGGTCGAGTGCACTTTTTGATACCCCTGGCCCCTTGCTCTCGGATGCTTACGGCACACTTGAAGCAGACCCCTCCTATCCACGGAAGCTTACTCGGGGATATAAAATGTTTCAAGCACATTCTTGAGTTTTTTAATTGCTATGTGCGTCAAAGATGTACATTACTACATACAACAAAAATAAATAAGATCCCGTTTTGTACTTCCATTATTTTTTAGTTAAGCGATTTTAGAAAAATCTATTGACCTGAAGGATCAGCATTGAAAGTGTGTCAACTAGCAAACCGACAACGCGAATACAGGTAATCGGTCAAAAAGTCAATAGAAATGTCCAAGTATCTTTATTTATAGATATTAATTGTTCTCAGCTGCTCAAATACCAATTGAAATATAATTTAGTCGATTGATAACTGTTCTTGAGAATTAGCGTGACTGCGGTAATAAGAACTGTTTTTGCGACATGATGATTGATCCATATGACGATATTGATTCGGAGTCAAGATTACGATAGGTGTTTCCACTCGAATAATATCGAGTGCCGATTATACACTCCAGTAAAGCATCAACCGATAGAATGACTGAAAATACTGCTGTCTGTAAGTCGTCGAGGTACAAATAATTCATGATGTTGATTTATTTCAGACGATACGGAATCAGACGATACGTAACGCATCTAGATGACAACTGTTGAAAATCTTCTTGAATAACTGAATATTTTAACTTCCTGCTTCCAAAATATACCTTGTGATCTCGAATTGGACAAGCTCGTCGAGCTCGATGAGCTTGTCCAAAGCGAGATCACAAGGTATATTTTGGAGGAAGAAACTGGAAAAGTCAAATCTGTATTGTGAGTTATGTGAGTAACGCTGCGCCGATTTACGTCGTATAAAGAGTAAACATTGAGGGATCACTCATACATATTTCTTATGGGGTTCAACCCGTAATAGTCATTTGCTAATAAACACCCAGTGAGTGAGTGTACGGTGAAAATATCGCGTGAAACAACTTTTGGCAATGGCGATATTTTTGGTCGATCTATAATTAAAATCAAATTTTACACTTTTAGAGTAGATGCCGGAATCGTTTTCCCCCTAAGGAAAAAAAAACAACAGTCATTTTCACGTGAAAATTTGTGCCTGGTAAAAATATGTTATATTCTGTACTCACTAGTGAAATATTTTCGATATCCATTCAAAGAGGGTAGATAACATCTGCTTACCATTAATTCCAACTTCGATGCACTGGAAATGGCGTTAAATTGAAAACGGCTGGCCATTCAGCCGATCTCTTAAAGGCCACATGTACACGTGAAAAGCAATTACCTCCGATAAGCGATATGTGGGAACAAATTTTTTTTTGATGAGTGTATGACATTTTTCTTTCATCCGTGTAAACACGCAATATGAAACTTCATATCCGACAAAGCAAATTACACAAACTGCTAAATCGTTCTTGCCATATCGATATCAGTTTTATCGGAATGGAATTCCGAGGTTGTAAGGAAGTCATAGTTCATAGTATTGATCCAGTTCCGGTCGAAGATTTGTTAAGATAACCTTTCCATCCTATCTTACATTTGCCCGGCACGATCAGCATAATGAACTGCGCGTCGTTTTCAGTGGCGCTAGAAGACAGGGGGAACTTAAACGATTGGCTCTCTCCCCATTGACATGACATAGGATTTTCAAGTTATTTTCAACTGTTTTATCGAGCCCCGACAACTCTGCGTTTCACGGAGAGCATTTCCCATCTTCAGAGGCGATCGATTAGTGTGGGGGAAGGGGGAGGGTTAAACCCTATTTTCTCCCGACTGTGGTGACCCAAGTCCCGATTTAAAATATTCCAACTACATCTTTAAGGCGCATGCCTTGTTGATGCAGTTGGAAAATTGGCCAGTCGGGAATTAGTTAAAACTCAGTGTTCTAAAGAATTTATTTGTCATTCATATAATGGGGTTTAAAGACACCTTCGACAGCCTGGGTCACCTCGAGTCGGACAGTTTTACGGGAGAAGGAAGCCGGGGTAACCGGAGAGAATCTCCGAGCAGCGGCGAGCAACTGCCAGACTCCACAACGTACTAACTCCACACAAGCAGGGTTAGCATTGATGGAAGACAAGTGCACCATCGACGTGCAGTACGCCTTAGTACACATCACCATCGTACTCCCATGCGGACAATCGGGATTAACCCTTTACCTAACGAATCGCCCACATCCGCCCGCGTAATATGCAAATTGAGCAGCTGAAAAAATGAAATTTTTCAAAATATTTCAACAAAACCATATCATTTGACCCCTCATTGGAACGAGCTCATTGAGCCCGTTCCAATGAGGGGTCACATGATATGGTTTTGTTGAATTTTTTTGAAAAATTAAAAAAAAATGATATTTAAAATAATACATTTTGATATCGTCTGCGTTGGGTAAAGGGTTAAGTGCCTTGCTCAAGGACACAACGCAGTTGCCAATGGCGGGAATCGAACCACTCGTACATTGCAAGTCGTAGTCTATCACAGTGAAAATACACGCCGTTAACATGTTAGTGTTTGAGAATCGGTTGACTGACTATAACATTTGAGAGAAGCTAGATAGGCCGTACTTTAAAATCAGATGGGTTAAAACCCAATTGATTTGGATTAATTTTTAACCCAACTGATTTTAGGGAGCACTGTTTCTCCTGAAATCAAATTATGGTATGCCTATGCTAAGAACTAACATTAACAGTAAAGTGAGTATGGGTAGCATAAGTTTCTTCGTGGGCAATTCTCTGTAAGTTCTTGCTGGGACATTGTTTTGATGACTGTTTTGATATTATTTTAATCCATTTACAATTGTGTTCTGTAGCATCCGAGCAAGTCTGTGGTCTCGCAAAATCATGCCACCTCAAAACTGAGTGGCATGATGGCGTAATATATTCACGTCAAGTATCTCGATCCTTTCTTTATCCACCGGCAATGTCAGAAGAATGTAAACACTGAGGTTAATATGACTTAACAATTGTTCACTACCGCTTCCCAGTACCAAAATATGTATCGATCCAAGCAACAGCTTGTTTCCAAACCTGTGATTTATTATTTTGTGTAGTTCTGTCGCGATTATTCGATTAGTCGACTAACCGTCGACTATTGAAGTAGTCGACGTTTTTTATTTTTAGTCGATCGTCGTTCATTTTCAAGGTGGTACACGTCTACTACACGTCGGGGCTAAATTGCATTGTTTTGTGAGGTGAATGATCAATGAAGGTGAATAACTTTAAATATCTAACAATAGTTAATATTCATATCCGGAAGACTGTACGACTGTCACTGACTGTGTAAGAAAGAACACTCACAGTTACTCGAGAAGAATAGATTCTTCTGAATTTCTCCAGTCATGTACACACGAATGCACCCATTGGAAAACCCGAAGCGCGGAAGTGACAAAATTATGACGAAAGTCAGAACGTCAGATCACTTCTAAAAGTTCGGAACTTCAGAGTAAGATCCAATTTTAACAACTGACGAGGGAATGCATGGATCTCAATGTTAAAAATTTCGAGAAACTTATTGCAGAAAGGAAACATAAGCAGGAACGTTCTATGGTAAATTCATTTTAATTCATCGGCTTCAATCTAGTTCAAACTTGGACCCACAGTCAGTAATATTATTTTTGGGGTTGGTACGTCCTACAGGACGTACCAACCCCAAAAATTATATTACGGACTGTGGGTCCAAGATTGGACTACATGTAGCTTCAGTCGGGACCGATTTGTTGTTCCCACAACCCCACTTCGTCTGAACACACTGGTGCCATTGTTATTTTCAGAGTTTTACGAACAGAAGAATGATTTGCTAAAAAATCATGGGAAGCGACTATTAATCGACTAACCGTCGATTACTGGTCACGATTAGTCGATTACAAAAAATGATAGTCGCGACAGCCCTAATTTTGTGGGGTTTAATTTCGAAGTGTTTTCTTAACTCCTGAAGTCGAGGATTAAACGTCAATAGTTCACGAACTTTGAACGGGTTTTTAGGAATATAGATCGTATTTAGTACAGCGTAAAACACTGCAGGACAGTGTGATACACGTAACTTGATTCGAGCTATATTACAGCGTAGCTATAATTGAATTTATCACCGCGAGACAAAATATACGTAAATCAAATATTGATACACAAGTTCGCTCAGCAATGCTAAACTGCGCTATCAGATCCATCTAGAGGAGATTTCCATGGACAATTCAAATTCTCAACGGGGAATTGGGAAATGTATTTTGATATCCAAATATTTACTCACGAGTCGAGCTTCAGACCACACAATATTGATTGAAGGATAAAGATGAATATAGTAGAATGCAGTCCGGAAGAGCCGCCAGTGATTTTCCACATAAAAAGAAACTCAAACACTGTTTGAAATTAAATATTGAAATGCCTGATTCTTGCAAAATTAACATATTACATACATGTACACCAACATTTTTTCAAAAGACATAAAATATATTCCTGGTATGTTAGTGGAATTCCACTTCCCACGTATTTTAAGAGTCTGTTTAGGTTGCTACATTCCAAAATTTAACAAGTGGATGTCGGACAGATGGATGGAAGGATATCACAGGAAGCTCACTACCCGATTTCTTACATTAACCCTATCAAAACGATTTTTTGTCAAAAATATTAGCATCTGACGACAAGATAACATAACAAATCGATAAGAGAATCAGCAATAATTCAACTCTACAATCTACTCTGTATCTTTCCATAAATACAGAGTAGATTCACCCGCTTGACTGTAAATTATATTATTTAGGACGATACCATCTCAGTGTTGAAAGGGTTAATTATAGATTTTCGAACTGAACCTGACACGATGTTATAAACTAAGCCTTTTTAATTAACACGCGTCAAACTCCAAATTGGCAATGCTAGGCAATGAAAACCCGAACCGGGTACCACAGACATCTATTTGTGTGACTGACAGTGCGAGTGAGATTACTAATATTCCTCGTGGTTGAGGGTGTGCGATGGGGAAATCTCACCCGATGGCAAGATATTGGACCAGACACGAGGCTTGCCGAGTGTCTGGAGCAAACATTTTGTCCCGAGGATTAGATTTCCAAATCTCATCTCGCACCCACTCCCATCAGGGATAATTGTTCTCATCAAAAGTAAATTCAGGAGCACAGGCAGTTTTTTTCGAATAATTTTGTTGCCCTTTTCAGAAAAAAGACTGATTTGCTCATCGGAAAGTGCGCCCAAAAGGTCTGTATATGCCACAGGTACATACCTCGAAATTAAATCCCGACGCCGGCAAGACAGAGGTTAAAGATTTGTAGCGAAATCAACATTGACACATTCCGCTGACGGCATATTATGAATTCTGCAATGCATTCGCATAACTTTTCGACGGGAATTTCGTGCAACTCTCTCCAGTCATAATGATGTTCACCCAAACATTCATATAAAAAAGTCAAGTGTCCTTTGATTTTGCGGTCTGTGTTTTTATTTCTATTTTCTTCGACAAACGTTCGTCGGCTAATATTCCGAAAACATGACACCATGTTGTTTGTTTACAGAAGAACGTGCGATGATTGAATAGTCCTGCGCTCATTAAATATGCCAATAATCCAATATAGGTTGGTCACGTGGGTGGGTTGAGATAGCTGTCACATGGGTGGGGTGAGACGGGCATATCTCGCTCGGCTGTCTCACATGACTTTATATATGTCTCAGAACCTTAGTGGCGGGAGAATTCCCCATCTCACACACACCACCCATCAGGGATAATTTTTCTCTCCATCAAAACGCCCTGATGTCATCAAAAGTAATCCAGGGGCACGTGCAGCTTTATCGAACAATTTTGTTGTCTATCTCTGAAAACAATACTGATTTGCTTATCGGAAAGAGCTGTATATACCTCAGGTATATACCACAAAATTAAATCCCAACGCCGACAAGACAAGGGTTAGAGATTTGTAGCGAAATGAACATTGACACGTTCATAACGGTGTTCACTCCAAAAATCATATAAAAGAGTCAATTGACCTTTGGTTTGAGGTCTATACTTTTATTTCTATTTTCTTCGACAAACGTTCGTCTGCTAATATTTCCGAAACATGACGTCATGTCATGTTGTTTGTTTACGGAAGAACGTGCGATGATTAAATAGTTGGGGCGCTCATTAAATATGCTAATAAGCCGATCACGTTGGTCATGTGAGATATATATGTTACATGGCCTTCTCCCTTGAGACATGCAGATCTTGCATGGGAAGTGGGGGAGAAAAGTCCCAATATCAAATCTGGTCTCAAAAGATAGTATGTGATTGCTAGCTCCAAACCAGACGAAAATATTCTGACTTGAAACATTATTGGGGAAAGAGCCGGTGTGACAGGAATGGAAGTCCGTAGGAAAATTAGTCCCTCTGGACTATTATTCCGCGGAATTATAATCCTAGGTCTAACATTTCTAGGAATAGTAGTCCGCCGGACTACTATTCCTAGAAATGTTAGACCTAGGACTATAATTCCGCGGAATAATAGTCCAGAGGGACTAACGTTCCCACGGACTTCCATTCCTTTTACACCGGGATCTAACACCCATACTCCCTCCTTATTTACGCCGCTGTCATGAGACTATTTTATAAACATGAACGGATGTATATTTTCCAGAACTGTCGATCCGCTATTTGAGTATAAATGACTGAAATATACTATTAACATTTTTTATTACTTTCCAAAGTGTGATTTACTGGCATTTCCGGGTTTGATTATAAACGATAACTTCACAAGTGAATTATGCAATCAACAATCGGGCTATGTATCCGTGCGTTAAAGGGTTAAATACTATAATTATCGTTAATAATGAAAAATAATAAACAGAGTAATCGCTTTACTGGACTGGTTACGTGAAATAATTTATTTGAGGCGAGGGACTATATTGTAAAACACTCGTGCTCATTCGCGCACTCGTGTTTGTACAACGTTCCTCACCTCTCATGAATTATTTCACGTAACCAGTCCAGTCAAGCGATTACTCACTATAAAAGGACATTACCGTTTCGTCTTTTAAAACATTCATGATTTTTGTCTACCATTTATATTCATACATGTAATAAAAAACCCGGAAAAGACGACACAAACTAACATTTTGTTACAAAATGAAACACGGACTTGCCCATAATTATTTATCGCGACGGATCCCTCGAACGGTTGCATAAAGATCTTCATATTCTCTCAGAAATGATGAGTAACTTTGTAATGTATTCCGTAGAACCAACTATTTTTCAGATTTATTTTGCCATCAGTAATTAAGCTTAGAATGAGCTGGATTCTGAATTACGCAGCTGTGTAATCAGGACCATGCGAAACCGCGAAATTCGATTCAAAATCGTCACGATGCTTAGATCGGATTCAAGTTGTGTCGCGCTTATTCGGAAATTTTCGAATCGTCGAGATGTTCTCAAAGTTCAACCAAGTTCCTCATCTTGTATACGTCTATGATCAGATCTCCTGTGCAGGAGACCTGATGATAGAAGAAGGGTTTAAAGAGGTTCCGCTTACGACACTACGTTATATTCGTTCTGGATTATTCCGCATTTTCGATTGATTTGCTTAAGCAAACGTGTCGCCGTTGCACACAACATTTGAGTGGAGACTGGCAATATATACGGGTGTGAGAAGTTACAATATCTACCAATTGAAGAGCGTTGAGAGTCGATTCGAGATTCGAATCGATTCGAGACTCGAATCGATTCGAGATTCGAATCGATTCGAGATTCGAGTCGATTCGAAATCCACTGCCAGATTCGATTCAAAATTCTATTCGACTTAAAATTTGAGATGTACGGGGCCTTTTGAATAACAGTAGAAGCTTTCAAACGTATATTAAAACACGAAGACTGGGCTGTTCCTAAGTACTACAGTTAAAACTAGAAGTCCTGTCATGAAATGCGCACAAATAGCACCCCGATCTGCGCGTTAATCTACGCGTTATGACCATAGTAAGGCTATCAAATTCTGTACATATGGCCTGTGCACAAGCAATGTTTCAGCCAATGGACCTCCGGGTAACCCGGAGGTCCATTGGCAGAAACATTGCCTACGTCTGGTATGAGTAATCAGGAGAACCTGCCGTGCTTTGAATGTCATTCGATATGGCAAATGCGCGCAATTCCTACTCGCAAGTAAGCCTAGATAAGCGCACAGTTCGTGACAGGACTTCTAGTTTTAACTGTACCATCCGGGCCCCAGATTATGCTAAGTTCTCCATGCAGAATTACACTTGGAATGCTGTAATCTAAACTCTCACAAATTTTACAGATTTCTTACGGATGATCGAAAACGTGAATGTGGTTTTGCATATGAAAGCAACAAACATTACGTTTTTAATTGTCAGCTCAAAATATCCCAGATGTCTTTAAACATGTAAGCATACTTTATAATTTTTTCAACTGTATTTTAAGAAAAGGATATAATCTAAGTGCTGGGCACTTTCATTCAATCCTTTTTATTAATTATAACAAATAAAATAAGTTTAATCTAATCCCAAATAAACACCCCTGTGAACAATTTGAATAAGGCTAATTTATCACAAAATACACTTTTATCTGGTGACCCCAGTCTTCAGAGTGGCTAATAACGAACTGTTTCTGGTCTCAACAATATAGAATTGACACTGTGAGATTCAATGATCGTTTGTGGTGAATGTGAGTGGTCCACCTAATCTCAATGGCATCTGCTCAATATCCGAGAGTTTAAAACCAAAAAATGTTTGTTATAATCAACTGATTGAAAGCCTCGCCAGAGCTATAGTGTCAGTCTGCCATACTATAAAAAAGGATACAGTCAGTTTTTCTCCAAACGTAGCATTTACCAGAGAGTAAAGTTTTACATATCTATTACAGTGCAACCACGCAATTTCGGTAGTTTGTTTTTTGTAACTGTTACCATTTTTGGAGGCCTCATTAAAGAAACAATAAACCGTTCATTTGAAAAAAGTATTGATTCTCAGGTTTTGCTAGTTGCTTGAAAGAGAATGTAAAACCCATTGTATGCAAAGTATAAGACATGAAAAGCAGCACGAAATTACTTAAATCTGTAACTAAAAAAACTTTAATGCAGACTAAATTGAAGAAGATACGACATTGCGAAGATATCAGGGAAGTTGCATGAATGTTATCCGAAGCAAATAAATCACAATGTCGTAATTTCTGAATGCATGCAGTTTCTAATTTTAAGTCTGCTTCTTTTCGAACAGCTCTGTAATCTGTAGCAATAATTGGGAATTATTAGTGTCAAGGTGATAGCTTTAAGTTGCGATTTTCTTGTTTAAACGTGTATATAATTTTTATAATATTTCTTCTTCGGTCTAAAAGCCAAAGATATGTATATGACGGACTCCGAAAGACCGATTTGTTAAGTAAGCCATATACGTATTTAAATAGTAATAAATCAGATGAAAATGACAACTGTAATGGAGAGGAATCTCATTCGGAGTCTGTAACGCCAATTAGCGCTTGTCTGGCCTGAAACAACGGTCTTGCGTTATAAGCTTTAGACATAAGACACTCGTTTAGCCATGCAAGGTAATCAGTCATCAAATTATATGGTCATTAGGGCCAATAATCTCCTAATTATAATGGCGTACGTAGGGTGCCTGGTGTTGTCAGATTTTGACAGTGGACTGTCAGAAATGTCAAAGAATAGCAAACTTCAAAGAATTTAAAAGAGAATATTAAATTAAGATAGATCTAAGCGGCCAAGTTCAAGCGAAGCAATTAAAATGAGAATTAATGCGTTGGATATAGAATAAATATCGTGGAATTTTTCGAAAAATTCATTTAAGTCCGAAGGCGTGTAAGACTTTGGGTCGTAGGCGAGGAGCTGGGGATGTCCCATGCTATAGGTGAGAGGAGGTGCCGCGACGGAACCAAAGTATGGCACGTTGTAACGTAAGGGGAGCCACAGAGCTCAATTTAGAGTAGGAACAGTCGCGAACCAAGTCGGCGGCCATATGCGAGTGTAGGAGTAGAAAGAGCAAGAACGAGCTCTGGGTGGTCACGAAAATTGGCTTTGAGGTAGACGACATTACCGGCTGTAGGAGGCAAGCCATACGTAGGCAGGGTAGGCTTTGTCTGTATGAACATTATACAAATGAAGGGGAGCGTTTAACCCCATAAGTGGCGACTGCTTGAGTGAAAACCTTCCAGTGAAGTGACAATACGCTAGTGGCCGTGCGACGGCAGTGAAAGAGTGTATGTTCGTGCAAAGGCGACCAGCGTCCAAACACCAGCGACAAAGAGGAAGAAATCAGCGACAATTGAAAACGCGGGCCCGCAATTGACTCAGAAACTGTGTGGGTGGGGTGTGATTGACGTTCTGTTTTCTTATTCATTGGATTTCATATAAGTCACAAATTACTATATTTTTTGGTATTAAAATTGTTGTTTTCTGTGAACCCCTGTTGATTTATGCGTTTGAGGAAAAGTTATTGACCCCTTCAGCATAAAAACCACCCCAACAAGAACGAAACGGGTGGGTTCGCGCACGGGTTCAGGAGACATTCCTTGAGCTTTGGCTGAATACGCGGCGTGAATGTATTTCCCCCGGCAACGACAAAGCTCTGTTCCGACAATTAGATAAAAAGCTTTGTATTATTTTCCATTCATTGCAGTTATGTACCGTCTGAGCGATCGATTCGGACTCCCGCGTTGTGTCCTGCGATGGTGCGCATGTCTTCAACCAATCTAACCCTGCCTGTGCCGCAGTGCGGAGTTACGATGTTGGGGAGCTGGCAGCTGCTCGTCGTTGCTCGGTGGTTCTCTCCGGGTACTCTGGTAAAACTGTCCCCGACACGATATGACCCTGGCTGTTAAAGTATTGTTAAACCTTAATAAACAATAATAATAAATAACATTGCAGTTATGCATCCAATAAAACCCTTAACACGTTTATTGGCAACAGCAATCTGAAATAGATTGCATGGACGTGGACATTATAAACAGAAATGCGTGAACACAAACTTTACCTTTGTCTTTTTCACCAATTGAACTCTGGTGGTATCGTTCATGTCATTTCAAAAGCAGAAATTGGAAGAATCCATATTCATTATTTAGGGGTGGACCGATCAATATTTTCATCGTGCAGCCTTGGGGCTGCACGTTGAAAATATTGATTGGTCTACCCCACACATTCACAAAGTAGCCGTCCTACTTAATGAAATTATGACGTATCCTGTGCCGGAAAAGCGGCCCCTCCTGTTCAAAGGATTAACCCTTTACCTGACATGGAAAGCAGACGACACTTGCAAAAAAAAATTCTTGAATAACTAATTATTTTCATTTTTGTCTCAAAAACATAGGTTATGACCTCTCGTTGGAACAAGCTCGACGAGCTCGTTCCAACGAGGGGTCATAATCTATGTTTTTGAGACAAAAAATGAAAAAATAATGAAAATTAATTGGCGATTTTTGAGAATAGCGCTGAACGGTTTTGGCCGTACTTGGGTAAAGGGTTAAGAAAGCTAATTTGGACGAATATGGAAAATGACATGGCACGGAATTATCCATCAGTGATCGGCTAACTTGATCGGGATGAAAAAATGCTACCTACTTTTTTGACAAAAACAAATTCTCACCTTCATGCTAATTTATTTAATGCACTGAAACACTTTCTGACGAATGATTTATAAAACAGAAGAGAACTTTTGCATAACGGAAATTGTGGTTTTCTCGAATGGTTAACTTATTTGTTTTCAAATTAGCGAGTCATTGCCCGTTTAAGGAATCACTGAACTAAAAATTTGAATTAGAGTTACACGTCTTGAAATGTTGCACTCGGAAATGATGCAATCTCTAAAAAATAAGCAGCCTTGGGAAAATATGTTGTTTTAATAAACGTTTGAAACATTCCATTGACATCATGCATTATTGTTGAATACTCCAGATAAATAAAGAGGGTGATTTGATGGCTTTTGGCTCTAAAAAATACAATTAGCTTTTGGTGTGTTTTTGTTGGAAATTCCCGGAAAAATGTGTGCACGTTACCGGTACTTCCCGTTCTGTCAGGTTTTCTCTCTTATTTGTAACATAACCCCCTGGATTTGGGGTCAGAAAATGTTGTCTGAAGGGCAAAACATGACAAAGATATTTGAATGCCAAAATTAAAGTGATGCGATCATATTTGTTTCGCTACCACGTTATAATGGTCGCCGATGGGAAAATATTTAGTTCCGTGATACCTTAAGTTCTAATAGAGAAAGTAGTTTGCAGAATTAGTGTTGGGTTATCGTTCTTCATTTGCGCTTGTGCTCTAAATTTTGAATGCTCAACACCAACTGAAACTATCCTTTTAGAAGCTAGAGCACTGTGTGTTAGTCATCCCAGTAAAAATATGTTGACCAAAATTCACATGTTGACCAAAATCCATCGTGGTCAAATTGTTTCTATAATTCTTTAGATTTTATTCCCTTCTGTCTCTCTTTCTGTTATCTCGGGATGTAGTTTAGAAAGGAACAGTATGTGAAGAGTGAATTTTTCCAGAAAACATACGGAATAGAATTTTCATCAGCATAATAAACAGGCCTCTGATTACAAGGAAATACAGATGGCACCTTGTACTCAAGGGATAACATCAGAGGAGCACACGCCCAAGTTTCAGACACTGGACTTCCAGGATTCAAACGGGAGATTCATTAACTGGATATTAACCCCTTACCCAACGCAGACGATATCAAAATTTATTATTTTGAATATAATTTTTTTTAAATTTTTCAAAAAATTTCAACAAAACCATATCATGTGACCCCTCATTTGAACGATCTCATTGAGCTCGTTCCAATGAGGGGGTCACATGATATGGTTTTGTTGAAATAATGATTTTGAAAAATTAAATTTTTTCAACTGCTCAATTTGCATATTACGAGGGTGGATGCGGGCGATTCGTTAGGTAAAGGGTTAATTGCGCTGCTTAAGTTATTGAAATTTTTTATCTGGATGGAAATTCCACCACTTCGTGGGTGTTTAGTGATAGGCGGTCTGTCCTCAGCGTACTTTATATGTACATGCTGGTGCTGAAGAGGAGGCAAGTGGCGTAATGGACCTGAAAACGTCTGTATTATTTGTGCATACTCGAAAACAAATGCATTCATCGTTTGCACACGTGTGACGGATTGCACTCAGTCGATTGTAACTTCAGTTATGCAAAGAATAATGTGCCACACAAAGAATGAATACACACGCGACTGCCATACAATGAAATGATAACGAGATAAGTAATAGAACCGATAATTAAAAAAAAAAACGAGTGTAATCAATATATAATGAAATTAATAATAAAAAGGGATTGTAACTCACTTGTTTTCGGGATAAATGCACGCATTCATGCTTATAACTATTAATTTCATGATAGTGCAGTAATCCGAAAGTTTCAGCCCAGACATAAACTTTTCAATTTTGTACACTACCTTATGTTACCTAACCCATATTCAGCCAAAAGACCTCCCGCTTGAATTCGAGAGTCCATTTGCTGAAACTTGACTTGTGGCTCTTACGCTCTTCAACACTGTGTTTTTATTCAATCGATTTTCTATTCTGCCCATGGGAACCCGAGGAAGTAATAATATAATAATAACACTTTGGCCGGCCGCTGATTTGTCGCGGTTCTCGTATGAGAAGGTCTTGGTTACCCCTGTTCTACCAACTGCCTCCCTATTCCCACGCTTCTTCTCTCCTCCCAACACTCGGAGACGAACTGCCTGATGACATCCCTTGCCCCATTCTTCCCAATCTCTCCGATTAGCATATTAACCCTCGCCTTTGAGTCGTCCCCTAACCACATGTCGTTCATTCTCCCATCCCACTTCCCCATTATACTCCCAGTGAATCTTGTTCTTTTAGACTGGTATTTTGGGCATTCTAGAGTAGAATAGTGTTTGTTTACAGCTGTAAACAAGCTCTGTTTTGTTGGTAAAATAAGACCCGGTAACCAACACTTGGGGTCGAAGTTATAAAGTATGCAACAAAGATATGAACGATTGGATAAACTTAACTTAATTCTTATGTTGTGGTCATTATATAGTCATGAATTCTGAAACGGACCGTAAGCACCTAAATAAATTGAATAAATAATATGTGAATAAATAAATAATAAATAACTATATATAAATAAATATTCTAACTTCTAAACAAACAGAATTAAAGTTGGTGATGATCATTCAAAATTTAATCTACCACTGAAAATCAAGAACGACAACCCACCACCAATTCTATAAGTTGTTTTACACATGAGAATTCGACGAGTCCATCCAAAACGACCGCAATTAATAAAAACAAACTGCAGAAATAGAGCGGTCGTCTATATTGTATGAACATTTCATTGTACAACAATCTATGTTTACTTCAGTCCTTGCAAACACTTGAACCCGTTTCAACGTTTTTTGTTTGAATTGAATGTTTTTCCTCAGTAGTTTAAATAGGCTCAGCTTGTTCGCCAAACCCTATTTCACCTTTGAAGGAAATAAGGTTGCTGCTCAACACTTTGAACCCGAGTGGCCACTTTTGTGTCCAGGAACGCGATACGTCATATTTTCATTAAATAGGATGGATGCTAAGTGCATGTGTGCGGTAGACCAATTAATATTTTCAACACTGGAACCAGGTAAGTGTTATTTCAATATTCAACGAGGGTGAGGGTCCCGTCCTCAGTAATTACAAACTCAATTTGTGTTTATCGCGCGACTACCTTCTTTGAAATACTCGTTTTCGCAATAATACGTTTGCACACCTCCGTTAGTTCAATAACTCTCCTGCCCTTTACCATAGTAGACACCTGGAACTTAATTAAGCACCCCTGAAATGTTTCACGACAGTGAAGTTGCTGTTACTGATTATTATGTTTTAATGATTGCTATGTCTTGCAGTGCATTCCATCTCGTGAAACATGGTGTTTCTGGTTGATAGCATACCTCAAACACACCCAGTCGTCCAGATGAAGTATGCTACCCACGAACGTCACAAAAACACTATCGTCCACATGCAATATCTGGGTATAAAATAAGAAAATTTGTCACTTCTTTTATCAATAGATGTTGACATGGCAAGGAGGAGACTGTCAGAGGCTCTAAGATGGCAAATCGTTGGCATGCATGCAACAGTCATGTCATTCAAAGCTATTGGAAGGCAACTTGGCTACAGTCATTCTGTCATCAGCAGACTTGTCCGAAAAAATCAACAAATCAACGATGTTAAGGACCGACCAAGGCCTGGACAACCCCGAAAAACCATTCCTCGGGAAGAGCGGAGTCTGGCACGCCTCGTTAGGCGTGAACCCTTTGCTTCAAGTGGGGTTTTGAAACGCCTTTGGCTCCCCAATAGGCGTTTGTGCAAAATACCTCTCCTGAACCGTCTCAAAGCACTGGGTGTGAGGTCTAGAAAGGTCATCAAGCGTCCAGTTCTGTCCGATCAGCATCAAAGACGACGTTTGGAGTGCTGTATGGCACGACAACATTGGAATCTCAGGGCGTGGAGGAAAGTCCATTGGTCAGATGAGAGTAGGTTCCTGCATTCACGTCACAGATGTTCGCAAGACAGTGTGGAAGCATAGGAATACTGCTTGTGTGCCCAGGAGCACCAGACCTACTGTTCCTTATGGTGGGTGATCAGTAATGATCTGGGGATGCCTCTCTCATGATTGTAAACTTGATATGGTGACTGTACGTGGGAATATCAATTGTCATCAGTACATCCGGGACATTCGCAGTCCGGTTGTCGTGCCTCATTTTGACAACCACCAGTTGGCTACTCGCCCTGTATTCATGGGCGACAATGCAAGACCACATCGTTCCCATTCCTTCAGAACAACGCTATTACAACACTACCTTGACCTGCAATGAGCCCCGATTTGAATCCCTTAGAACACATCTGTTACTTTCTGGGACGTCGTGTGCGAGCAAGGGATCCGCCTGTACAGAATTTGACCAGTTTGGAAGCTGCATTGCATGAGGAGTGCCAGTAGTTGCCTCTGGACCGTATCAGAAGGCTCACTGGTAGCATTAAGAGCAGTGTTCAGGCTGTCATCTGGGCATGTGGTGGATACACTAGCTACTGACGTCACACAATTCTGTTGTGTTCAGGAGATCACAAGTTACATATTTTGTCAGTAATTACCGGCATTATTTCATCATGGACCGTTCCAGCACCATACTTGTCGAGAGAACATTTTTCCATCAAAAACATTAGTGACAGATATGTGTAATTAGCGCCATTTAAATACTGCATGTTTTCATCACTGTATTGTCTTTCATTTGTCAATAGACCATTCTTTCCACAAACGATCACATCTGCAAATGACCATCTATTTCGAGTAATACAGAAGTATATCAAAGCAACCAATAGATTCAATACCTTTGAGAATATTCATTCAGGAGGTAGTTAGTTCTATGTTTCCAGGCCCCCGGGAAATAATGTAGTGCTGGTCTACTATGGTGGACAGTGCCGCATCATTGGAAAAATTGCTCTGGTAGCCATTGAGTGGTGTGCAAGTCGTTTATAGTGACTGGCCTGATTAACCATTTGCCGGAAGTAGTGGTCTAAATCTGCCAGCGCTATTCACAAAATCACCAATTTCTTCTCTTTTTAACCTTAGAATATAGCTTGCGTCTCCTAATTGGAGCGAGCTCGTTCAGCTCGTTCCAATGAGGAATCATGAGCTGTGTGTTTGGTACAGAGGATGGAAAAGGGATCGTTATTCGAGAGGTTTAGTTGCAAATTCCCTCTGCCTTTCTTGATGGGTAAGGTGTTAATTGATTAATACGATTGGAGGATCTTGACTTACCCGTACCGTGTTTATGAAATAGCTACACACGTTGGAACTGATCATATATATTAGTGTCACGTATATACTATTGTCACGTGAGAACCATGGGGTTCTATCTTCCGATGGAAGAGAGAGCATTGTGGTTGTCAGATGACGATATATTGTTAGACGTAGCTTACCTACTTTATATGTGATGACAAAACACTGCAAGCACCTTGCAGTGATGGGGCTCTTCTGGAGCGTTGTGGCCTGGTGAGTTGGCTGGAGGCAGTTTTGATATTTGTTTGATGAGTACAAGGTATCAGTCCCCCTCTTTTCTTCCTTCTCTTTTCTTTCGCTGAATATCTACCATATTAACACCATTGCAATCTTGAATAGTGTATTGTTTATTATGATGTGTATATATTGAAAAAATGCTGCATTTACTTGTTAATCATATACAAAGGAGAGGACGTGTTTTAAGTGTTGAGCACTTGCTGTCCAATCCTTTTTGTTTATTTTGACAAATAAAATATGTTTAAACTAACGATCACTTATAGCCATTTTAAAGACAGCATGAAAGTAATGACAATTTCTATTAACACCACTGCGAAAAAACAGGGGGTGCTTAATTAAGTTCCAGGTGTATATATCGGCGTTCTTGTCAGTCTACAAAGAATAACACAATCCATGTAAAGAATTCAATCTTTGCAACAGATGTTTTGCTACCTATGAAATTCTTCGATAGGGTTTGACTGTTGACATAGAGGCGATGCTGTCTAGAATAGAAGGTACTTAGCATGACCAATTCAATTCGCCACGAGACCAGTTTCACTATGGGTCGTTTCACTCCTAACTAGTTGGTTATTTCACCCCAAACGGCAAGTCGTTTCGACTCACTGATATATTAATTCAATCGCAGGTTAGTTTAGAAATGCACGCGTTGTGCTGTGGACATGGGTGCCATTCTATGAGTGCGTTACAAGCATTGAACATTCCTATTTTATTTTTTATGTTTGTAACATTCACAATCATGCTGCGATTTTGGACGTTCCTTTTAGAGCCCCTCGAAGCTTCGATTGGATCCTAAATCGCCCGGTCAGGCATTTTTGAATCGTCGAGTTGTTGTGAAGTATGTTCCCTTGAACTATTCTTCTATCGTCATGAGACTTGATGATGGAATAAGAATTCAGGAAGGTTCTCTTTCCGAAACTATTTTGATACCATTTCTAGATTATTCGGGAATTCTGATTGCCTCCCCCAGATAGAAAAAATACCGTTCTTGATTGGAGATAAATATAGCATAAACGTATAGTGTTTTCAAGTAAAAGATTTATTCTACGAGTAGGATTAAGAATGAAACCGACGAGCCTCTGGAGAGTCGGTTTCATCCTTAATCCTACGAGTAGAATGATTTTTTTACTTGAAAACACTATACGTTTATTTTGTTTATCCCATAAATATTTTATAGGGCAGTCGCGGCGAAATCGTCCTGTTACTCGCAGCAAAACACTACGAGAAGTGAGGAGCACATTGGTCCAATTCGATCGTCAAGCAAAAGTTCCAAAAATAAAGAAGGCGCAGTGATACATTTCTATTTAAAAATAATCCCCCTACAAACTTGAGCGAAAGTTGCAAAAATATTTTATTAAATGAACAATGTTTATCTTTCTTAATTTCGTTGTTTATTGTTGTTTTTTTCGTCGTCGATTCAACTTGAGTTTTATAAACAAAGAGGACGACACGAGCCTTTGATTATTTACACTTTCCTAATTTGGAAAATGAAACATCACTCATCATGCCCCTGCTTTTCAGAATCGAACTTGTATGCTTTTCAACGTTGATTTCGATTGATTTACTTTTTGTTTTCTTTGTGAATTGTTATTCGTTTTATTGTTAGACAGAGCATATATTCTAAAACTAAACATTTCAGCGACGGTCAACGTTTAATAAACGTCGGTTCATTTTGTCTCCCAGAAACGTAAAACAGGTCAAGACAACACGAATGCGGCAGTGGTCAGAGGTCAACAAATCCGTCTCTACTACAGGAATAAATTCTTTCAGTGTTAAACCTACGGGGAAACATTACCACCCTACTAGGAGCTGCTACTAGGTGAATAAAGCAAAAATTTATCCTAGACTTTTATTGTTAGAATAAACTTCCATTTATGGGATAAATACTATTTGCCATACCCCACGTGTGTAGGAATGGTTCAGTATCGTGTTGTTTGTCTACTTGAAATGCATTGAGATTCAATTCGAGATTCAATTTGAATTCCTCATCCTGATTCAATTCAAGATTCAATTAGACCTGAAATTTGAGGTTCTATTGCCCCTAGTTCCTTTGCACTGAAAACTCATTTGATTGCTGTGAAAAGCAAAGTACAGACAAATAATTAAAACAAAACAACGAGACTGTGGCTTGTTTAGCTCTTTAACTAACACGTTTAGAAGTCGACACTTACAAAAAAGTATTGAATAAGAAAATATTTCTCATTTGCTGGCCTCAGAAACATAGTTTATGACCGCCCTGTTCGTAACGAGATTGACCTACACAGAACGTCACTCACGTGTGAATGGGTTAATCGATAATGCACTTGTATCATCGCGTTTTATCCTTCCCCTCTGACACTCGTGCCATATCGATTAGCCCATTCACACGCATGTGTCGTTCTGTGTTTATTACACGTCTTCATGTCTATAAAGGAAATTATTAGAAGGATACTCAGCAATTTATTTTAACAACTCGTCCCCTGAGTACCAGTGTTCTATGTGCCTACTGACACATAAAACACACTGGAACTCAGGGGATAAACTATAAACAAAGAGAAGACATTTTATCGACAACCAAATTTTCAGAGGGGAAGACGTGTTACTATTTTTAGCTATCGCAAGCGATTCAAATTGTGATTGCGGTACACGATTTGTAGAAAATTCCAGTGAAATTTCGCTTCTACTTAAAAATAGTCCGTCAACGATTTCCGTTGGGCACATATGTGCGGAACGGATTTTCATTTTCCGCATGGCTTAGTATTGCTATAGATGGGGATTTCGCAGAACAGACGTGGAATAAAAGCTTGCTCCGATGGGGTCATATGTTATATTTTGGAGGAGAAAGTTGAAAAAAATGTTAAATCTGAATGGCAATATTTAATAGTCGGTTCTCGTCTTTACTTTAGGTAAAGTGTTGGTGAGTGTTGGTGAGTAAATGGTTTATAGTCTACAAATCATGTTTTCCTAAATCTCAACTTAACCTCCCCTTTATTTCAGATATAACCTTCGATATACGGATGTTTTGCCGGGTAAAGTATGTACTCTCGTATTGAGAGTTCGAATATTTTACTTATGATATTTCCACGGAAGGTTGAAATACGTATGATTCATAATCATGCTGTTGTCATCAGAGTTGAGGTTCTTTTAGGCCTCTACGAAGCTTCGAAATTAGATTAGATTAGAATTAGCCCGGATGATACGATTCGATCCCGGTCACTCTGATTCGGACATTTCTGAATCGTCGAGATGTTCTGAAAATCTTATGAATTTTCTCCCCTTAAACTTTTCGTCTATAGCCAGGTCTCCTGTATAGGATGCCTAAGGATAGAAGAAGAGTTCAAGGGGGTACTGTTTCCGAAACTATCTTGATTCCATTTGTAAAACATTCCAGGATTTTGATTGTCTCCTGAGACAGAAAAAGTGTCGACGTTGAATGAAATGATATAATTCTCATTTTTTACCCTTGGCGTCAGGGACATAGCTTTTGTCTCCATCTCATTGCAACGAGTTTGACAAGCTTGTTCAAATGAGAGTCATAACTTATGACTCCCATTGGAACAAGCTTGTCAATCTCGTTGCAATGACAATTACATTTGGAGTTCAAAGTTGAAAAAAATGATAAAATTTGACTGACAATTTTTTTACCAGCCCTGGACGGTTTAAGGTTGACTTTAGGTACAGGGTAAAGAGTATAGACAATCATCTATAAATATTTCTTTTCTACATCTAAGTTTAACCACCCCCACTCTATTTCAAATGTTACCTTCCGTAATCTGACGTTTCATCTGGAAAAGACGTGAACTCCTGTCCGACTGCCTTACAGAAAGCAATGAAACCTATTTATCAAATGATTCCCATTACCAAAGAAAGACTAAAAAGTTAAACCTTGCAAAATGCACCCCACCACGAGCTGTTGATGTTTCGAGCGTTTCGATCTACCATCTTGTCATAAGATAAAAGGGTGCAGCGTTATGGCGAAATAGCTTCACAGTGCTTGATTCTGCTTAGTGCAGCTGAGTGCTTAAACTATATCTTAACTGGAAGAGTGCCGGGAGCACATATTTGGGCTTTATGAAATACCACAGGTTCTGACTAAAATACCCACGCTTTGTTAGAGAAGGTTTCTTATTGACCTTGGAAAGAATCAGATTTTGTTAATGACACATAGCTGAGTCACATTTGATTGGATAGTGCCTATCGTCACTGTCCAATCAAATGTAACAGAGCAATATATTATGAAATGAAATCTGTGGTCAAGAAAAATGTAGCAATCTACCAGTTAACTATTTTTAAGACAGACTTCCTAGAGTAGTTGATATCGTTGGGTCGTTATTGGCGTTTTTGCTTACAACTAGAATGACATCGTTATTATCTGTCAGTCTACGTTACAAAATATTCCAGATCCCACGCAATGCACCTCATCACGAGCAGTTGATGTGTTGTTGTTTCCCACTGGCAGTCTAATGTAATGTTCCAGAGCATTTTGATCCGCCGGCCATCTTGTCATAAGACGCAATGGTACGGCGTTATGGCAAATCAGTTTCACAATGCTTGATTCTGTTTGCTGCAGCTGAATGCTGAATCTGATACCCTAACTATTTTTAAGACAAATTTCCTGAACAGGTTAATATTGTTTGGTCGTTTTGGGCTTCCTTTCTAAAATATGTTTTTCAACATTTTACTAAAAGGAAAGCAGAACAATTATTTTCATTGAAAAACAGTATGTACAGTACGTGGAGAGTGGATTGTAACTAAATCACCCGCGGAGTGGAGTTATCACCCAAACTATAACTTTCAAATTGTGTATATATCGACTAAAAACACAAGCAATGTTTGAGACGATGGACCTACGGGTTTAACCCAGAGGTCCAATGGCTGAAACTTTGCTTGTGCTTGTTATGCTTTGCAACAAATTTGTAATTATTGCTTGGGTGGAATCTCCACTCTGCGGGTGATTTAGTGATAATACACTCTCCACGTACTGTACATAATATATTCATAACGATCTAATTCTCCCGTGTGTTGGTTAACACCCCCAGGTTGTGAAGAAAAAATGTTAAAATTTGTTTTTCTTCAAATAAATAATGAAAATACATTCGAGTACCCGAAGGGTAAGATATTCATTAAATCAAAACGAGCCACATTTCCAAATTCTTAGAGCAACAACACTGAAAATATTCATTTTTCATCAATTTTGTGATAAACACCAATTTTATTGCACTGGATAACGCACACGATAAAAATTAATTTTAGTTATTCTTTTTAAATTTGTCAAACAATTTGATCAAACTAATAGCATGTGACCTCTAAATGGAACGCATAAGCTCGACGAGCTCATTCCAATGAGGAGGAACAGGATATGGTTTTGTTGAAATGTTTTGAAAAATATCTTACTCAGTTTGTAAATTACGCCGCCGAATCATTAGATAAAGGGTCATAACTTGAAAATTATCAGTTACCGAAAGAGAGTTATAGTGTTTATAAAATCCTTTGATAGAAAGTAGGACGAATACAAGATATTATTATCCAGCAGCACAATTCCCGGGTTTTGCATCCGAGCAAATGAGTCATCTGATAAGCAACTTCCGAGCATCATGTGGGTAACATTTTCTTGTGACAAATCTGTCACAATAATCAATAGATGGCATGGATAAATCTATAGACCACCTTTCAACACTGATATGTTTGACATTATACCTTCATCACACACGTGGGTTGAAACACCTTTGCAAAAAGACAGAGAGTGTACATCAGTTGCTATGTAATTCCTCAGTAGAGTCATTTCACTTAACCCACCTCCAACAAAATGTTCGAAAACAAGAGCACCGGAAGCATCCGATGGCAATGGAAGCAGGTGTATCAAAAGGTGTATTAGTTAAGACAGGGAGGTTACAACAAAGTATCATAAATTGTAATGTGACACTCAATATTATTGACATTATACATAAATATCGTCCCTAAAGAAAGGCAAGGTGCTACTTGCAATGCAAGTGGCACATTGTTCTAATCAAGGGACGATATAAAGCTTACGAAATCACCCCGCCCAATTTATACCTTGTTTGTTTTGGTGATTATACGTAAGACCCCCCCCCCCCACCCCCATTGGTATTGCCACACGTAAAATATGTTAGAAACGAATATTCGAAATTTTCTCAGTTACAGTTCTCAGAAAGCAAAGTCTAACGAAAAGAGGCAACCCTTCATCCTAGCCTAAGGGCAAGTAGAACAACCTGCTTCCACCCCATCCCCCGCTTCCGGTTTCTTTGCTTGGCGCTGTACACGGACGGCGTCATTCTTTTTCTATCCTCTAATCAATGTCGACATCGAGTCCAAATCGGATCGGAAACAGCGCAAAACAATTTTCGTAAAATTACTTGTTTTTTTACGAAATCACCCTGCATATCCTTGCAGCTTATAGTTGCATGCGTAACCGAGTATCCGATAGCAGAGGTCACCAACGTACATCTCTGTAAACAGTACTTATAAGTGGAGCACGGTTCGCCACACTTTATAAGTAGGGTTTCAACAATGTAACTATAAGGCAATCTTTCATGCCGATAGGCTGGTTGAACAGAAAATGCATATGCCGCAGAGCACGGGACAGTCTGCCTCTACCTCCCCCCTCGCTTCCGGTTTCCTTGTTTGGCGCTATATTGCTGAATGCGTGTCCGGGTGCAGAGGTCTCAACTTAGATTGTTGTAACAGTACTTATAAGAGAAACGCGAGTCGCCCCACCTTGTAAGTAGGGTTGTAACAATGTAACTTATAAGACAGACTACCGATAAGCTGATTGAACAGAAAATGCATCAGACAAGTATTCTTTAATTTCTACGGAATGATTCCGTCGATAGAAAAATATTATTTGCTATAGCCCCTTAGTGAAAAACACGCGATACCCGATTTGAAAATACACTTATCAGGAAGCCGTTTCGAAATCGATCCCGAATTAAGCCATCCATGTCGACATCGAATCGAATCTTCGAAGCTTCGTGATGCCCGATTTCATTTATATTACACTTGTCACCCTGTTCCTCCAAAATCATACCTTATGACTCATGAAATCGGGTCTTGAAATTTAAGAGGGAATCAAGTATCAATTTTCAGTTCTTAATTTATTTAGAATTTGAGAGTTCCGTGAGTACCCCCGTGAGTACCCCCGTGAGTACCGTTATACCCCGCGTAAATACCCTCACATTTATATATTTACTAGAGTTTAAACAGTAAGGGTCTAGTTCCTATTTTGGTATGTTTCTTGGCTTACATGGGATCGCGGTATCTCAGAAGTTACGGCATTGAAAATCAAACCGAATGGTCTACGGTTCGATCCCCGCCAGGGGTACTGCGTTGTGTCCTTGGGCAAGGCAATTCATCCCGATTGCCCACGCGGGGACACGGTAGTGCTGTGCACTAATGTGTACTGCACGTCGATCGTGCACTTGTCTTCAACCAATGCTAACCCTGCTTGCGCGGAGTTAGTACGTTGGGGAGTCTGACAGTTGCTCGCCGTGGCTCGGTGGTTCTCTCCGACTACTCCGGCTTTCTCTACCCGTACAACTGTCTGACACGAGGTGACCCTGGCTGTCAAATGTGTCGTTAAACCCGAATAAATAAATAAATAAATAAATAAATAAATAAATAAATAAATAAATAAATATGTAAGTAAGTAAGTAAATAAATAAATAAATAAATAAATAAATAAATAAATAAATAAATAAATACATGTTCCAACATTCAAGCGTTTAACGTTCTTGCTGAAGGAAGTTAATTACCTTGGCAGAGGTTTCTGGTGAAGCCTTGGCTGTCTGTATGGGCAGCCAAGACTTCACTAGACTCAACTGCTAAGTCAAAGTGTTTCCACTTTATGGGGGAGTAAAAAACTAAGTAAAATTCACCAGGCCTTTAAAACACAGACAAAACCTGTTGATAATTATCAAACGAACATTTTACAAGAAACAAAGTTGATTCTCATTGTTTTCTTTGCGAGCATCACTTGCGAGAATCGATCGTGATCCTCCCATGAATTTTAAGCCCTGAAATATATCGCTTTCGTCTAGCATGATGATGGGATCTTAAGGTATAGTGTGGCGGAGAATAAAAGAAATTGGTGAGTCATTTCTGAAGAAAATTGTGTGTACGGTCGAAAGCTGATCTATACATGTTTTGTGAAAGAGTTTGTCTGTTATTCAAAACGCTTCTATTCTTACAAAAAATACAGTACGTTTTTCCACTCAGGACAACTGCTGAACCTTTTCCAACCAAATGCAGTCAATAGGGTGAAGGGTTTGCGAAAAGTAGAACGACTTCAATAACATGAGCCTGCGGGTTAACCCTCTGCGCACTGATATCACAATTCCAAGATGCAAATAATTTCAATAATGCAACTAGGAGTTTAACCAATCTCATGTTGTTTCACAGACTTCGTGAGTTTTGTCAAACAAGATTGAATTGGTTAAATTCCCAGTTGCATTATATATGGGGAACATTTTTCTCTTGAAATTTTGAATTTAAATATCAACTTAACATTGCATAGATAGAAAACTCTGCCATAACGACAGAAGAGTTCGTTTCAGCCACGCATCAAGCAAGCAGGCAAACCGAAGGGACAGTGTGGGGTACACTAACCCCTTACGACTCCTTTGGCTGTGCAATGGCACTTTACACATCCGTCGCTGCACAGAAGGAGAAGCCAAGGAGCCAGAAATACCACCAGGGCCCAGTCTGCCAACTCCTGATTAGTAGGTGGTTCTTTGTCCGTTCGTCAAGCATTTAAAGTCTACCACTTGTAATATAGCTCGTTGAGAATATCTACTTCCTTTATTGACAAGTTTTGTCTGTCTTCGGAAGTTAAAGATGGCGATGATTCTAGGGGTAGTCCTTGTTGTTCTTTAGGCAAGTATAGTCAGCAACTTGTTGTAGTTGTGTCCCACAACGAGCCTTCCTAGACAAGTATAGGCTGTCTCCAGCTCGGTTGGGTTCGCTGCCACCACAGCACACGATTGGATCATAAGTGCCGAGGGTTAGACTCTCCCTACACGGGTCGATGTTCCAAGATTACCTGGAGCCTCCGTTGGTTTTGGCTCAGCATCAGAGGGTGATTTTGACTCCGCCAGGTTCAGATATGTATTGTGAAAGTCCTGTTTATTTATCAAAGTCAGCAGTGTTCAAAACACAAAAACAATATCTTTAAAAAGTGACCAGCTGATTGTAAGTACTTCCAATGACTTTGGAGATGAATTTGATAATTTAGAAACAAATGTGGTCTCAAACGTCATTGTGGAAAGCCTTTTTGATACTCTCAGTGGTTATCGAAATAAGTTTGATTACTAAAATCATTTACAATATATATAGGTCCAGGTACCGTCCTAGTGTCGATGTCTGAAAAGGTTTGTACAATCCGTGCCGTACTAGGAAAAACCAACTGCCATACTTTTTAAGTGGTTTCCAGTCAAGACGTGGCGACTGTCTCTGTCCCCAAGCGCGAAAAAACCCCACAGCATGAAAAATTTAAATACAACCAGCTAGTTTACCCAAAGGCTTCATTGTGGTGCATATGTTTGAAGATAATAAAATGCACCAAATGCAAAGTTGGGTGGGAAAGGGATGCACTGGAATATAAGAGAAACTGAAAACTTCCGCAAGAAGGTTTTTGAAATAAGATCTCTCATTTTGAATTATAAACAGTCATTGCGAAATGAGTACCCCCTTCAAAAGTCGGCATATATTTCATATCCGTTATGTTTTCTTTTGCATCAGTGATAAATAAACTAAGGCGCCAGAATTCGTCATCTTAACAAGAATTGGAGAGAGGCTAGACCAAGTGTAGTTATGGTTGTCACTGTAGGTACAGGCATTCTGGTTGCACTGCAGTTAATAGAATAACAAAATCAAGTCTTTGGAAGGTGAAAAAAAACAATTCTGTTGTATGATTATAAAAACGAATAGAGAGCCACGATCCGTTCGCAATTTTCAGTCGTCTCTCCTAACCATAACATTGTAGTATCCCAATCATCAAAAGGAAAATGTGAGAACACTGAATGTCAAATGCTGTTTTCATTTATTTTCTTTGATATGGTCTTAACCCTTTGAACTCTGGTGGTATCTTCCATATCAGTTCAATGACAGCAACTGGAAGAGTCCATGTTCATTATTTAGGGTAGACCAATTAATACATTCAACGAGTGTAGACCAATTAATATTTTTAACGTGCAGCCCTGGGGCTGCACGTTGAAAATATTAATTGGTCCACCACACACATGCACTTACCATCCATCCTATTTAATGAAATTATGACGTATCATGTTCCTTGGCGTAATAGGGGTTCAAAGGGGTTAATTTTACAATATTTTTTAAAAATCTGGCACCGTTCAGGGCAGTCAATTTTCGTCACTGGAGGAGGTTTGCGGGAACGTTAGCTCTCCTTAATTTCCGGAAACTGTCAGTAACTTTACCCACAAGGGTATGGGAATTTCATTTATTACACGCCCATTTAAAATTAACACTTGTTCACAACATTCCAAAACGTGTGATAAAAAGAAATGTGTATCGCACACATGTATGATACAAGTTTTTGCACTTTTTCCAACCCAGAAGAGAACCAATCAAATTTCAGGGGTTCTCTTTTCCAAAGAGTTGGCCAATCATTTATTGACGTTACAGATGACACTGCAGTGTATTTTTAGCCGCTGGAAAATCTAAGAATAAACAAGTTAGGATATGAGTGACGTAATTGCTTCGTTCGTAATGTAAACAGAGACTAATGTTAAGAAAGAGATTCAAACTTTAACATGAGAAACAAAACACGGTACCCTTCCAAGATCTGAAGATCGGTAATTTGCCAGGGATTACAAAAGACTTTTCCCAAGAGAAACCTCCGCGAAAATAGACGAGAAAATATGAAATATTTCGAGTTACGATCAGATTCTGCGGAACCAGAGGTGCACAAGGGACACGCGCCCCTCTACTTTTTTTCACAGATATGTTGCGTGGTTACACAATGATTTAAAATGGGCACACGGAAACTTGTCAATATACAGGCATTCCTGTAATATACTACTCAAAGTTTGCTAACCACCAAAGATATCCAACTACCTGTTTTACGTTTTAGTTGAAATATTGTTATGAAAAGTGTATATATTTTATATTTAATTATATCTTTATGATTTAAGCACAGAAATTGAGATTTTGTTTGTGTTTGACATTATTTGTTAGCTTTTGAATACGATAACCATGGAAAATGGATATTATTGGTAAAAGAGGAAATTTTTCAAATTTGCCAAAATGTTGATGGAGTGAACTGATATGGGTTCAATATCGAGTATGAGACCCATTATTGTTAATTAAAGCTTGACAACGCCTTCTCATGCTCCCAATCAGGTTCCAGATGGTTCTTTGTGTGATGTTGTTCCATTCTTGGACCAGCATGGCACCAAGCTCCTGAACACTTCTTGGATTGACTGGACGGACTGAAATTGCAAGCTGCAACTCATTCTAGACATGTTCGATTGGATTGATGTCAGGGGATCTTGCTGGCCAGTCCATTCACTCAATTCCCTCCCTCTGTCGGTACTCAGCATGGGCAACATGAGGACGGACATTATCGTCCATCAGAATGAATCTATCACCCACTGCATCTGCATACAATCTGACGTGGGCATCAAGGATCTCATCAATATACCGCTGTGCAGTCAATGTACCACGGTCAAGGACACAGAGCTCTGTACGCCCATCCCAGCTGATGCCGCCACAGACCATTATTGACCCTCCATCATAGCAGTCATGCTGAGCAATGTTGGTTGCATGGAATCGCTCTCCTGGTCTTCTCCATACTCTAGAACGCCTATCTGTGCTGTCTAGGCAGTACCTTGACTCATCTGTAAAAAGGACAGGTCGTCAATCTTCTCTGGTCCATCCAACGTGATCCATGGCCCATTCATATCGTGACTGGCGGTGGTTCTGGGACAGCGGAATGGGAATACATGGTCTTCTCGATCGGAGACCACCTTCGTGCAACCTTACAAAGTCTGCGTCAAAACATTTAGCCCGGATGCATTCTGAAGGTCACTGCGAAGCTGGGTTGCTGTGTCAAAGGGGTTCCTACGGGCCTGAATGATCAAAAACCGGTCTTCAGCTGCATGCAGATGTTCCCTTCTCTGCCACCACCATGTCGTCTAACTGGTGTGCCATACTGCTGAAATCTTGCCCTCGCTCTGGTGATCACCGTATGGTGCACACCAAGGATTTCGCCAACCTGACGATGGGTAGCCCCTTGTTCAACCATCCCTACAGCCCACCACATTTCTGCTTCAGGCAAATGTCTTCTTACATGTGCATTCGCCATATTCAATCATTAAATCACAAGGGTTTGTGTTGAAATGAAGACTGAATACCCTACACATGTCATGTACATGTAGACAGTACAAGAAAACATCGTGGAAATCAAGGGGTACATGCTTTCCACGACTGTCACGAAAAGTCTGCCTGTCAAGAGAGCTAATGTAAACACTGGGGACCATCTCAATACATTCCTCAATCACATCCACCAAAAATGTCGCAAATGTGTCACAAGAAAATTTCACAATGATGTGTCAAATATGTGGTGCTTAGCAAACTTTGGGTAGTGTATATTATTTGCAAATCCAAGAAACATTTGGCAAAAGAATCCCTCCTTCGGTCGCTTCGGTCCGTTTCTTCTACTTCACCATCTTCCAACCCGAAGGCTAGCCTTCGGATTGGAAGATGATTGAAGTAGAAGAAATGGACTGGACATTGCCCACACCGCGGCATGCTCATCTAAACGAGAGACTATATTATGTCACTGTACATTTACTGATATACGGTTGTAACTTTCCACCCACTGGGCCGAACTATGATAGCCTTGAAAAGTTGTGCTCTTCCACTTTTATCGAGATTCCGCTGCCTCTGCTGCCCACTTTAGAGGATTTACATCACAGGCGTTGGTTACTTGGGCCTCGTTTCTAGAAAAATAAAACTTATTTAGCATAGTAAATTAGAATTGCGCCACACAGTCGACTCGATCGTTGAGCCCTTGAATGTCTCTTAACTGGTAGAGTGCTAAGTTATTTTTGGTCAACAAAATTTGTTCATGGGTTTGTGCCTTGTTACAATTTATGGGAGAGTGCCTCTTGGCACTCTCCCATAAATTGTAACCATTGCAAATCCATATAGATTGAGTAATTTCACTTGTAAGATAATATGAAGCATATCCACAAAATATGGTACCTTTAGGCTGGGGTACCTGCTCTTCATATTAAAGCTCAAACATGGGCTTCCAGCACTGTACCAGTTAAAGTTATAACATAATGTTATGCCAGTTCTTCTACACACATCGGTTTTGAAAACAACTTTTGTAGAAGGGGTAATGTTTCATCTGCTCAAAGTGTTGACGTAATTTTATCCACTTTTATCGAGCTTCCGCTGCCTCTGGTTACGATTTAGCATTCTATTTCTACACTACCGACGGCACTATACTTATAACAGTCTACATGTCAGTGTTCAGTCTATTTCAACTACACGTTAGGCTGCCCTACCCACCCCACATACCAATAATGCAACTCGCATTTTTAAAAAAATGTACATTATATATGAACAAATATTGTAATAGCAGCAACAGAAAGACATGTTCAGTATTTTAAAGGAGACATCTCAGTGAAAAATAACCATGGTCCACAAACAGAAGAAATAACAAAATGATCCAAACTCACAGTGAGAACAAACCAAAGAGGAGCTGGACATGAGAACTTAGCAAATGGTTTATTTGTTAGTGCAAACGTTAGTGCGGATATTTTTAACATTTGTTTTAACCCTTAACTCTAGTGGTATCTTCCATGCCAGTCCAATGGCTGCAATCAGAAGAGTCCGTGTTCATTATTTGGGGCAGACCACTCAATATTTTCAACGTGCAGCCTCGGGCTGCACGTTGAAAATACTGATTGGTGTCCCCCACAATGTTTACTGAAGAGCCCTCCCATATAATGACGTTATGACGTATCATGTTCCTAGCCTAAAAAACGGCCGCTGGGTTTCAAAGGGTTAATGTAACATTACGGACATCAAGTGCAATTTCTCCAAGAAGTTACATAGCTGGATATGAATAGATTCCAATAAAGAATTAGAGTCAATGAAAGTTAACATTTCCAATAACAATTTTGTTTTAGTTGAATATTACTGTTAAATTACAGAATTTTATGGATGAAAAATTACAATGTGATATATGAATGAAGAAATATATTTATATGCGTGTAAACAGTTTTAAATAAAGTGGAAAGTGAGTAAACAGATAAATATTGAAGATTAAAGATTAAAAATTAACAATTTATCTCATTATCATTGTTTTTCATTTCAGTTTCTCTACATGATGGGCTTAATACAAAACGACAAATACTGTGCAATTTGAATTTAAGTGCTGAATTGGTCAGGCTCTAAATTATTTTGTAATTGTGATTTGTGACATGAGTACTTTTTACTTTAAAAACACCATACTAGAAGCAACTGGAGCCATTGTTTAGCAATACATAGTTGCTTTGCTATTATGTATTGGATAGTTTTCGTTAGCACTCTCCAATAAATTGTAGAAAACCAGGTTCATATATAGTATAAACGTATGGTGTTTCTTCAAGTAAAAAATTCTTCTGTGATTAGATTTCAAAATGAAACCGACGAGCCTCTGGCGAGTCGGTTTCATTCTTAATCCTACGAGTAGAATAAATGTTTTACTTGAAAACACTAGACGTTTATTTTGTTTATCCCATAAATCATTTACGGGGCCATCGCGGCGAAATCGTGCTGTTACTCGCTGCAAACACTGCGAGAAGTGAGGAGGGCAGTGGTCCAATTCGATCGACAAGCAAAACTGCCAAAAATTGCTTGTTGCTTATTGAACTTGTGGGCCTATGCTTTTCAACGCCTGGTTTCGATTGATTTACTTTGTATTTTCTTTGCTAATTGTTGTTCGTTTTTATTAGACAGAGTTGAAATGTGTCATATATTCTAAAGCTAAATATTTCAGCCACGGTCAACGTTTGATAAACGTCAGTTCATTTTGTCTTCCACCGCAGACGAAAAACAGGTCATGACAACACGAATGCGGTCGAGGTCAGCAAGTCCGTCTCTACTATAGGAATAAATTCTTTCAGCGTTCAATTTACGGGGAGAATTTATCACCCTACTAGCAGCTGCTACTAGGTGAATAAAGCAAAAATTTATCCAAGACTTTTATTGTTCCAATAAACGTCCATTTATGGGATAAAAGTATTTTTCCAACTGCTGAGCAGGTAATGGAAATGCAAAAAGTATAAAGCCACACTAAAGTGGCAGGCCAATTGATGAAAGGGTCTTGAAATGATAGCGTATTTTTCCAGTGAAGTCCATGGTGTCATTTTATCTTCGCACTATAATTGACTTCTTTTATGCTTTAGTAATTCCTAACAAAAATGGCCACCGTCGATATTGTGGTTTGGCGTTTCACTCAGGGACGTGGCGACAGGGGAGGGGTGGGGTGGGGGTGTATGTCACCCCCCAATCCTGGCCAAAATTTCCTATAGTTGGAAATTCGGAGGGCACGTCATGAGTAGTTGGAAATTCCATCTATCTGGATTTTAGAGGTTCTTTTGTAATGCTGATGTTTCCTTTACATCCCCAAATTCCAACTCAGTTTCAAATCGGCAAAAATTCCAACTGTTACTATTTACAACTACAGTGTACGCAATATCGAGCCTCATAAGTATGCATGATTTCAATCGGTACGAGATTTCTATTGTACGTTTACTTATCGTAAAAAAAGCCTCGAAATGCCCTTCAAGAAAATCACAACATTCAAAATCGTTATCCCGAGTTAATTCCATCATTCACAGTTACAAAATGATGAAAGATCGAAAATTGATGATTCATGCATAGATCTGATTTGATGTTAGGACAGTGTGAATTGCTCAAAGTTCTCAGCTTGAGCATTTGTTTAGCACATATTCAATTCCCAAAATAATACCAAATAATAATAACTTGATAATTCTATCATAAATGTGTTGGCATTTCAGTTACTAGAATCAATTTTATGCCCCCTTTGATGGCTTGATTTTAAAACATTTCCTCGGTAGTGAATTTCCAACTAGGATGAGGGACCGGTAGGGAGTTTCCCCCACTCGGTTCCTCCCCTACTTGGAAATTCAGTACCCTACCCCCCCCCCCCCACCCCCCATCGAAAACCTCTTCTGGTGTCACTACAAGTAAATTAATGCAGCTTATTAAAACATTCCAGATTTACAATAGCTATATTTAGAACGTCACCTTCAACTTCAAGTTCGTACAAACAGAGCTCAACAATTAAGCTTAACTCATTATAAATGAAGCATACCCGTGCTTCCAATGTCATAATACTTCCTTCTGCATGAAAATGGGAAGCATGGGTCCATTCAAATAATCAAAATTGCCCTAAAAAGCCATTTTACAGCAATTTTTTTATCGAATCATTAACGCAAGGAAACAATGTTGGAAGCAATGTTTAAGAATGGTTCCCTGCCTCTAAATTTATGTTAACCTCTTCTTCTATTTTGTTTCACTAACACTTTGCGAAGTTTGATTTATTTACGAATTTTTAAAAAATGCACACGTGTGTAAATAAATACAGAACCACACAAGCGTTTGAATGGGTTAATGTTTATCGCACGATTTTGGTTGGGCGTGGTATCCTTGCGCCAAATAAAACTCGTGCGATAAACATTAACCCATTCAAACGCTTGCGTGATTCAATCTACATAAAAAATGAAATTTCGAAATGTTAGCGAATTTGTATCTTCGATGCGCGCATCATTTCACAAACTTCAGGCATTTTCTTCAAGAGTAGTATAAAGATACAAAAGCTGCCTTTAGAATTTTTCTCCATCAGTTTGAACGTTACTATGATTCTCTGCTGAAACCGCTTTTAAAAATAAGAAAACGGCGTTTTCACTGTCTATTGATGTCCTGTAACCTTTTGTCTGTTCATCATATCTCGAGTGTGTGCATCGTGACATATAATACAGAAACTGTCCATTCTATTAACCCTTTACCCAACGCAGACGACATCAAAATTTATTATTTTAAATATAATTTTTTTAAAATTTTCAAAAAATTTCAACAAAACCATATCATGTGACCCCTCATTGGAACGAGCTCAATGAGCTCGTTCCAATGAGGGGTCACATGATATGGTTTTGTTGAAATACTTCGAAAAATTTATTTTTTTTCAACTGCTCAATTTGAATATTATGCGGGTGGATGCGGGCGATTCCTTAGGTAAAGGGTTAATATAAAAATCTAAGCGGCGAGATTTGCTAATTTCTTTTCCGGGAAGAATAAAAACCTTGCAAATTACTGTAAAAAAACACTCGCTAAACAAAGAGCGAAAATGTACACTCATTGTTGGGAGTTGTGATACTGATTATTTATTTATTTATTGGTGTTTAAGGTCACATACTTATGCACAATGGCTAATCGTGACCGTGACAGTTTTACGGGTGGAGGAAGCCGGAGTACCCGGAGAGAACCACCGAGCAACGACGAGCAGCTGTCAGCTCTCCAACATCGTAACTCTGAACTCTGCACCGCAGCACAGGCAGGGTTTGATTGGTTGAAGACATGCGCACCATCGACGTGCAGTACGCCTCAGTACACAGCGTCATCGTGCCCCCATGTAGGCAATCGGGGTGAAGTGTCTTGCCCAAGGACACAACGCGGTTGCCGCAAGTGGGATTCGAACCGAGGACCTCTCGGCTTGCAGCCTGCACCTCTACCTACTGAGCCACTGTGATACTGATAGATGTTGAGAGCTTGGACTTCAAACCGAAAGGTCAACGGTTCGATCCCCGCCAGGAGTTACTGCGCTGTGTCCATGGACAATGCACTTCATCACGATTGCCCACGTGGGGGCACGATGGCGCTGTGTACTAAGGCGTACTGCACGTCTATGGGACACTTGTCTTCAACCAATGCAACCCCTGCTTGTGCGGAGTTAGTTTGTTGGGAAGTGTGGCAGTTGCTCTCCGTTGCTCGGTGGTTCTCTCCAGGTATTCCGGCTTCCTTCACCCGTAAAACTGAGGTGAGCAGAGCTGTCTAAATTGTCGTTAAACCTCAATAAATAAATAACTGATGAATATTACTCATAACGGATTATCTGTGAACTAATTACTTCCAATTAGCTTGCCATAAAAGACAAGTATCCTTTTGATTCTTATTATTAGTTTTAATAAACGAGAACAACAGACGGCTCCGAGAGCTGTTTGTTGTTTTTGTTGATTAAAAGTAATAAAAGGAAGCTTGGCTTCATTTTCTACTGATATTTATTTATTTATTTATTTATTGGTGGTTAAGGTCACATACTTCTGCACAATGGCTAATCATGACCGTGACAGTTTTACGGGTGGAGGAAGCCGGAGTACCCGGGGAGAACCACCGAGCAACTGCCAGCTCGCCAACATCGTAACTGCGCACTGCAGCACAGGCAGGGTTAGATTGGTTGAAGACATGCGCACCATCGACGTGCAGTACGCCTTAGTACACGGCGTCATCGTGCCCCCATGTAGACAATCGGGGTTAAGTGCCTTGCCCAAGGACACAACGCGGGAGTCCGAATCGATCGCTCAGACGGTCACCCATCCGAGGATTAACCGGGCTCGTCGTTGCTTAACTTCGGTGATCTGACGAGAACCGGTTACCACAACGCCACCGCCCCCCCCCCCTCCCTACTGATATCACATGTGTTTTCCTCAACAATTACTCACTTCTTAATCGGGCCTTCCTCACGCATCTAATGATTTCAAGGGAGATAACTGTATCGAAAGTCGATTTTCATGCCAATGTTAGTCAGGGTTGGATGGAAGTGGGTCCCGAGACCTAATGCTAGAAGAGGAGTTCACAATGAGACATTTAGTAGGATTTTGAGAACAGCTCGACGATTCGAAAATATCCCGAATCAGCGCGACCCGAATCGAATTGAATCGAATCGATTTTCGTCGCTTCGCAGTCCCCTACCCTATAGAAAAATAGTTTAACGACATACCGTTATCAATCAGAGAAAATTCATCAGTGAGTAATTTCGCCAGTTATCTTAACACCCATTTATTCAATAACCATCTGTCGCCATCACCCCCATGTCAGTGTGGTGAACTCGAGACAAGCGAATACTTTCTTTTGTTCTGTCCTGTCTTTGAAGAGGCACGCAGGTCAATAATAAAATCACTTCCATTCGCACCAGATGTGACAACACTACTATTTTCCGTATTCCTTACCAGTGATGAAAATGTGTCTGTATTTGAAATGGCACAGAACTTTATTCTACTTAGTAAACGCTTCCAATAATTGCGACTCTGCCGCTGCTCACCTTATAGTTTACAATAGATGGAATCTGGGCCTAGTCGCCCACGGGGTGATCTCTCAATACAACATCTCTCTCAAGTGAGCTCCTATCGTGTTATCCAACTATCTCTTCTAAAAGATCGGCAAGTGGATCTTCTGTTAATGGACCATCAAGCTAACCTGATGATCGGTGGCGGAGGGTTTGCTTGTCTGTCTTACGTAAGTTGTAGTGAAAAGCCACATGAAATTAAATATCTGCGGGGTGAGGGCCTGGTTCACTAACAGCTTCTCACACTGTTGGGGTTTTTCGCTCAAGGGGGAGCGGGGTTCCGGGGAGTTGTTGCCGGCGCTGCGTGCCGCGGGGGCGAACAATGTTTCATATTATTGAACAATACATTACACTAACGAGTCATTGTTCGTTTCCCGACGGTGCATGGTACTGGCGCAGGCCTCCGGAGCCATGTTCCGTCGTGTAATGAAAAACATTAACACTGCTCGCACCCCCTCCCCATCCCCTGCTGTCCATTAGAATATTCTCCTACCATACTAGTGTAAGGCTGCGATCTCCAAGTGAGTCAGTTCCCAAACTGTTGTCGATCTATGTTGATGTTTTGAGCTTTCAAGTTGGCCCTTTTCAAATGTCTTCCTTCTCTTTCACTCGTCCTCTCTTTCTACTTTCTTCATTTTTTTCGTGTTTAAACAATATCCGGCCAACCCACACGTTCTATCTGTCTAATTGAAACTGTGTAATCTTACAGACTTGGGAGACGGTTCACATAAGCGTCCACAACAACAAGTTAGTTTGATACGTTATGTGTTAATTGTATTCACTGAAAATTATGTACAAAAATTCAGTCCGTTGACACTTGTGCGCATGTATACAGTTAACTTGTCCTTTTTCAATAAATATTGTTTAAACTAAAACAGTTTACAACATGTCCTCCAGGTGGCGTATGTCATATTAGTGGCTGAATGGTTAACCCTTTACCCAACATGAAAATCAGACGACACTTGCAAAAACAATTCTTGAATAACTATTTTTTTTCATTTTTTGTCTCAAACACATAGGTTATGACCCCTCCAACGAGGGGTCATAACCTATGTATTTGAGACAAAAAATGAAAAAAATAATGAAAATTAATTGGCGATTTTTGAGAATAGCGCTGGCCGGTTTTGGTCGTTACGTTGGGTAAAGTGTTAACAGATTAACTGCGGGTATTGCACTATTTATGCATTCGTTTTATGCAGGTTTCAGAGATAAGCACTTTGCACTCAGAGTTTCTCAAATTGAAAAGAAAAAAATATTAATGGCACTCACCTTTTCCGACAACGGAATATTCTAATCTAATAATTAGCAAATCCATTTGCATCAACAATAACGAGTGTGTTTGGTGAAAGCGAATTGAAATATCAATCTCCGCGTGAGTCCATTTATTGGTTTGCGCGCTGGATATATCTCTGTGGACATCTGATAAGAGTTTGCAATATCTGACTGAAAATATACTCTCATCACAAAAAGTTGTGTCTTTGGTAATCAGATCGCGATGCTCTTGTGATACACGTTCGCATGGGGATCATTTTTTTCTTTAAATAAAAGACTCTGAAATCAAGACGTACCAAAACAAATAAACGAACACAGCATCTCAGAGTCAATACTCGCGTATTTCTTTTTCGACAGAATAGTATTTATTTATTTATTGGTGTTTAAGGTCACATATATCTGCACAATGGCTAATCACGACCACGACAGTTTAACGGGTGAAGGAAGCCGGAGTACCCGGAGAGAACCACCGAGCAACGGCGAGCAACTGACACCTCCCCAACATACTAACTCCACACAAGCAGGGTTAGCATTGGTTGAAGACAGGTGCACCATCGACGTGCAGTACGCCTTAGTACACAGCGTCACCTTGCCCCCACGTGGGAAATGGGGGTGAAGTGTCTTGCCCAAGGACACAACGCGGTTGCCGCAGGTGGGATTCGAACGGAGGACCTCTAGGCTTGCAGCCTGCACCTCTACCAACTGAGCCACCGCGCCCCCTTTTTCGACAGAAGAGATTGTTTAGAGTTGCGATGATTTAGCAGACAGAACATTTCGACTGGATCACGAGACAGTCACAATTCGGTTTCGCCCTTTTCCCAACACACAGGATTTCCAAGTTTATTATTTTAATCACTGTTTTTTTTTTCAAATTAAAAAAAAAAATTCAACAAAACCCTATAACGTGACCCCCCACTGGAACGAGCTCGACGAGCTCGTTCCAATTAGGGGACCACATGATATGGTTTTTTGACAATTTTTTTTTTCAATTACACAATTTGTAAATTACGCTGGCGGATGCGGGCGATTCATTAGTTAAAGGATTAACCCTTTACCCAACGTAACGGTAAAAACCGACCAGCGTTATTTACAAAAATCACAATTCAATTTTCATTATTTTTTTCATTTTTTCTCAAAAACATAGCTTATGTCCCCTCATTGGAACGAGCTCATTGAGATCGTTCCAATGAGGGGTCATCAGCTATGTTTTTGAGACAAAAAATGAAAATATTTAGTTATTCAAGAATTTTGTTTGCAAGTGTCGTCTGCTTTTCATGTTAGATAAAGGGTTAAAGTCTGTACGTTTTTGTGATCACCGTACTGCCGTAGAGATAATTGCTGACTCCAATCGGAAATGTCCCGACTAGAAAATTATTGGGGTGGGTGGGGTGGGGGGAGGGGTGACTCCCTACACACCCCACAGTTACACCCCTGCACCAGGCGCCAGTTGAGTATTATTTCTATCTTGCACGTGCAAGTTAGTTATCTTGCACCTGCAAGTTACTATCTTGCACGTGTGGGTTAGCTATCTTGCACCTGCAAGTTACTATATTGCACGTGCAGGTTAGCTATCTTGCACCTGCACGTTACTATCTTGCACGTGCAGGTTAGCTATCTTGCACCTGCAAGTTACTATCTTGCACGTGCAGGTTAGCTATCTTGCACGTGCAGGTTACCTATCTTGCACGTGCAGGATAGGTATCTTGCACCTGCAAGTTAGCTAACTTGCACGTGCAGGATAGAAATAATACTCAACTGGCGCCTCAACGCTTCCGTAAAGTACAGTTGTACAAAATAATGAAAATATTAATCAATCTTTAAAAATATTATCAACAAAAATAAGTTGGAGCTTACTGGTGAAAACAACCCCACCCCTTTATTTCTCTTTCAATCTCTGGCAAAGACTTTTGATTCTCATTTCAAAAGCTTTTGAGAAAATGCTGTCTGGTTAGTGATGATTGGTGGTGGGATGAGGAGGTTGTAAAGGTCTATAAACTTGTGGAGACAAAAGACATGACATTTTCTTGCAGTTATCGTACAATTTGTTGCTCGCTTTGAATATAGTACACGTGGACTACCTAAAGCCTTTATTGTAAGTGCAGTCCATGTCAAACAAAGGTTATCAAGACTTGAGGCAAAATAAAAAAGGCTAAATTTCAAGTCAGAAAGAGACACTTTATAATGTTGAAAAATAAAGTGCTAACTTACCATGCCTGCTGAGTTCACCCAGAATGGAATCACAAACTGCCCCAGTTACTCTTAACAATAGAATGGATGCACCGGAAGGTTAATTATTGCACAAAAATGCCTTTTCTCGCCCAGAGTACAATTTTGTTGCAATGCAAAACAGAAATGACGACAGCCTAATGCACAGTCAACCCTAGCTTTACTTTAGTTTAGTTTCAGTTTAAAAAGCACGAATTGTAAACAGAGCGACCAGGTCGCATCATATTTAAATTAAAATCTTTGTTTATTTTTCATCCTCCGGATATAATGATGCCTGCACACACTCCTCAATACACATTTCAGACCTCATAATTTCTGATGTTTGATGTTGAACGCAATCTTTGGATCTTTTGAGTGTTCGTACCGAGATTTTTTGGCGACTAAAATGAATCAACACTCAAGACCGGTTCTCTGACAAAATTGCCCGTTTCTCGGTAAAATCCTTTCAACCGTTCAAATTGTCGACTATTTAATTCAATTAGCGATTAATTACAGCGTTTTCAGGGTTGGGTGTGTAATAAATACAGAACCACACTCATGTTTGAATGGGTTAACGATTACTGGACTCGAGCGAGTGGCGCTGGGATACCACAGGCTCGAGTGGTATCCCAGCGCCACTTGCTCGAGTCCAGTAATCGTTAACCCATTCAAACATAAGCGAGGTTCTGTATATTTATTCAACATTAGCCAAAGTCCGACTGTTGTATTATTTCGCAAGTTGGACTTTAAAAAGTTCCAATTTTTATTTCCTTATCTTTAAAAATGGAAATTTACCTTCTCATACATCCTCTAACGGAATTTGGACTAATCTCATCGAATCTAAGCTAACGACTAAAAAAATAATTAATAGAAAACATCCCAAACACACAAACATACACAGTGTGTCATTTATATATATTGGCACACATTTCCGCCTTGCAATTAAGAAAGGACATATTAATGTTCTTGGCAATTTCTTTCAACTAAATTGCAATAAGCTACATTTAAAAAAAACCGAGAAAAAACAAACAGGGGAACCTGAAGTGGATATTGAGGAGCAATATACCATACGTTGAGATGGGATTGATACTAAGAGACCCATGTCGTGGAATTTCCACCCAATGAAAAAACTCATGTTTTATGACAAATCGCGAGAAACATAAGAGTTTCAGCCAATGGACTTCAGAATTAAACTCAAAGATCCACTTACTGAAACATTGCATTTGTTTTCTGTCCCTTTGAAACGACTTTGTGAGTATTGATCTCGGTGTAAATTCCACACCTCAGTTGTCCGGTCATAGTCCAATCTGTACGTGCTGTGAAGCACTGCACAGTGCATTAATCTAACACTGTACATTTTATCAATTTTATCGCCGAAGCGAAATGAAAAAAAAGAAACTGAGCCTTTTTCGTTTTAATAACATAATAACATACTATTTCGAGTTATGCATGCTTTATTAACATGAGACAATGCATGTTTGTTAATTTTTGGCATCTTGTGAGATAACCCCATTTAAAGACGTAATAAATAATTGCCACTTCCATTTCACTTTTCGCGAGGCGACGTGCGATACAAATTTTGACAAGTTCGCATTCAGGTCGACGTCACCAAAAGTCAACGGGGATGTAGTTCTACTGCAGGTGTAAATTTTTACTACTGAAATCCCTTTGCTGGCGTGTTCATCACGGTTGGTGTGTAAAGCTAAAATTTATGTCATAGGATTTTCAATAATAGTAGAATAGGTAATCATGGTATAAAAGGCGATACTTGCAATTAGAGACAGTTCTCATTCGCACCTCTGACTTCGGAGTGTGAACACCATCTGGACATTCACAAAGCAATCACGATGGCTAATTTGGACCTTCCAATTAACTTACAGAAAGCTTTGTCAGCTCTGGGCGTCTCTTGCCCGCTCAACTGGACTCTCCAGACAAGAGGCAAGAGCGTCCACCTGACGCTGGAGTTTGACGCAGAGGAGAACACCACACACCTTCTTCGGGGAGAGGTAGCACCTTTTGTGAGAGGAACCCCTCTCACACTGGTCCTCACCCGAAGAAGCCTGGACCTGGCCGTGAAAAGAGGAACAAGAAAAAGAGCCAATCAACCAGGCGCCGTGATGCCCGGCGGCTGGAGAAGTTTCTGAAAAGGAAAAAGGAAGATAAGGCGGAAGAGAAGACAGAGGAGGTCACTATCATTTTCCCCACCCCCAACTCCTGTGACTCCCATTCACACCCCAGCTGCCTCTCCTCTGAGGGGCAAACTGGAGGATGGCGATGTCATCAGTGATGCGGAGGCGGAAATGGAAACTGGCTCTCCGAAGTCTCCTAATCCAATATCTCCCCTCCCCCGGATCAGGAACTGGCACGGGAACTCACTGACATGATGGCAGAACTGAGAAGTCTGAGGGAAGACATCAAAAAGACCACAAAGGAATCATCTGACAAGGACAACCTTGTGAAGGCAATACTGGAACAACATAGCAGCCACAACACCGCTGAAGCGGCCAGGACTCGACTATTCCATCCAAGTCAGTCCTCCAAGAACATCAACAGCCCAACTACACCAACAACCACTACAGTCTCTCCATCACAGCCACCTCCACCAAAAAAGAAAAGCAAGCGGCACAAACACCGCTAAAACAGTCAACGAGGGTCGAAAGGGGCTTGCCCTACATCGTTCCTGCGCGCCTTCGTCGCGCGCAAAAAAACCCCATTTCTTTCTTCTAGAGACAGTTCGTAAGGAAGACACAACAAGAACAGCAACCTTTTAGGAAAGCAACTGCCATAAATCGTACAAGGCAATACCTGCAATTCTAAAGCAGGTAGCTCCTTTCTGCCCTCGCGGGGTAATATGTAACCCGGTGCTCAGATTAGAAGTGCCAGGGCTTCTTTTTTTCCCAAATTTGAATATTCGTCAGTCTGAAAAGTCAAATTGGAAGTGGCCAGCTCTTATCAAACTGCTTGTCCTTTCAATTAATTAATAAGTTAATCAATTTTTAAAACATACAGTACAGTTATTACAATGTCACATTGCAGGTGGTGCCTCAAGGGGCAATTTGGAACCTGGTTGTCAGATTAGAAGTGCCAATGCTTCTTGTTTTCCCCCAAATTGGAATATCCACCAGACTGAAAAGCCAAATTGGCAGTGGTGAACTCTCCACCAGCTGCCTGTACGCTCAATTAATTAATTTTTAATCCTTTATTAACCCTTTACCCAACATAACGACCAAAACCGGCAGCGTTATTCTAAAAAAATCGCCAAATAATTTTTATCATTTTTTCATTTTTTGTCTCAAAAACATAGGTTATGACCCCTCGTTGGAACGAGCTCGTCGAGCTCGTTCCGATGAGGGGTCATAATCTATGTTTTTGAGAGGAAAATGAAAAAAAATAGTTATTCAAGATTTTTTTTTGAAAGTGTGTCGTCTGCTTTTCATGTTAGGTAAAATGTTAAAACATACAGTACAGTTATTGCAATGCCGCATTGCAAGTGGCGCCCTTTCACACTCAAAGAGGCAATTTGGAACCCTGTTGTCAGATTAAAAGTACCAGTGCTTCTGGTTTCTTTCCTAAATTTGAATATCCATTAGACTGAAAGCCAAATCGGAAGTGGCTAACTCTCCACCAACAACTTGCCCGCTCAATTAATTAACATTTAATACTTAATATACTACACAAAGTTTGCTAAGCACCAAATATTTGACACATCATTGTGAAATTTGCTTGTGACATATTTGCGATATTTTTGGTGGATATGATTAAGGAATGTATTGAGGTGATCCCCAGTGTTTACATCAGCTCTCTTGACAGGCAGAATTTTCGTGACAGTCATGGAAAGCATGTGCCCCTTGATTTTCATGATGTTTTCGCGTACTGTCTACATGTACATGACATGTGTAGGGTATCCAGTCTTCATTTCAACACAACCCCTTGTTATTTAATGATTGAATATGGCAAATGCAAATGTAAGAAGACATTTGTCTGAAGCAGAAATGTGGCGGGCTGTAGGGATGGTGGAGCAAGTGGCTACCCATCGCCAGGTTTGTGAAGCCCTTGGCGTGCACCATACGGTAATCACCCTAGCCTGGGCAAGATTTCAGCAGTATGACTCACCAGTAAGACGGCAGGGTGGTGGCAGAGAAAGGGCAACATCTGCAGCTGAAGACAGGTTTTTGATCATTCAGGCCCGTAGGAACCGCTTTGCCACAGTAACCCAGCTTCGCAATGACCTTCAGAATGCATCCGGGGTAAATGTTTCGACGCAGACTACCCGGGCAAGGTTGCACGAAGGTGGTCTCTGATCGAGAAGACCATGTATTCGCATTCCGCTGTCCCAGAACCACCGCCAGGCACGATATGAATGGGCCATGGACCACGTTGGATGGACCAGAGAAGATTGGCGACCTGTCCTTTTTACAGATGAGTCAAGGTACTGCCTAGACCACACAAATAGGCGTTCTAGGGTATGAAGAAGACCAGGAGAGTGATTCCATGTAGCCAACATTGCTGAGCATGACCGCTATGGTGGAGGGTCAATCATGGTCTGGGGCGGCATCAGCAGGGATGGACATACAGAGCTCTGTGTCCTTGACCGTGGTGCATTGACTGCACAGCGGTATATGGATGAGATCCTGGATGTCCACGTCAGATTGTATGCAGGTGCAGTGGGTGATAGATTCATTCTGATGGACGATAATACCAGTCCTCATGTTGCCCATGCTGCCGGGGAGTACAGACGGAGGGAGAGGACTGAGCGTATGGACTGGCCAGCAAGATCCCCTGACCTCAATCCAATCGACCATGTCAGAAATGAGTTGCATCTTGCAATTTCAGTCCGTCCAGTCCAGCCAAGAAGTGTCCAGGAGCTTGGTGCCATGCTGGTCCAAGAATGGAACAACATCCCACACAGGAGCACCAGGAACCTGATTGGGAGCATGAGAAGGTTTTGTCAAACTGTAATTAACAGTAATGGACCTCATACTCGATATTGAACCCATACCAGTTCCCTCCGTCAACGTTTTGGCAAATTTGAAAAAATTCCTCTTTTACCAATAATATCCATTTTCCATGGTTATCGTATTCAAAAGCTAAAAAATAATGTCAAACACAATTAAAATCTTAATTTCTGTACTTAAATCATTAAAGATATGATTAAATAAAAATATATACTCTTTTCATCACAATATTTCAACTAAAGCGTAAAACAGGTAGTTGGATATACTTGGTGCTTAGCAAACTTTGAGTTGTATATAAACGTACAGTAAAGTTAGTGCAGTGCCGCGTTGCAGGTGGAGCCTTTTTACACTCAAGAGGCAATTTCAACCCGGATATCAGATTTGGATTGCCAATGCACAGTGCAGTTATTACAAAAGCGGACACAGTATCACGGCAGGATCCAACCGCGATATGGCTAGAATCTATGGCCGGTTTCCTCCTCACAACACTGTAGAACCTCCCCTTTCGAAAAAAAAGAGCGAGAATATTGAAAATGAGATGCTATCATTGTAGTTTCTTCTTGATTTGGTATTCCTTTGGAAACATTTTTCTTTATTAAATCTCGATCCACTGGTATGCGTCGTAACTGGATCATTGGCGGCCCCAGAAAATATTTCGGGAGGGGGGGGGAATATTTTGGGAGGGGGGGGGGGGCATTGCATTGTGGAAAACTGGTTAATGCCCTGGCTTTGGACATATTTCACCAGCTGTTAAGTTTTTTTTTCCTCTAGTATATGGCATGACGACCCCAGTCACCTTTGATTCGAGTGACAGGTCCCCCAAAAATGGCGTCTAGGCTCGTCGTGCTGTATATTCCACTATGCAGTATAAATAAACCACTGGATTAGAGTTTGTTAAAATACGAGCAGTATGTATGTGAAGGTACATTTGGATGAGTGTGCATGTAGTGGAGGGGGATGGTCAAATGAGGGGTGAAAGACTATTTTTAGAGGCAAATTCCCCTACGCCATCACCTCCCCCGTAGCGGTCAATGGTTTTGACCGCGACCTGAGCGAGAAAGTGACCAATTTTTCAATGAAACAATTGTAACTGCCACATGCGGTCAGCAATGTTCTCTATTTTACTATTTCCTTGATTTTTTCCATTTTTCCCTTTAAAGCATAGCCCCTGACCCCTTACCGGAACGAGCTGTTTGAGCACCATTACCCTGGTGGGATTGTCGTTTACAGAAATACCATGCTTTAAAGAAATGTCCGAACTGGTAGAATAGCCGGCGAATTTTATGTTTGGAAAAAACTTGCAGACACGGGGACTAGACTTTTGTTTTTGTCATTTCCTTTCCTGTATTTTTGTTCCAGATGATTTTTGAAACCCAGTCTATCGCCCACTGAAAATCGGCGAAAATCAGCGAGATATAAAGTTGCAGTATACTGGAGATGCGACAAAAATACCTTTACGGGATAAGTGGAGAAGAAGCAGAAATATTGTGCGCTAGAACTGTGGTTTATGCAATAAATGTTTGAAAATTTGGCTCAAATTTTTCTGAACAGACGCATCAAAGTGTTATATGTGTATCGAAAGTCTGACATAACTTCAGATGAAGCTGTTTATAAATATAGAATAAACAAAAAAATTTAGTCTACGAGTAGGATTTAGGAATGAGTCGAGTCGGTTTCATTCTTAATCCTACGAGTAGAATAAATTTCTTGAAAACACTCTACGTTTATTTTGTTCATCCCATAAATCATTTACAGGGCAGTCGCGGTGAAATCGTGCTGTTACTCGCTACAAAACACTGCGAGAAGTGAGGAGCACATTGGTTCAATTCGATCGACAAGCAAAACTGCCAAAAATAAACAAGGCGCAGTGATACATTTCTGTCTAAAAATAATTCTCCTACAAACTTGAGTTAAACTTGCAAAAATACTTTATTAAATAAACAACGTTTATCTTTCTTATTTTCGTTGTTTATTGTTATTTTTGTCGTCGTCGATTCAACTTGGGTTTTATAAACAAAGCAGACGACACGTGCATTTGTTTATTTACAATTTGGAAAATGAAACATCAATCATCATGCTCCCCGCCTTTCACAGTCGAACATGTATGCTTTTCAATGCTTGGTTTCGATTGATTTACTTGGTGGTTCCTGTGTTAATTGTTGTTCGTTTTATTGTTAGACAGAGTTGAAATGTGTCATATATCCTAAAACCAAACATTTCAGCGACGGTCATCGTTTAATAAACGTCGGTTCATTTTGTCTCCCACATACGGAAAATTGGTCATGACAACACGAATGCGGTAGAGGTCTCGGAGGTCAACAGGTCCGTCTCTACTATAGGAATAAATTCTTTCAGTGTTAAACCTACGTGGAAAATTTATCACCCTACTAGCAGCTGCTACTAGGTGAATAAAGCAAAACTTTATCCAAGACTTTTATTGTTCGTATAAACGTCCATTTATGGAATAAATCAGTCATTCTTACACAGTATCAATTTATAATTTCTGATAACAACGCAGCCAATCAAGTCCATTAAATGAATCTTAATGGAAGTGTACTGGAAATGAGATTTCATAGCTACACATTAAACTTGATATATCCTTGGAATTTCAAAATTAATATCCATTTGAAACTGATGCACAGTTAAAGTCCAATCAGCTGGATGTACAGGCTAAAATCACTTGGGTTAACCCTTTACACAACGTAACTGCCAAAACTGGTCAGCACTATTCTCAAAAATCGCCAATTAATTTTCAAAAAGTGAAAAAAATTAGTTATTCAAGAATTTTTTTTGCAAGTGACGTCTGCTTTTCATGTTAGGTAAAGGGTTAAAAAACAACCCTAATCAACTAGGCTGAGTGAATATTAACCCAGTTGGGTTCATATTCACTCAACACAGTTGATTCGGGTTAATTGTTAACCCAACTGATTTTAGAGTGTATATACCGTGTGGACACACATTATTGCGGAACTAATACGCCATGTAGTAGTCACTGTGACTATACGCAATATAGTCAACAAGGTCTTTTCAGATTTGATATATGGTTTGTCTACAAGTGCGCCTTACTGAATAAGTGGGTATAGTCCAAACTGCAGGGGATCCACTTGGGTGACCCATGAAAAGAGCCATTGGCTACCTTGGAAATAGAAGACAGAGAGATATGATAGAGGTGTTTCTACCTAGAAACCCCCTGACCGTAGAGAGATCCATTTTCTGTACTTCAAGTTTGTCTAGAGTGATCATAATACCTTCAAAATGTGCCACATGAATTTTTTCCCTACAATCTTTTTTCCGTTTTCATTAAACATATTTTATTGTCATTAGATTTTGACTGACAAAAGGACCGGAACAAAAGTTATTGCAACTTGTTGGAGTTCCCCTCCTGACATACAATGACAAAGCATACATAGAACATTTACATGAAACGACAATTACACAATTTTATACTGAGTTAGATATGTTTTAATGAACATATAGAGGTTAGGTTACCATAGTCATTCAGTAAAAGTACATTCCTAGTCTAACCCATAGTATGCTGAGATCGGAATGTGACCAAATCACCCGAGGAGTGGAGTTGTCACCCGAAGTATCACTTTCAAATTCCGTATATACTGACAGAGAAATAACGAAAAAAAAAACGGAAAGGGAAACCCGGACTCGGTCCATTGGCTGGAACCGTGCATGTGCTTGTTATACTTTTCAATAAATTGGTGGAATCTCCACACCACGGGCGACCCAGCAACAACACAAGCCCCACGCACGGCATGGTTAAGATAATGTAGGATATTTAAGATCAGATCAAACATATAAAAACTATCAGCACCTTAAATTCATTCAAGAAAAGCATGAAAACATATTTCTTCCAACAGGCATTCCATTAGTTTTTGTAAAGTCAAAGAGCACTTTTGTGGATTTTAGGCTTATAAATTATTTATTATTATTAGATGTGTACTATGGGATGCAGAAAATACAAGACAAAACAGCCGGCACAAATTGGCCCAGCGCATTCAGCCTTGGAAGTCTAGATCAGTTGTACCCATTCTTGGCTCTTCAATAGATATGAGAGGGTAGGTGGTAGATTTCGCATCAGGATGAAGCGGAGGCTACAGCAAGTGAATGGTCAAGCATTTTCTTGTACATACAGGACTGCACCAAACCTTAGCTCAAACAAGGTCCCAATGCCATACAATACCATAATCGGAAGAAAGGAAAGCACCTCAAGCAGGAAACTAAACCAATTCAGTCCCATCTGGCAGTGCCCAAAAAGCCGTATCAGACGAGGCGGAATCGGTCACATCCCAGCATCACTATGGGGCGAATCGCTATGGGCCGGAACTGTGAGATGAAGCTTTGAATCCGGAACATTAGTGTTCAGAAGGATAAGCTATTTGAAACGACCGCTTTCTGAAAGGAAAAAGATTGAACGGCTCTTAGAATCTGAATATTTTCCTTCCGTGTTATTGTGGGTTTGCCAAACATGAGGTCGTCTGTAGATATAATATCCAGATGAGAAAGACGTTTGCAAAATATCTCGCTTTTTTCCGTTGCCGTTCAAACAACTTTTCGTTCCTATTTTCCACAAAGTACACACATATATGTCCCCTACAATATATAATAGCGTTATCATGCTTACTGGAGTATTCTGTCGCACAATAAGATATTTTCCAGCAAAAATAAAGCTTCTTTTACGGATGAGGCAAAAATGAGCTCAAAATGGAAATTTTGCGTAACCCGTCCCCGCTGAAACTCACAACCCCATCCCTGTGTCTCGCAGTAAAAGAAAGAAGAAAAATCCTGAGCATTCCCTCCCTTGTGACGAAGAAACATTAAATTAAAGTTGAAGAGAATTCTGCACCCTGGCACTTCGCAATATACAATATCACACGGAAGAGTAGAAAACGTTGTTCATAAAACTGGTCCATTAAATATTCAAAATACGAAATGTCACCATAACGTCACAAAATAGACGGACAATAAAAAGAAACAATCATCTTTCCAATTTTTTTTCAGTATTAACTTCCAAAGCATTGCTTATGTCGAAACAAAATAACCAGTTCGTTGAGCTTGGCCCAGTGAGAGTTCGTACCGAGTAGCTTTGTCTCAGAAGCAAGAAAATGTAGAAAAATAGTTCTTGAAAAATATATATTACAAGATTCTCTTCTACAAATATTGCTAGGTCGAGGCAGAGGTTCACAAAGCATGTATACACTAAATCATATTTACCTCATGTGAGAATATATCCCGTTGTTTCCAATATATATACAGTAGAGAACAGCCAGTGAAAACTGGAAAAAAGCTCAGACGAATCGTCATTGCGTTCCGTTTCGTCGTCTGCTCACAAACTGTCGGTGTGGATTTGCCGCGATAATACTGCAGAAAATCATTTCAGAAACACTGAAATGACCTCACCGGAGAACATTCAGCCGCAGCGCAAAGTTGACTAGGGAGATCGATAATCGAGATAAAGAGATATTCCCTAAGACGAGGCATGACAAAAATCTGATTTCCCTTCTTGCTATCGAGTGAGAAACTTACTTAACTGAAGTTCTTTTCAATGGGACTGAAATATTTAACCGTAATCAATTAAGTAATTAAATTACCCTTACCTTGTTGTTAATGTTATTATATTTGCAAATACCGATTTTATTAACCATTTCAATGATTCTATCCATGGACAGCTTTTTGAGTGCCATGTGAAGAGTTTTTTTCTGTGGCATGAAAAAACTAGTTTAAAACTCACCCACAATTCCCGTCGAATGAACAAAACCCAACGGAATTTTCTTTTTCTCTATGGAACGGAATGTTTGGTATCATGCAAAATTTTAAAGGCGAACGGAGGTCGTGTTTTTAACCCTTTGAACGCGAGCGGCGCTTTTTCCGGCCCAGAAACAAGATATGTCATACTTTCATTTAGTAAGACGGCTGCAGAGTGAAAGTGTGCGTTAGACCAATCAATATTTTTCAACGTGCAGCCCAAGGCTGCACGTTGAAAATATTAATTTGTCCACCCTCAAATAATAAATATGAACTCTTCGAATTGCTTCTATTGAACTGACATATAAGATACCGACAGTGTTCAAAGGGTTAAAGCGAATGGAGATCGAGTTGTTAAAGCTTTAGCTAACAGAGGACACTTGCAAAAAATGTTTCGAATAAATATAACGTCTCTTCTCTTATTTCAAAAGCATAGCTGATGACCCCTCATTGGAACGTGATCCGTGAGCTCGTTCCAATGAGAAGTCACCAGCGATGTCTTAGAGACAAAAAATAGAGATACACATATTTAAATAGAGACTTATTACTAAATTGCGCTGTTTCAATCCAATGTGGTCGTTACATAACTCACCCATAATTACCGTCGAATGAACAAAACCCAACGGATTTTTCTTTTTCCCTATGGAATGGAATGTTTGGTATCATGCAAGATTTTAAAGGCGAATGGAGGTCGTGTTTGTAACCCATTGAATGATAGCGGCGCTTTTTCGGCCCAGAAACAAGATATGTCATACTTTCATCTAGTAGGACGGCTGCAGAGTGAAAGTGTGCATTAGACCGATCAATATTTTCAACGTCCAGCCTTTAAATATTAATTGGTCCACCCCCCAAAAACAAATATGAACTCTTCCACTTGCTTCCATTGAACTGGCATGTAAGATACCATCAGTGTTCAAAGGGTTAAGACGAATGGAGATCGAGTTGTTAAAGCTTTAGCTAACAGAAGTCACTTGCAAAAAATGTTTAAATGAATAAATAAAAAGTCTCTTCTCTTATTTCAAAAGCATAGCTGATGACCCCTCATTGGAACATGCTCGGTGAGCTCGTTCCAATGAGAAGTCACCAGCGATGTGTTAGAGACAAAAAACAGAGATACACATCTTTAAATAGAGATTTATTACTAAATTTCGCTGTTCCAACGTGGTCGTTACATTAGGAAAGAGGGTTAAATATGATGGCTTCACCTGTTGGAGGACGGTTATTTATTTTGAAGTGAGGAAAGACTCTCCGGAACATTAGCTGAGGAGGAGATGCCATTACAATGTATTGTACTTACACAAGAGAACACCAAAATGACCGTTTTCTGTGTGGAAAACAAGACGACAGAGCACTCCATAGTATTGAAGGAGTAAGACGTTATGAAACACCCGTTACGCTGATTTTACCACGCAGAGAATGGCCGTTGAATTTATTTGCTGATGTGGATAAACGGTTTTGTGATAACCCTAACGTGTCGGTAAAGATAAATGCATGGATTAGTGGCATGGCTGACATTTTTTGTCATCGGAAGACATTTACAGGAAAGTTAGCGCCCCTTAGTTTTCTAAAGCTGTCAGTGAATTTAACGCTAAGGGTGTGGAAATTTCACCGAAAAATTGATTTCACAAACTTGAGGCATTTTCCCGTAGAGCAGAATAAATAAACGAGAGGCTGTCTTTTTAAAAAATGTTTTCCCAATTAGTATGAACGTTTGACTATTATATTCCTCCTGAAACCTATTTAAAAATATGAAAAAGACGTTTTTATAATAGAGACACTATCTATACAATTAGTATAAAAGTCTAGGAGATAAGATTTGCTAATTTTGTTTTCACGGGAAAAATAAAAACTTTCGTTACTGTAAAATCGCATTAGCGAAACAAAGTGCCAAAGAGGTCTGTTACTGTGAAGTATTTGTTTTCAAATTAGCTTGCCATAAAAAAGCCAAACTTCCTTTTCTAACGTTTCATAAACCAAAACAACAGACAGCTCCTAGAGCTGTCTGTTGTTTTCGCTTATTAAATGTAACAAAAGGACACTTGGCTTTATTTTCTACTGATGTCATTTACGTTTTCTCAACAATTACTTGCTTCAATTGAGACAACTTGATCGAAAGTCGATTTTCATGGCGATATAAGCCAGGGATGAAAGACTCACTGAAATTTGGTAATCTTCCCCACTCCCCGGAAGATTAAAACTCACAGAGAGTTACTTGAAAATGTTACTAGATGGATTTGCAGTTCATGATCCACGTTTATTTTTCACCAATTTACCTTGCAACCTTTGGACCTATAAATGCAAAAGTTGTCAGATCATTTTGAACCAATGAGGATGCTAAGTGTAACCATCTTTACTGGAATCGTTTCTGGGATAAAGTGCAGGTATATGGATGAGCGAACCAACAGACAGACACACAAGCGTTACTGATTGCCATTCCTTCAGACGCCTCACATAATCGTGGTTGGTTTTGTGGTAATTATAAAGTCCGTTCAAAAATATTAGAACTCTCTCCCCGATAACACTGGTGTGTCGGTCATAAATGTTAAAAATCCCAAAGCTTTTTGACTCCGTGACTTAACCTTTACCAACCACACAAAAGCAAATCGGATATCATTAAAGAAAACTAAATCTTAAAGATTTATCTGGTGATCTTCAAGTATTGCTTGTTATGACAAAGAACGAAAAGACACATTCCCAAAGTTTTTGCAACGTGCTGAAGTTAATGATCGCATCTTGACTTACATCCCAGACGGACGGGCGGATGGACGCGCGGGCGGCCGGTCAGACAGGGCGGGCAAGCGCGCGGTCAGTCGGACGTGTGGGCGAATCAAAAATCTAGAAATACGAAGTGTATCATTTTCCTAAAATTGATATCTCTTAATATGAATTTTATCATTTGATAATGTAACTATAATCAGAGTTCACGCTGGTCCGAAACTGTCTGGTGCCAAATTTTAGCCATTATGCTTATTTTAATGCTAAAAGTGGTTTGGTACCAAAACGATAATGGAATGGGTGGTGGAGTGCATGTCTTCGCAATCTAATTCAAATACATTGATCGAGTTTTGAAAATGGACTGGTATTTATTTGAAGAGTGAACGGACAATTAGTGACGGAAAAAAATCCGTCAAAACTCGAAAGCTCTGACGAAATCATCGGTATCGATAAGGGCGGCCGCCTAAGTTATATCTATATGCCACTGATTCAGTGTATGGTCAGCCTGATTGCTGTCGGTACGTATACCTCTTGTTTCACTTAGATAATAACAGACTAATCGACAAATTACTGTTAAAACCCTGGACTTAGTGGGTCGCGAGTCTTTTTAAAAGGTAGCATTTAATTAGATAAATACTTCATCCCGTCGCGAGGCACTCGCGACGGCATGAAGTTTTTATCTAATTAAATGCTGCCTTTTGTAAAGTTGATATCTTACAATGTTTTACTGACGAAAAAACAATGCCTTATTACAACTCACTGAGTATTAACGTTGAAAGTTTGTCCAAACATTATCTTAAACACCTTATTGACGAAAGAATTAGGCTCAATAAAAATTGTTGTTGTTTGTTTGGTCATAGATTGCGTTCTTCACTACCACAATGTCTTTCCATCAAAAATGAAAGAAATTTTTTTGGAGAAAAAATTTCAGCCAACGAAGATTTTTTGGTACCAAATACAATTTTTTAGTGCAACTGGCTAAATTGTTCTCCCGACAGTTTGAACAATGACTAGAACGCTGCATTGTTTGGTGGAGGAAAATGAGAATAGATTGGAAGTTTCAAGTTGAATTATTCCCGCAGCTAATTTCATGGATTTTCACACCTTTCTTAGAACTAGAAGTCCACAGGTCCCTTGATAACACGGTTTCAGATCTATCGTGATCGCTGCAACATTATAAATCCGATATCCATCGAGACTATGGCTCTCACACAAACACTTGCAAATGTAAAAGGTCGGCGTTTTTCTATTATTTACGTAAATGGAAATCGATACTAATAGTCGATTTTCCTTATAAAAGTATTATATGCTGAGAACATTTAAAGTACATTCAACTGTTCAACCCTTTCAAAATTGTATGAAGCAATAAAACATCATAAGATTTACATTGTGTATTTTAGGAGCGGGGATCAGAATTGTGATTAAGGGGGCGTGGGAGTCTAACCCTAATCGCTGATAGAGGCAACGGACATTACAGTCACCGTGAACTGGTCGGGAGGCGTCTTCTTTCACCCGCAGTGCAGTTTCGCCCACGAATAGATTTTGTGAAAGTGTTGGCGAAAGTGAACCAATTTAGCTTGGTGATTAACGGTTATTACCTACTTTACCCACCGAGAATGGATTTAGAATCAACAATATGAATATGTGTCCTATTAAGAACAGGAAAGTTAAATATTACTTTTTCAAATATGTAGGGGTATCTAGTGTTTTTTAGTTGGTATCGACGACTTTTATTATACGCATTTCATCTGAACATCTTCATTGTCTTTATACTGATTCACTATTTCAAGTTTTTGAACTTTCTTCCATATAGATTGTGTGTAATGGAAGAAAATGTTTGGAAAGCTCTCTTCAACTGCCCTGATTGCTGCCAATTCAAAGTCAGTTTGGATAATGTCAGGGTGCAATTCACGACCAGTCACTTGTAACACTACAGACTTTAGTTTTGTAAATAAAAGTGCATATTGTCACGCTGCCTGTTAGCAAGCAAACTCATGGTTCAGAATGACATCCTGCTTAATATGGAGTCTGGAAGGGTAACCTTGCTTGTTCTTTTAGACCTTAGTGCTGTTTTTGACACCGTTTGTCATAAACTCTGTTAGAGACAATGAACTCCGATTTTGGACTTAGTGGTGTAGATGCTAACTGGCTATCATCATACCCGAACAACAGACAGCATCGTGCATCAATAGACTGTAACCTTTCAAAAGACTTCCATCTAGAATGTGGAGTCCCACAGGGCAGTTGCCTTGGTCCTTTCTGTTTCTATTTTATATTTAAAAATGTTCGCCATCAATGAATCGCACCTACATGACGTTCATGGTTATGCTGATGACACACATGTCTACTTCTCAACCAAGGATCAAACTAAAGCTCAAGAAATTACTGAATCATGTATTTCGGACATTCGCACTTGGATGATTTCAAACAAATTAATGATAAATGATAAGACAGAATTTCTAGTAAGTGGTTCACGTCAGCAACTCACTAAATCTGACATCAACTCAGTAAAGGTAGGAGATTCCACTATCAGGGCAAGTGACATTGTACGTAATCTTGGTGCCTTCTTCGACTCAAACATGTTTATGGACAAACATTTTACAAATAAGTGCAACAAGGCTTTCAGAGGTCCGTACAATATCATACAGATAAGACAATTCCTAACAAAAGACTCCACAAAACTCTAGTTCATGCCTTTGTAACTTCACACGTGGATTATTGTAATACCTTACTGTTCAAACTTCCACAATATCAGTACTCCCGCCTGCAGAAAGTATTAAATGCATCAGCTCGTGTGGTATGTAGAGTATCACGATCTCAACACATCATTCCTGTTTTGATGGATCTGCAATGACTGCCAGCAAAGTATAGAATAGTTTTCAAAACTTTATTATTAGTTTTCAAGACACAAAATAACATGTCACCAGCCCACCTAGAAGAACACATCAATACCAAGAATGTGTGTCAATACAACCCGGGGTCTGATGGTAAAATGCTACTACATGTTCCAAAAAAAATAGGTCTAAAGCATTTGGAGACAGGTCATTCTCATTTGCTGGTCCTCACTTGTGGAATAATTTACCTGATCATCTAAAAAGACTGTCAAATGCCAACACTTCGAAGAAAGATCTCAAAACATATCTTTTTCAAAAAGCCTATAACTGATGTTCTGGACTGTGAAATAATGTATATATTCTGTTTGCACGAGCTCAGTAACATGTACAACGCCTTAGGATATGGTTCTTTATCCACTAAACTATAATTTTGGCGCTATATAAATGGGTATATTATTATTATAACTATTTTAGTATGACCCAAGACATTTTAGAGTGAGAATAATTGAACCAATTTTAAGCATATCTTGCATGAATATAAACAAGGTTGAGACTTTTGGGGACAGCTCGTTCTTATGAACAGTCATAATGTTTTTAATGCAAACAATGACATTTTCTAATTATTCAGTCTCAAGCCCATTTTCGGCGCCACTGTCCCGAAACATGTAATGGTGATATTAAGAAAATCCCTTCTTAGTACGGTCTGAACTAAAGAACGCATGACAACACGAAATCATTTTTTTAATCCTGAAATTAAGCCATGAATCCTGACGCTGTGGCTGAAACCATTTTATTAATATTGAAATTAAGCGATGAATTGGACGTTGTGGCTGATGCAATGCAGCATTTAAACCTTCTAGTATTTGTATCGATGAGTCCCACATACCCATGATGGAATCATTCTGGGGCAGCTGAATGGAAAGATATGAAGGCTTCTTTGTAAGAAATAGCTGTTACCTGCTGAAATCTGTACGGACAGGAATTGTCGGCAATGGTTTGGCCTAAGTGGAATGTTTTTCAGAGTGGCACTGAATATGACATATGCCACTGTTCTACATAATCCAACCGCCAGAACAATGAACCTCAAAGTGACGTCCGAAGTATTTTTTCGATAGAATGTGTAAGAGTAAGATCTCCTGACTACGAAAAAGGTTTCTGGATATCTGGCAGCCTTGAGTAATTTGAACTCTCCAAGTTTAATTGATATCGTCATTTCGCGGCCTGCAATGTTCGACTGCGGCTAATACAACATTCCATTTGCATTCCAGAGTTTGCATCCAAGTCTATATAATTTTTTAGTGGATGTTTAGGATGTTTGGTGATTATATTCATCAGTGCTATTCATAGCTGATGTATCTGCTGACCTTGTTTGTTCATTGCAACACTCTCGTGTGGCGTTGAAATAGCAGAATGTGACAAAGAATTTGAAGTGACAGGATGCATCTTTTTGCGCGAGAAATAGACATACCCGGGCGTTTCGGTGCGTGATAACGAACATTTTCCAACTGATAGTAAATAGTCTTTGACATTAGGGCTGCACGGTATATCGATAAACCGATATATACCGGTATTCAAACCAATATCGATTGAATACCGGTGTAATTACAAAAATATCGGTTTATCGTCGTTATTTATTGCCCCACAATTTAAATTTCAAGATGTCTTCAGTTTTTTAAACCGTAGCCCTGAATGAATAATATTATTCCTTTATCCAAGGAATCGTCTGCTCGTATAATACACAAATTCAGCAGTTGAAAAAATAATTTTCAAAAACTTCAACAAAACTATATCATGCGACCCCTCATTGGAACGAGCTCGTTTTCCAATGAGGGGTCACATGATATAGTTTTGTTGAAATCTTTGGGGAAAATCTGATAAACTAATTTTGAAAATAATAAATTTTGATATCGTCTGCGTTAGGTAAAGGTTTTTCGAACCGCATCATCAAGGCATGCTAATTCCTTCCGACTGTGATGCCTCAAGTCTTGATTGTGGTACTTGTGTTCATATATCTGAACAGTTTTCGATATACCGGTATACCGCGGTATTTTTTTGAATACCGATACCGGTATTCAGTTTTGAATATCGTGCAGCCCTATCTGACATTTCAGGCGTTTTAAGTTGCGGGACCCGACTGTGTTGCGACAGGGCCGTGGTATTTGCCTGAGTTAACAAAACAGCCAGAGAATGGGTACTACGATTTCCATTCTGAGATGCAATGTCAGCATCGAAATCATCTTCCACTACTTGTATTTTCCCACTGTCAGAACTAGATATTGGTGTGAAGTCAACATTGCGAGCTGTCGTATTTTCTGCTGATTTCTTGAAGCGCAACAATTCATCATAAGAGCATGTTACTCCGAAGTCATGCATCGTTTTCATGAGGTTTTTAGAATCCCTCATCATAACAGCAAGACCAATTTGCAGTGTTGTTGGTATCCCACGCACTGGTGATGTTACAATGTTGCTAATCAGCATCCAGGGCAGGGTCTGGCCTAATTTCGGTGACAAGCTACCCAGAAAAGCTAACAACGTCCCACTTGAAAACTTTGATATTTTGTCGAAGTTGACATTGAGATCATAAGTGTTTCGATCTATATCCATGTCTTTTATTTCGGCGCATATACATTTCTTCAAAACTTTCATTGTGCTTTGGCATCACAATCGTCTAGATCCGGTGTAATACGTAGAGCCGATCCAGGTCTCGTTCTATCCGCTAGAATCGTGGAAAGGACGAAAATGTCGTTGCCGTACTTTTGAGCAAGCTTAGCAACAACAACTTGACGGGGAATACAAGTCGTCCCCTGAGTTCCAATGTGTTCTATGTGCCAGTAGGCACATAGAACACATTGGAACTCAGGGGACGAAGTACCCCCACACTCATCAAACGATTTGAACAAGTAGACCGAATTCCAAGTAAGGGATAGGCCATCTCTCATGAAAGCAACCACCGATTTCAAAGCTTGGGCATCGGGATTTGAATCTGTTGAGGTAGTGTCAATGAATTGCTTTGCCGCGGACGCTACAGATCTTGGACTCATAAATGTAGCTCTGCAGACCGAGTGATAACGAGCGTCTGCCGCATGCCAATCACGCATAGAACCTAGAACCCTTAACCTAACATCTTCCCCCATTGATGTTTTCGATGCTCACAAACCCGGAATATCTCAGTTTTTGCGGTGATATTATGCTATTTATTTATTTATTGGAGTTTAACGACACTTTCGACAGCCAGCGTCTTCCCGTGTCGAACAGTTTTACGGTGGGGGTAGCCGGAGTAACGGAGAGAACCACCGAGCAACGGCGCGTAACTGTCAGACTCCCCAACAGTCTAACTCCACACAGGCAGAGTTAGCATTGGTCGAAGACAGGTGCACATCGACGTGCAGTACGCCTTAGTACACAGCACCACCGTGCCCCCACATGGACAATCGGGATTAAGTGCCTTGCCTAAGGACACAACGCAGTTAACCCTGGGGGGGGGGGGGGGGGATCGAACCGTGGGCCTCTCAGTTTGAAGTAGAATGCCGTAACCACAGAGCCAGAGCGCTCCCTGTTCTGCTGGTTCCAGGATTCACAACTTAACGGAAAATATATGCCTCTATGCACCTTTCAACGAAACCTTATAATTTTAAAATTACGCGGGTGTTTGATGTCTATTCATTAGGTGAAGGGCTAAGACAAGAGTCTACATGTTATTTTCGTAGCTACCAATGGTAATTGTTTTATTTTAATAATGTTACCTGGAAATTGTTCATATAAAAGCCTGTTAAGTTTTGTAAATTTTTAATCCGGATACCCGGTTGAAAGAACGTTTGACGGAGGGTTTCGCTTTCGACTCTCGCCAATACTTTGTTTTACATATGATTCCAGTGAATAAATTTGTTACATAGTGTAAAGACATTTACTCTCAGTAGTTTTTGAAGTGAGATCCCTGGTACGAAGTATCAGTTTCTTCAGTCACACAGCCCTGGAACGGGGTGCAACATTTTGCTCCTTTTTATAATTTACTTCCGAGCTCCGTGTGCATACTAGGATGCGGCATAATATTTTGCGTGACAATTATGGCTCCTCTAACAGGACGTCTAAATAAATGTTAGGTGCACCATCTTTTGCTCGCTTTATTTGTATAGAAAGAAAACCCTGGGCGGATGATCGCAAATAACTCCTCTCGTCTTTTTGTTGGGTGCCAAGAATCAATGTCGGGGTTTGGTTTTATTTAAGAATAATTAAACCTTTTTTCTGTTCATGCATTTTCAAGCAAAATGATTGGCTAAAGCATTTCTTCTTTTTTTCATAACACAATGAACGGAAAAAAACGCATTTCGGACCGCCCTAAACCACGCCCCCAATAGGTATCGCGGAACTAAATATTGAAATTAGAGTGAACCGCCTTAATATGTTACACTCGGAAATGACACAATCTCTAAAAATAAACAGCCTTGGGGAAATCCATTGTTTCAATAAAAGTTTGAAACATTCTATTGACATCTTGCATTATTGTTGAATATTCCTGATAAAAAAGAGGGTGATTTGATGACTTTTGGACCTAAAAAATACAATTTACTTTTTATGTGTTTTTGTAGGGAATTCTCGTATGTGCACGTGACCGGTACTTCCCTTTGTGTCAGTTTTTCTCTCTTATTTGTTGCATGACCCCCTGTTTTCAGATCAGAAAAAGTTGTCTGAAGGGCTATACTTGACAGAGATATTTGAATGCCAAAATTAAAGTGATACAATCATATTTTTTTCCACCTGAACGTTATAACGGTCGCCTATGGGAAAATATTTAGTTCTGTGATACCTATAGGAAATATGTTTTTTGGCTTCCAGACCAGATTCAGTTATTATTTTGGGGGATTATTTCACATTTAAATATTTATTTGGGGACCATACACCTTACCAAACCACTTTATTGTTTTGAGAAGTTACATTTTTGCCACGCTCAGCAATAAAAGCTATATATTTCCAAAACTAAGGCTGTTCATGCAAGAAAATTCACATCTTGAGCAAGTGTATTCCCCAGGAGCACACTATAACCTCTGGCAGCTGCTAACTAACAGCCTATCTTACCCTATTAACATATTTATTTAAACCATGGTTTCTCCTCATATTACTAGGGGCAGGGAGGATTCCAAATCTTCCAACCCCCTCCCAAATCACCATTCAAACACAGACAGAAAACCTACACTGCCCTTCTATTCACTATTATTTAGAAGTTTTTCCCTTCTATATTATGCTCTTCAAAATGTTGGAAACAATTCCTTCATTGAAAGAGTATCCTGGAACACAAATTTGAGGAGGGGGTGGGGGCTACAGTGGAAAATAACATAATAAAATTACAAATGTGAGTGAATGGCATTTGTGCATAGCTACCAATATAGTTGTCTAGTACTAGTGTTGTCATGTCATGGTTCCCCTGATACAGCATAAATTTACAGTGACAGTTGTGAAATATTGCCCTTTCCCTGAACCAAGCCCTCTCTCCCACACATATTTAACCCTTCTGCTGATGATAAACATTTGGAAAGAAGGAACAGCATGTTTTTAGAGACTGAAGTTAGTATCATACACTTTCAGTTTCTTATGATTTACTTTGAGGCTTCAGCACTCATGGTCCACTGAGTTATTATCCCCGCATTTGAAAAAATGCGGGGATATATTGGTCGTCTCCGTCCGTCCGTCCGTCCGTCCGTACGTCCGGGAATGGTTTCCGCCGAAAAACTCCTAGGGGTTTCAATTCGAAACATTGAAAGTGTGTTCATGTTCATTCATAGGGTCTGTAGATGTGCATAAAAGTTTTGGATTTTTGATTCGGCCCTCGGGGGCGTAAGTGGCACCATTTTTGTCGTTAGAGGAATGGTTTCCGGCAAAAAACTCCTATGGGTTTCAATTCGAAACATTGAAAGTGTGTTCATGTTCATTCATAGGGTCTGTAGATGTGCATAAAGGTTTTGGATTTTTGATTCGGCCCTCGGGGCGTAAGGGGCACCACTTTTGTCGTTAGAGGAATGGTTTCCGGGGAAAAACTCCTAGGGGTTTCAATTCGAAACATTGAAAGTGTGTTCATGTTCATGTTCATTCATAGGGTCTGTAGATGTGCATAAAGGTTTTGGATTTTTGATTCGGCGGTCGGGGGCGTAAGGGGCACCACTTTTGTCGTTAGAGGAATGATTTCCGGCGAAAAACTCCTAGGGGTTTCAATTCGAAACATTGAAAGTGTGTTCATGTTCATTCATAGGGTCTGTAGATGTGCATAAAGGTTTTGGATTTTTGATTCGGCCCTCGGGAGCGTAAGGGGCACCACTTTTGTCGTTAGAGGAATGATTTCCGGCGAAAAACTCCTAGGGGTTTCAATTCGAAACATTGAAAGTGTGTTCATGTTCATTCATAGGGTCTGTAGATGTGCATAAAGGTTTTGGATTTTTGATTCGACCCCGAGGGGCACAAGGGGCACCATTTTTGTCGTTAGAGGAATGGTTTCCGGCGAAAAATTGCTAGGAGTTTCAATTCGAAACACTGAAAGTGTGTTCATGTTCTTTAGTAGGGTCTGTAGATGTGCATAAAGGTTTTGGATTTTTGATTCGGCCCCCGAGGAGCGCAAGGGGCACCATTTTTGTCGTTAGAGGAATGGTTTCCGGCGAAAAACTCCTAGGGGTTTCAATTCGAAACACTAAAAGTGTGTTCATGTTAATCAATAGGGTCTGTAGATGTGCATAAAGGTTTTGGATTTTTGATTCGGCCCCCGAGGAGCGCAAGGGGCACCACTTTTGTCGTTAGAGGAATGGTTTCCGGCGAAAAACTCCTAGGGGTTTCAATACGAAACATTGAAAGTGTGTTCATATTCTTTCATAGGGTCTGTAGATGTGCATAAAGGTTTTAAATTTTTGATTCGGCCCTCGGGGGAGTAAAGGGCACCACTTTTGTCGTTAGAGGAATGGTTTCCGGCGAAAAACTCCTAGGGGTTTCAATTTGAAACATTGAAAGTGTGTTCATGTTCATTCATAGGGTCTATAGAGGTGCATAAAGGTTTTGGATTTTTGATTCGGCCCCGAGGGGTGCAAGGGGCACCATTTTTGTCGTTAGAGGAATGGTTTCCGGCGAAAAACTGCAAGGAGTTTCAATTCAAAACACTGAAAGTGTGTTCATGTTCATTAGTAGGGTCTGTAGATGTGCATAAAGGTTTTGGATTTTTGATTCGGCCCCCGAGGAGCGCAAGGGGCACCATTTTTGTCGTTAGAGGAATGGTTTCCGGAGAAAAACTCCTAGGGGTTTCAATTCGAAACACTAAAAGTGTGTTCATGTTAATCAATAGGGTCTGTAGATGTGCATAAAGGTTTTGGATTTTTGATTTGGCCCCGAGGGGCGCAAGGGGCACCACTTTTGTCGTTAGAGGAATGGTTTCCGGCGAAAAACTCCTAGGGGTTTCAATTCGAAACATTGAAATTAATTCACAGGGTCTGTAGATGTGCATAAAGGTTTTGGATTTTTGATTCGGCCGCGACAATAATCACAAATGCGAATGCGGGAATATACTATAGTGTGCTTTGCACACAAATGACACCCCTCTAGTTTTCAATTTAACAACCGTGCCCTGGCTCTTCCACTATATTTTTCATTGTATGCCATTCAGTACTCTCATGTAGACCTCCTACATGTGTGACTGCAAGCCCATCTGTCTGTCTGTCTGTGTGTCTGTCTCTTCATCAGACATGGTGTTTCTTTGCTTTTCACTTGCCTGGATCTACATTTTCAATAATTGGCAGCTGACTAACTTTCAGCCCCCCCCCCCCCCCTGCCACACACACACACAAGTATATTAAACATCAAATACCACTATATTCTTGAAGCAAATGTCTGATTCATCCTCTTTGGAAACAGGTTTTCCAGAATTTCAATCTTTTTGCCAGAATGGGTGTCTGTGGGGATTAAAACAAAGGTTATGAAAGTGCACTTATGGGAACTTGCAGCATAAGCATAGCACTATAGAATCAATATTTGATGGTTTTAGGCATCTTACCAGTGTTATGAGATATCACAGTAGCAGGTACTGGTCATTCTTTTGGAAAAAACACTGTTTTATGTTTTGTCAGTGCCATACCAATGACTCTATGTGCCTTTACTGAGAAAACTGAGGCTTTTTCCTTTACAAAAATTGCAAAATATTCATCAAATACAATATGAAATGTCTTCAGAAGCCAGACTGTGATTTAAAAACTATTACAGATGGGAAAGTTTATATCACAGTAGGTTTGTTTTGGGTCAATATCAATTAAATTATGAATTATATCACATATTTTGATGAAAAGGGGCGTACCGGGGGGTCCTATTCAGGGCAAAATTTCACTACATCAGATGGTGGAATAAAATTTGACATCAGTTGTTAGGATAAACTGGTAGAGTCCTTTCATATTGGTGAAATATATAGCTGCATCCCCAATTTTGGAAACAAAATTGACATCCATATTGTTCAATGGGGGTTGGGACACTGTTTTGCTTGCAGTATGGTTAAATGAGACAGATTTTTTCTAAAAATATTTTGTGCTGATGCAGATGTTAGTTTTATTTTGGGTTCAGGGTAATTTTTTAAAGAAAGCTGTAAATTCTCATTCTTCTCAGTTAATTTATAAAGTTACAGGATAGAAAAATCTTTTGGAGGCAATACCAGTTTTCAAGCCCACTTGACAAAGTTTGGACACTTTTCCTTAAAAGAGCAAATTTTCCATGTTTTTGACTCAACCAAAGCCAAAAGTTGGATTCTAATGCAGAAATGACTCTTTTATCTCATGGAAGTGGTAAAATGTCTCTTTGGTGGGGTTGGAGATGATTATAGGTATCGCGGAACTAAATATTGAAATTAGAGTGAACCGCCTTAATATGTTGAACTCGGAAATGACGCAATCTCTAAAAATAAACAGCCTTGGGGAAATCCATTGTTTCAATAAAAGTTTGAATTCTATTGACATCTTGCATTATTGTTGAATATTCCTGATAAAAAAGAGGGTGATTTGATGACTTTTGGACCAAAAAAAATACAATTTACTTTTTATGGGTTTTTGTAGGGAATTCTCTGAAACATATGTGCACGTGACCGGTACTTCCCTTTGTGTCAGTTTTTCTCTCTTATTTGTTGCATGACCCCCTGTTTTCGGATCAGAAAAAGTTGTCTGAAGGGATATACTTGACAGAGATATTTGAATGCCAAAATTAAAGTGATGCAATCATATTTTTTTCCACCTGAACGTTATAATGGTCGCCTATGGGAAAATATTTAGTTCTGTGATACCAATATCTGTCTTGAAAATTACGTTAGGCCTACACAGTGTGAATGGAAAAGAACCCCTGTTTGAAAATGAAAAGTAATTAATATTTATCTCATCATATTAAAAAGACTTTCAAAATAAAATATAATAAACAATGAAATCCTTATCATGCTTTTTATTCCATGTTCAATTTGTTAATACGCAATAGGTGATAGTAGTTTGTCTCGTATGTTTGAGTCACTATTGGCAGGACCCCGGTGCAGGACCCCGGAAGTGACGTCATGTCACGTGACCCAGTGACGCCATGTTGTATTGTCATGGTAACCCGCGAGAGCGGCGATGTTGTGACGTCATCCACATAGTGATGCGTGGTGTTAGTGCGCATGTGCAGCGCGTGTTGTTACGGTGATTCGTGTTTCCGTCGTCCATTTTGTATACTGGAGGCCGCCATCTTGGTTTCTATGGTAGAACGTGGCTGCTATGTGACCTAAAACCTTCTTATATTACAGAGGTATGTTCGGAGGGTATGTTCCTTTGAATAAGAGTAATTTCCCGTTTCGTAGAATTACCACAAACAACCCGATTAGTTGTACTATTTCGAATTCTTTCAGAATTCTCTGCTTCTATCTATCTATGCAATAGTTTTCGTCTACCTGAGCATGTTCCTTTGTCCCGGAGTATATTCCAGTGGAGTAGAAGAGCCTATCAGCTGGAACAGCGTTGCTTATTATTACTATATTTAGCTGTTATGGTCTGTTCTTGTTAGTTCTGACCCTGTTCCGAGTACTCTTGTTGTTTCATTTATCTAGATCACCCAATCAGTTCACTTTCCTGGCTCTAACTAACCAATCTGATTGCTCTTGATTTCCCAGTAAATTTTCGGTTTGTACCCATGTATCTACAAGCTATGTTATGCCTTTGTTGTTCTATTTATTCTAACTTCCCTAAACATGTTCTATTGCACACATTACAGGTAGCACACAGGCACATGTTGGAGGTGCCAATATGTGCTTATGTGCAGAGGAACAATGTGACATAATGTGCACTAGCACATAGGTACATGCTGGATGTGCCGATATGCGCTTATGTGAAAAGGCACAATGTGACACAATGTGCCCTAGCACATAGGCACATACGGGTATTTGAGGATACCTATGGCCTGGTATTGTATTATTTGAGGATACCTATCGAGGATACTTTGTGGAGAATCCCTTTTTATCGCATGTGCTTATGTGAAAATGCACAACGTGACACAAGAACCAGCACATAGGCACCTGCTGGATGTGCCGATATGTGCTTATGTGAAAAGGCACAATGTGACACAATACGCCCTAGCACATAGGCACATACGGGTATTTGAGGATACCTATAACCTGCTATTGTATTATTTGAGGATACCTATATAGGATACCTTATGGAGAATCCCTTTTTTGTCGTATGTGTTTATGTGAAAAAGGCACAATGTGACACATTGTGCACTAGCACATAAGCACATGCTGGATGTGACGATATGTTCTTATGTGAAAATGCACAATGTGACACATTGTGCACTAGCACATAGGCACGTTCGACCAACAAGGGATTCCATAGCAACAGGCGTTTTCCAAAAAGGGATTCTTAAAAAAGGATCCCGTAAAATGGGATTCCTATCCGACTCTGTAAAATGGGATTCCGTGTTTTAACATCAGCACTCGAGGGTGTTCCCTTTCCCTATTGGAAGAATTTAGTTCAAATGGTTGTAGTTCAAAACTTTATTCAGATCAATCACCTTCGTTATATTTTCATTAAGGCTGTAGTTAAAAAACTCGTTCAGTTAAACGTCCTTCAGTTCAAGGGTGTTAATATTCTATATAGTTCATTCAGACAGTTCAAAGGGGTTCACGCAGCGTTATATTTGCATTAAGGTTATAGTTAAAAAATAGAGTTCAGTCCCTTAAACTTTTGTTCAGTTCAAGAGGGTTAACACTGCGTTATATATGGGGGTTGTAATTCATTTCAAACAGAGTGATAAAGTTTCTAATGTTGTGTTCAATCAGTTTTGTTCAGTTCAAGAGGGTTAACATTGGGTTATATTTAGGGGTTATAGTTCAAAACTTTGTTCACTTTGTTCAGTTCACTTCGATCTTGGTTGTTTTGGGTCTTCGTTCACTACGACTTTATTCGAACAGTTCAATCGTAGTTGTGTTGGATCTGTTCATAATTCAGTTTTGTTTCCAGCCAGTTCATCTTCGTTCATGTTTCGTCTGTGTAGTTGGGTTGTTGCATATAATATTTAGGGGTTATAGTCCATTTTATTGAATTTATTAGGCGTTAAGATTAAGTCAGACTTCATTATGTTTGTTATGCTCACTTCGATCTTGGTTGTTTTGGATCTTCGTTCTGTACCTTAGTTGTTTTGTATTGGCCATTATCAGATTTGTCTGTTCAGGTCCTTGCAATAATAATTGGGTGTTATCAGTCCATTTCCATACTCTCGAGTGTTTATGTTAAAACACGGAATCCCATTTTACAGAGTCGGATAGGAATCCCATTTTACGGGATCCATTTTTATGAATCCCTTTTTGGAAAACGCCGGTGGCTATGGAATCCCTTTTTGGTCGTATGTGCCTATCTACTAGTGCACAATGTGTCACATTGTGCATTTTCACATAAGCACATATCGGTATATCCATCATGTGCTTATGTGCTAGTGCACACTGTGTCACATTGTGCCTTTTCACCACATAAGCACATACGACAAAAAGGGATTCTCCAGAAGGTATCATAGATATGTATTCTCAAATAATACAATAGCAGGTTATAGGTATCCTCAAATACCCGTATGTGCCTATGTGCTAGGGCACATTGTGTAACATTTTGTCTTTTCACATAAGCACATATCGGCACACTCAGCATAGCCTATGTGCTAGTGCACTTTGTGTCACATTGTGTCTTTTCTCATAAGCACATATTGACACATCCAACATGTGCATATGTGCTACCTGTAATGTGTGCAATAGAACATGTTTAGGGAAGTTAGAATAAATGGAACAACAAGGCTAAACATAGCTTGTAGATACATGGGTAGAAACCGAGAATTTACTGGGAAATCAAGCAATCTGACTGGTTAGTTAGAGCCAGAAAAGTGAACTGATTGGGTGATCTAGATAAATGAAACAACAAGAGTACTCGGAACAGGGTCAGAACTAACAAGAACAGACCAGAACAGCTAAATATATTAATAATAAGCAAAGCTGTTCCAGCTGATAGGCTCTTATACACTACTGGAGTATACTCCAGGACAAAGGAATATGCCCAGGTAGACAAAAACTATTGCATATTCAATTTTCAATTCAATATTTATTTTACAGCATACATATACAAAAGAAAGAAACAAGGTTTCAAAAAACAAAGGTAGATGTACAAATGTATACTGTGGGAAATGGCATAGCCTTATGACTGTCTTCTTATCATCATCCCCTAGACAATAAAAATAAAGACTAAACAACAAAATGGCAAATGACAAATGATGGACTCAAGTAAGGTAAATCTTGACAGCAGGTAGTACATTGTTTTTATGTTAATATTGTATTGATTATTAGTTCATCGTTGTGGATCAAACTTCCAGATGTTCTGACTCTAATTATTATGGTCTGTGGATTGTGGATTAACCGCGTATTAACCGTGTTTTAACCGTATTTCTGAATGGATGAAGTAAATAAACGTCAGTTGGTAAACCAATATAATAATCGTACGCTAAAGGAGTGAAGTAAATGACCAAAAGTGACAGTACAACCTGGTTATCAGCTTGTTGGGAGAAAAGAGTAGAATATGATAACGGCACCGAGAGTCGTAACTAGCCGAGGCAGACGGGACATCTTGGGTTTGAACAGCTAATATTGGCGATATATGTATTCAGATATTGTTCAATTAATATTTTTTAAAAGATGTTCGGGTAAGGGTTTTTTTTCGTTGAATCAAGGTCATTCCACAATTTAGGAAACGAAAAATATGGAAGTGCGGCTGAGAACTGAGTGCGAGGTTTATGGGTGTTTAGGCTTCCACCTTGCCTCGTAGTCATACCCGAAGGATTCCAGTACACGTGAAACGTATCATCAAAACTGACGGGGAGATTGTTCTGTGACCAGTCGTGAATAAATAAAAGTGAATGTAATTTGCACAGATCGTTAAATTTAAGAATTTTTAAACGTTTGAACAGCGGGTCCGTATGTGAGTTGAACGTTTTGTTCGCTATGATGCGTACAGCTTTCTTTTGTAAGTTTATAATTTGTTTGGTAGCTGTTGCGTTGCCCCATATGTGAATACAATAAATTAAGTGGCTTTGAATTAAAGTGAAATAGAGGAGAAGTAATGTCTCGGGCAGTAAAAATTTTTTGGCTCTATTCAAGATATAAATAGCTCTGAATATTTTTGTACAGAGTGCAGATACTTGGTGATGAAATTTAAGATTCTCATCCATGTTGATTCCTAGAAATTTTATGAATTTATGGTCACGATTGTTACCTGCTATTATTAAATCTGAGTTATTCAATGTTATGTGGATTTGTACGTTATCGTAATTGTAGTTGTCATTTTGGGGATGGAGAAGTATGACTTTAGTTTTGTTAGCATTTAAAGATAACCTGTTCGCAGAACACCAGTGGTTGATTTTTGATAACTCATTATTTGCCATCTCCGTGAGGAGGTCAAGGTCGTTCCCAGATGCATGAGCTGATGTGTCATCCGCAAAGGATAGAATACGCATGTCAGTGGATTCACTTATTATTTTGTCCGTGAGCTAGGAAGGTCTACTGTGCACCCCCACCCCCCACTACTTAAACTTTTTGATACGAAAATGTGCGCCAATGTATACTATTTACGAAACAAGTTGTTAACAGAAAAAATTTTGGGATGCAATATGCTAACCAGGTAGATGTTTAACCCTACCCTTTTCTAAAATTTGCTCCAATCCGTTAGGGGTAGGGGTAACTTTTTTGTCACGTAAGCTATCAAAATATGGTTCAAACCCATAGTATTTGGTATCATTTTAAAGCTAATACAACCAGGAACAATATTATTACTAAACGTGTTCACGTGGGTCCAAGGTGATGACGTCAGAGGTCAAAAGGTCATCGACTGAAACTGAAAACGCAAATTTCAGAGTTTTTGTTGCATGTTTTTCACATGTGCAGTTTGTCCAAATGACTAATATCTTACTTTTTGTGTTTTCAGATTGCACAGAGTATACGTGATCAAAATAAAACTGATTTTGTTCATTGCTTAGTGAACTATACTTACCAGGGGGGATACTTAACCCTACCCTCCTTTCGGGCTTGATCAATTTTGTTAGGGGTAGGGGTAACTGTTTTGTCTCTTAACCTATCAAAATATGGGCAAACCCTATTGTGTGTGGTATCATTTAACAGCTAACTGACCATGCAACAACATTAGCACTAAAACTGATTATACAAATCCAGAGTGATGACGTCAGAGGTCAAAAGGTTACCGAAAAAAGAAAGTCAAAACGCAAATTTAAAGACATTTTTGCAATATTGGCAAATGTGTACTTTGCACAATTGAATAATCGTCCCCCGAGTTCCAGGTTCTTCTATCTGTCAACTGATACAGTAGGTAGATCGGACAACCTGGAACTCAGGGGACGTAATGTCTAAAATTCTCTGTGTTTTCAGATTATATGGAGTATATTCGCCCAAAATAAAAAATAATTTTGTTCATCAGAATTACATATTCTAGACTTTCAGGTCATGATTCTACTCCTAGTAGATTCACTTCTATGAAAAAATTCGGGCTACGGGAACGTAAACTTACTTTTTGTTTGTCCAGTGTCAGCCAATATCAACAATACAATGGTAGGTACCAATTTGAAGATAATTAAATGTGCTTTGAGTCAAAAATTAAAATTTAATTTTGGAAAGTTTTTCAATAAAAGCGTTGCAAAACTGTAAAACATATTTGTGCTTGTTATTATATTAATGTTATGTAGTCAGATTCAACAAATTGAAGTGTATCGATACACTCCAGTTTGTTGAATCTGACTGTATTACCCTTGAAACTCATCAGACCTCAGTGTCACTCTCATCACTGCTGGAGAACTCTTCTAATCCCTCCGAATCACTGGAATCATTATCAACAACATCCAGCACGTCAATCAGCTTGCTAGGCATGCACTCAGAGTCTGTCCAGTTTGGACACATACATGCTACATCGTCATCTCGCTTCCATCCATTCCCATCAGGGTTAGGGGTTTCAGGAACCGCAATCTGAGCCCTTCTCCAAATTCAAACCTGGTAACTGGCTCTCATAGCATGCTGTAATAAACAACTTTTACATGGCGGTAATAGGCTGAGGTCAAAACTAGTTTTTCGGGAAAGATCCTCACCACATTTCGCTTGTAACATAAGATATCTAACTCCGTTTACATTCTTGATGCGAGGATATCCGTACAGATTGCAGGTAAACTCTTCCAGTTTCCACACAAGTTCATCAGGGGGAACCCACACATCACCAATTATTGAAAAGGCTTTCTAAAATTTATTGTTTTTTTCAAGAATTTTGAAAGCCTTCACCTTTCCCTTCCCCTTGAAACAACTCACACTTTCACACCCAGTGAATGTGTGCAAACCGAGTGACGCACTGCAAAATTCAGCCGAAAACGAATTTGAAAGGGCTGTTTTATCGATGCATTGTTTTTTATTCCCCTTTCCTGGTTCGAACAATATCTGTGAGCCATTCAAATTCCCAGCATGGTACAAAAGGATAAAAAAATATCCGAGTCTGGGCTCTTAACTCGCACGTACTTGAAATCATGGTCCCTAGCATAGTGACAGTATAGCACTACATGCGAGTCTGTTTCTTCCTGTGTTGAACACAGGGATTGAATTTCCTTACACAACACTTGGTTTCCATCAGATGCAAGCTAAAAAGCTTTGCCTTTACAAATAAGGATCACTTCATGATTTTGAAGAGTTACAGAATTTTAGCTACTGCTCCAGTGGGTTAGCAGCAGATTAACCAGCCTTTTTATGTTGTCATCATTGAAAAGAAATATCTTCCAGTCTTTGGGTTTTCTCGTGCTAGCACTACCCACCATTAGTTTCTCAGAGCAACCCCTTCTTATACGTTCCCTAGATTTCACTGAATCCTTAGCATACATATCAGTGCTAACGATTACAACAGATTTATGGAGTGCATAACCTAGGATGTTATCACATATCTCTCCAAATGTGTCTGGTATTCCAGTCATACAATGAAACACTGCATTACCATCTTCAATAATTAAACAGTCATCTGGATCTTTTGGTATTGTAGCGTTTTCGCACTCATTTGTGAGATAATGAAATCCTTTTGATTTATCAGTTTTAGCTAGAAAGCCATCAGCTAAGCCAATGCTATATGGGACTGGTGTTAGCGGATATGATAGTAGCATATGAATATCAAGTCTTGCATCATCACTGAGTTGTTATATATATATATATATATATATATATATATATATATATATATATATATATATATATATATATATATATATATATATATATTTTGAACTATATTTTGATAGCTTACGTGACAAAAAAGTTGCCCCTACCCCTAACGGATTGGAGCAAATTTTAGGGTAGGGTAGGGTTAAAGATCTACCTGGTTAGCATATTGCATCCAAAAATGTTTTCTGTTAACAACTTGTTTCGTAAATAGTATACATTGGCGCACATTTTCGTACCAAGAAAGTTAAGTAGTGGGGTTGGGGGGGTGGGGGGTGGGGAGGTGCACAGTAGACCTTCCTAGCTCACGGACTAATTGATATATAGGACGAGCAAAAGAGGACCGAGTACAGAGCCCTGTGGTACACATGTAGTGCCATTGAGTAACTAGTAACTAGTGAATAGAACAAATTGGGATCTCCTGGAGAAATAGTTTTGAAACCAAGAATTAGCTAAACCTCTTATACCATAGTGTTCAAGTTTTCGAGCCAGTATTTCATGATCAATAGTGTCGAATGCTTTGGAAAAATCTAAAAAAATGGATAGTGTGCAATCTTTAGTTGCTTTGTTATTCATTATGGAAACATGGTTGATAAGATGCATTATTAGGTGAAATGCTGAATGTCCCCTTCTGAATCCAAACTGATAGTTATAAATAACGCCGTGTGCATCTAAGAAATACGATAACCTTTTATGCATTAACTTCTCTAAGATTTTAGAAAAGGAAGGAAGAATACTTATTGAACGATAATTGTCGAAAGACTGTTTATCCCCGGATTTAAAAATTGGTATTACTTTCGCGATTTTCATTTTTGATGGTACAATTCCAGTTGAAAATGAGGTATTTATAATATGAGTTAAAGGAACAATAATTTCATGTATAATGTCTTTTAGTAGTTTCGGAGAGATGTTGTCCTGACCAGCAGAGGTTTTCCTATGAAGACATTTTACGGCGGATATAACTTCGTCATGGGTTGCAGGTGATACGAAAAATGAGTCGGAGACGCTGTTGTTTAGGTAATCAAAGAATCGACGTGTGGAACTTACCATGTTGTTTGATACACGAATTCCAATATTGATAAAGTAGCTGTTGAATTTCGCAGCAATATGGATGGGGGCAGTGTACACCTCAATGTTTTCAATAAACGATGATGATAGAGGGGGAGGAATGTTTGACTTATTTATTGCCTTGCGGAGAATTTCCCAGGTTTTCTTGATGTTTCCCTTATTTTCTGAAATCAGCTGGCTGTAATAATTCTTTTTAAATTTACGTTTAAGTTGATTGAAGATTTGGCAGTAGTTTTTGAATCTTGTAATATTGTCAATGGTCGGGGACCTATATTTTTTTCAAGTAATTTGTGTTTGTTTAGGGAGGACTGTAGAAGACCGTAGGTCATCCATGGTTCTCTTTTTACGTATTTTTTCAGGGTGTTTAATGTTATTAACGGAAAGGCTTGGTTAAACGCCGTATTTAGAAGTGTTAGAAATTTCTCACGGGCTTCGTTGACACTGTCCTCTTGGCATACATTGCTAAAATCAGATTCCGATAGTAGCTGTTTGAATATATTAATATTTCGGGTGTTAAAAATTCTCTTAGTCTGCTGTGTATTGTCATTATGGTTGGTGCTCTTGAAATTTTTGGTGTAAAATGTAGCGAAATGATCGCTCACATCAGCAATGATTATTCCAGAAGTATTTAAATTGAATCTATTACAAAAATATGGTCAGTTATAGTTGCCGAATGACTTCTTATTCTCACTGGTTTGGTTATCATGGGCGTGAATCCACAGCTGAATAGGGCTTCTAAATATTGATTGGTTTTTCGGTGTTGGTGAAAATTGAGTAGATCTAAGTTGAATGAGATTTGAATACTGAGATAAGAACAAGTCCAGATCAGCCTTGGGGCAGTATTCGGACGATAAATAATTCCTACAATAGATTTGAGTTTTCCACTGAGTTCGTTCTATGAGGAATGAAAATGCTTAAGTCGTTCCTAATTTCGAATGGTATAGAATCTTTAATAAAGACACAAACCCCACCCCTACCATCATCACCGGCAGGGCGAGAACGTAGAACTAGCGGATGATAGCCATCTAATGTGTAGGAGATAGGTAGATAGAAGCAGAGAATTCTGAAAAAAATCGAAACAGTACAACTTATCGGGTTGTTTGAGGTAATTCTACGAAACGGGAAATTTCTCTTGTTCAAAGGAACATACCATCCGAACATACCCCTGTCCTATAAGAAGGTTTTAGGTCACATAGCAACCACGTGCTACCATAGAAACCAAGATGCCGGCCTCCAGTATACAAAATGGAAGACGGAAACACGTATCACCCTAACAATACGCGCTGAACATGCCCACTAACACCACGTATCACTATGGGGATGACGTCACAACATGGCCGCTCACGCGGGTTAGCATGACAACACAACATTGCGCCACTGGGTCACGTGACATGACGTCACTTCCGGGGTCCTGCACCGGGGTCCTGCAAATAGTGACTCAAACATACGAGACATACTACTGGTGATTATAAGCGTTCATCGTTTTACCCAAATCAAACTTAAACAATGGCGATCATATAATAATCCTCAAACGAAACTCGCGAGCAAAACTTTCCAATTTCCAAATAGCCAGAATGAACTCTTTCTGAGATAAAGTTCAACCAACTTCATATCATCTGAGTTTATAACGAACTCCACATTAACAAAGTGTGTTTTCAGTTTCTCGGGAAATGGTCAAAATCAGAATTAATTTAAACTCAGTGTTGCTTTGAATGACAGCACCCTCCCGTCAAGTGGAAAAGGAGATTGGCGTTCCTTTTAACTTACACACTTCACTGGTCAATAACATTTTTAATGACACAAGAACATGTTTCAGCGAAATATATCGTTATTTCAAACAAAACTTTAGAAAACTAATTCTCTTGTGGTTATTCGAAATTGATTTCCACCGAATCTGTATCACGTTACAACGAACAGACGCAGTTCAATAAATCGACACACAAGTCAGCTGCACAAGTGTAAAAAAACTGAAGGTTTTTTAAAACAAGTTTTAATTGATCCAGAAAATATTACTTTGGTACAATAATATTAACCTAATTGATCCTGCCACGCCTTCCAAGGGAAATCCAAACCACATATATTGATCATCGATGGATATTCATTGTCACACTTGGTAAATATGTGAAAGTTGGTATGTTTACTCGGCTGTCTGAGAAATAATTCCTTTTCAAGCCGGAGGTTATTTTCAATTCACCCATGCCTGTTCCGTTTTCTGATAACATATTTTGTAAACGGAAACACCAACATTTAAAGAAAAGCCGACAAAAGCTTTGAATGATCACCAGTTTTCTTCCCGCGTATTAGACACTAATTTAAGAAATAAAATATTTTTGATGAATAGGTTAAAAAAATGTTTCTGCGAAACGGCAACTAAAAGAACAACTTTTCTCCACCAAAAGGGTTAATGTTTAGAAATTATTGGTCACGGATGTCAGAGGAACAACTACAACGTTCTTGTCAGGTCGTAACTAACAAAAGGTTTGGGGGTGTAGGACGTCGGTGCCCGAGAGCTCGATCATATCGTCCAACTATTTAGAACATGACTAATTACTTAAAGTACTCAAATATACTTTCCATAGATAAAATACTTACGTGGCAGGGAATTTACTGGAGTTTTGCCACTTACACAACAGCTAGATAGAGGTGCCCGAACATCTGGGTGCTTTCAACAGGTCATGGTCATGAAAATCATCATTATTAGTTACTCTCTCCATGGATGGGGAATTCTACAGATTTACTGAGTCGAGCATGTATTGCACTTTCTAATCTGTACTCTAAAATCAGTTGGGTTAACAATCAAACCAAGTTAGCTGGGTTGAGTAAATAAGAACCCAATTGGGTTCATGGGTGTATATTTTTGTCGGGCATGCAAGAGATTTTGCCCATCTGAGGACTCCAAAGTGTGTGTATATTTTTGTCAAGCAAGCAAGGACGTCTGTCCAACTTGGTATTTCATAATTTCTTGCCTCCACCTCCGCTCGATGAAACACATGATCGTGAGATTTCTTTGGGGTGGGGGGTTGTCTCACGCTCCCTCCCTAAGAAGTTACGCCCCTGGTTCTTGTGGTTGTCTCACGCTCCCTCCCTAAGAAGTTACGCCCCTGGTTCTTGTTTTCTCGGGATAGCTTTAAATGCTGTCATCACCAAATCGCGCTTGACAAAGAATTTATTTATTTATTTGAGTTTAACGACACTTTTAACACCCAGAGTACTCGATGAAACCACCGAGCAGCTGCAAGTAGCCATGGGTCTCACCAACGTACTAACACAGCACAAGCAGGGTGATGGTTGAAAGTATGTGTACCACCGACGTACAGTACACGTTAGCACACTGCGCCAGCGTGTTCCCAATTGGGCAATTCGAATTTAGTGTCTTGGCTAAGAACACAATTCAGATGACTCAAATCAGGACAGAACCTACGACCTTTCGATCTGAACTACAGTACTCCAACCAACGACCCACATTGCTCCCAAACAAATTATTAAAGTTTATTAATGGAATGGATTGGCGGTGACATTTCCATCATATATTTCTACGTGACGGGCTCTGTTAATGAACCATCAGCGTTCTGTTAACCCTTTACCTAACGCAGACGATATCAAAATTTATTATTTTAAATATCATTTTTTTAAATTTTTCCAAAAATTGCAACAAAACCATATCATGTGACCCCTCGTTGTAACGAGCTCGACGAGCTCGTTCCAACGAGGGGTCACGTGATATGGTTTTGTTGAAATTTTTTGAAAAATAATATTTTTTCAAATGCTGAATTTGCATATAACGCGGGCGGATGCGAGCGATTCGTTGGGTAAAGGGTTAAAGGGGTTTTTATATATATAGACAAATTATATCTGTGATTACGAGTGAGGGATTTCAGTTATAACTGAAGAGGTGTCTTTATGACGGCCAACAGATAGCAAAGGGATGCACTCCAAATGGTTTCTGAATTGAACAGAATGGCCTACTACATGTACATTCTGTAAGTATTGGAAGGAGGTATTTCAGCTGACTCTCTCTAATTGCTAGGAGGAGAGTGGTTTGAAACATTTGTTGAAATTATCAGAAAATCTTCATATTTTAAATTTTGGGAAATTGTACTGAAGCTCTATTTTTTTAGGCGTACATCAAGGGCACCGAAATCTTCCATTAATACAACATGGAATCCCTTATTTTCCAGTTCTGTAACATTGGATCCGAGTGTCGTATATATTCCACCATTCCAATCAGGCTTGCTCCCTTCAACTGCTAAATATACAACCCCAAATGCGACACTTCTGTTTTTCATCTTGATTTTTGCCCATATTATTCCACTTTCTGCTTGATTTGTTGTATTTACTTTTGACAAGTCTGTGATTCTCACCGGGCCTAACTCCTCTTTGATATACATACCTACACCCCCTCCCCTTTTTGGCCTTCTGGCCACCCCACTCCAGTCCACATATACCCCTTGATCTGGTCAGTCCTTTCATCCTATCTAATCCATGTCTCACTAAGGCCTATCAAATCAAGATGCTCGTCTTCTACCAGGGTCGTAATTCACTCCTCTTTCTACGGAGACCTTGAATATTGCTCAACCATATTTTGACTTGTATCACCACCGCCACCTGATAGCATCTCTACCCCTTCGCCGACTACCTCCTCAAGCGCCCCACAACTACCTGCCACCCCAACGCACTGAGCCTATTTTTCAAAGCACTCCCACCACTGACCACATCGCCCTCCACTTTTCTATCATCCACCCTCCTCGCCTTTCAGCTTTCCGGCACCCTCTCGTCATCATCCTCTTCATCTTCAGATCCCCACTGTAAACACCGTTTAGTCTTCCTTCCTCTATCCCCTCCTCTCAGACCTCTCGGTTCTTTCTTCTCTATTCTATGGACCTTTCTGTTAACTACCCCCTCATCCTCGACATCAAAGGTCCTCTTCTTACTACCCCCTTCCCTTCTCTTCAATCTGTCAATCACCTTCCAACCACCTTCATATGCAACCTTCATCGGGATAACCATTGGAAATACGGCCTTATCTAACTTCCCCCTCAATTGCTCCATTTCCTCCTCAAGCTTTACATACGCTTTCAACAACCTCAGAATCTCCCGACAGTTAGCACAGACCCCCTGCCAATCCATCCCATGGCCGTCCTGGTACATCCATCCGCACTGCCCACACGCCTCTATCTCTGTGCCACCCTGCTCCTGTACCCACTGACTGATACCAACCACCTCTTCCGTCTGCACCCCAATACTCGCCATACTTACCATCGAAACATCACCCCTGACCACATTAGCAAACGTACCGTCCATGTCCACAAAATCCAAAAGCCAAAAATACAACGCAATACACGAAAAAAGGTAATGTAGAAAAAACTCGATTAAAATTCTAAAAAAAAACCACTGACCTTTCATCCTATATTAATCCCTAAACACCTACTAAATATACAATGAAATCACCTGAAATATAAACTAAATAATTAAAAGTACTGAAAAACAATTCTGTGTTTTCCTTAAGCAGTATTCAGCGTACCGTTAGTATGAATCACGAATACCTGTTACATGCTGAAATCTGTACGGACAGGCATTTTATCTAACAATCATTTTGATTTTGGCCTGAAAAACACGAAAAACGGTATGTATCACATAATGTGTTCCGTTTCTGTATCATATAGACGACTCATTATGATTCCGTATCATACAGACGACTCGTTTCTGGTAAGGCGACGGGCTATCATAACAGGCGCATGAATACATTCTGTGTGCGTTTCAGTGATCGACCCAACATTATGTCCCAAAACTGTATTAATAATTTAAGATTTAATCTGTTTATGTGACAGAATTGTTAGATAAATAAATTATCATGATAATGTGCATGTCCTGTGATTTGCATCAGATTCTCAGTGGTGTCCAAAATTGGGATCACAACTCACCAGCAAAGACGGCTCGTTGTGATCTCATTCTGGACACCACCTCGAATCTGATACAAATCACAGGACATGCACATAATCATGATAATCTGTATTTATTACACGCGTGTTCTGTGATATCCCTATCTACAGCAACACTAAACCATGTGGAAAATGAAAATCAGTTCCGCACATACGTGCGGAACGGAAATCGTCAACGGACTAGTTTTATAAAGAAGCGAAATTTCACTGAAATTTTCCACAAATCGTGCACCGCAATTACAATTTGAATCGCTAGCGAGCTCGTTTCAAAGAGGGGTCACATGATATAGTTTTGTTGTAATTTTTTTTAAAAATAATATTTTTTCAGCTGCTGAATTTGCATATTACGCAGGCGGATGTGGCCGATTCGTTGGGCAATGGATTAAGAATAAACAAAAAGAAAGAAGAAGCCTCTTGTAGTTATTAGATATTGATTTCCACCGAATCTGTATCGAACGAACAAACGCAATTCAATAAGGCGATGCACAAGTGTCAAAAAGCCTGAAGTTTTTTTGGAACAAGTTTTAATTGATCCAGAAAACATTACATTGGTACAATAATATTAACCTAATTGATCCTGCCACGCCTTCCAAGGGAAATCCAAACCACATATATTGATCATCGATGGATATTCATTGTCACACTTGGTAAATATGTAAAAGCTGGTATGTTTACTCGGCCGTCTGAGAAATAATTCCGTTTCAAGCCGAAGGTTATTTTCAACTCACCCACCATGCCTGTTCCGTTTTCTGATAACATATTCTGTAAACAGAAACACCAACATTTAACGACAAGCTGACAAAAGTTTTCTTCCTGCATCTTGGACACCAATTTGAGGAATAAAATATTTTTCATGAATAGTTTAAAAAATTTTCGGATTGACGGAATGGCTTTTTCCACAAAAAAGTGAATGTTCAGAAATTATTGGTCACTGAAGTCAAATGAATAACTACAACGTTCTTGTCAGGGGCGTAACTAACAAAAATATTTGGGTGATGTAGGACGGCGGTGCCCGACGGCTCGTTCATATCGCCCAACCATATGGAACATAGCTAATTGCTTTTACCACAGACTTATACGCTACAAATACACTTTCCATCGATAAAATACTTACGTGCCAGGGAATTTAACAGAGTTTTATGACAGTACTGTCAAGTACACACCAGCTAGGTGGGGGAGCCCAAACACCTGGGTGCTTTCAACAGGTCATGGTCATAAAAATCAATTGTGATTAGTTAATTTCTCTCTCTCTGGATGTGGAATTCAACCGATTTAATGAGTCTAGCATTTATAGCACTTTCTAATGGCGGGCAAAGAAGAGATTTTGCCCAATTGAGTACTCCAAAGCGTGTGTATATTCTTGTCATGCAAGCAAGGAAGTCTGCCCAACATGATATTTCATAATTTCTTGCCCACCTCAGCCCGACGAAACCCATGATCAGGAGCTTTTTAAGGGTGGGGTGTGGGTGGGTGGGGGGGGGGGGGGTTACACGCTCTCACCCCAGAAGTTACGCTCCTGGTTCTTGTTTTCTCGGAATGGGTTTAAATGCGGTCATCACCAAATCGCGCTAGACAAATCATTTATTTATTTATTTATTTATTTATTTATTTATTTATTTATTTATTTATTTATTTATATTTATTTAATGACAATTTTAACAGCCAGGGCTATGCCCTGTCGACATTATCATGGGTGGAAGAAACCACGGTACTCGATGAATATAACCGAACAGCTGCGAGTAACAATCGGGTTCTCCTGCTAATCCCATAGATATGGTTATCATCGGTTGAAAGTATGTGTAGTGTCGACGTCAGTACATTTTAGCACAATGCGCTACCGTATCCCCAAATGGGCAAATAGAATTAAGTGTCTTGGCCAAGGGCACAATGCAAATGACTCAAATCAGGATAGAATCTACGACCTTTCGTTCTGAAGTACAGTACTCCAACCAACGACCCACCGAGCTACCAGACAAATTATTAAATTTTATTAACGGAATAGTTTGGCAGTGACATTTCCATCATATATTTCCACATGACAAACTGTTACGGGGTGGAAATATTTATGATATTAGTAACAGAAAGAAATCTGAGAATCAGCAACAATAACTATGAATTTAATTATTCTGAAATGTAATTAAAAATATATATATAAAAAATGATACAAAGATCTTTTACACAAACTGGTTTACAGAAAATAAAAACAGTGGTACTTATCAATTAATGAATTAGTCCAAAATACAGTTTGACAGAATCCAGTAATCCAGTAGTGAAGGATCTTGTGAGGAAATTTTCCAACTGGTAGTATTAAATCCAAGAATGTGTCTTCAGAAACAGTATCTCGTAGATTTGTAATACAATGTTCACTTACAAATTTCGGCAGTCTCCAATAAAATATAATAAAATGCTCAGCAAAATTCAAATGGAGTAAAAATCCAATAAGTATTGCCGCCACAACTAAATTTACAAATAATCCAGTAGAATCCTGGCTTTTCACAAAAATATTTTCTGTTTCACAGAAAGTATAAATTCTCTTTTACAAGATGAAGATATTCTCTTCAAAATTCTTTTTTTGGAATCACTTTTCCAAATTCACAAAGAAGCACTGCTTCTATATTAAATGCACTGTTGTAGAACAATAATAATCTCCAGTGTCTTTTTGAAATGAGTTTATCTGAAAAGAGTTTTTATCTGAAATGGGTTCTTGAATTCGGTTGACATGGCTTTAAATAGTTCTCAGATAGAATGACCAAGAAGATGAAGTTTCTCCAAAGTTCTGTTTTCTATCAGTTTCCAGGTGATTCTGTCTTAACTGATGTTAACAAGGATGACCTACTTAAAAAATTAAACAATCAACAGCTATATGTACAGTGATCTAAAAAATAGTCTTGTGCACTTTAGATGTAAACATGTTTACATGTAGATACACACAAAGGTCACTTAGTGCAAATGAGTCAGACCAGCTAGAATCTGCTTTATTGTGTGGAGCTATCAACTAAGGACATATAAGTCTCCATATAATATGGGGGCAATAACACACCCCACCTTAAAAGAAAAAGTTTTAAGGTACTGAAAACATTTTTTTATAACTTTAGCAGACTCTGACTGGTTTACAATACACACACGATAATCTTCACAAAATTTGCAATAAACATATATATACACTTAAGTGAATGGGAACCAATCAGATCATTTGAAATTAGAATCTTTTGGAAAGAGCATCAACTACAACATTATCTCTTCCCGAAATATGCCAAATATCGAAATTGTATTCTTGAAGGGCTAAGCTCCACCGCAATAATCTTTGATTCTTGTTTTTCATTTTATTGATAAAAGTTAATTGGTTATGATCGGTGTAAACTGTAATGGGGCATTGAATGATTCCTAGATAACATCTACTGTAGAGTAATTCTTTTGATGTTTGAGAAATTTTCTGGAGAAATATCATACAGGGTGATCAATACCTTGGGAGTCTTCCTGGGTAATATACCCACCTGTTCCATTGTCACTTGCATCTTTAAATAATTTGCAGGGCTTTTCATAATTGGGACTGGCCAGGACAGGGGAATTGTTTAATACTGTTTTTATTCTGTCAAAGGATTTCTGGCACTCCTCAGTCCAAACAAATTTAACCCTTTTTCTCAATAAACTGGTCAAAATGGAGACAACATCTGAGAAATTTAAACAAAATTTTCTATAATATCCAGCCATGCCTACAAATCTCATGAGCTCTTTTTTAGAGCTTGGTAGTGGAAAATTTACAATGGCATCAACTTTTGCTGCAATCGGCCTCTCCTGCCCCTGACCCACAACATGGCTTAAATAATTTACAGTTGCTTTGCCAAATTCTGATTTTACCAAGTTAATAGTTAGGTTGGCTTGGGTCACTTTGTCAAGAATTCTTGAATGTGCTTCAGATGATCAGCCCAATTTGTATCTGTGCGTATAATAACATCATCAATATAAATTTCACTGTGATCTAGGTCTGCAGTTAAGTGGTTAACCATGCCCTGGAACGGTGCCGGAGAATTTTTCATTCCAAGGGGATAACTTTATATTGATACAACACGAAAGTGGTGACAAAAGAAGATATTTCTTTTGCTCTTTCTGTCAAAGGGACTTGCCAATAACCCTTTAACAAGTCAAATTTTGTCACAAATTTAGCATAACCATGTTTGTCAATGCATAATGCAAATTGGATAATTGTCTGTTTTGGTGAGGCTGTTTACTTCTCGGTAATCCGTACAAAATCGGTAACTTCATAGGGTTTTGGGACGAGTATACAGGGCGAACTCCAGTTGCTATGGCAGGTTCAATGATATCGTTGTCCAGCATACACTGTATTTCCTTTCGCATGATCTCAGCTTTGAAAGGGTTAAATCTGTATGGATGCTGTTTGATGGGGTTTGCTCCTCCAACATCAACATCATAAAAAATAACAGATGTCCTACTGGGCACATTGGGAAATAAGTGTGGATATTTGAAAATTAAATCAACTAAATCTTTACTTTGGGCAGGCAGTAAATAATCCATTGTATTTTACTTCGGGGTATATTTTCGCCTTCTTCATCAATATCCTCCACAGGATTTTGCACCTTATCCATGGTGACTGTTAAGACTGGTAGAAGGTTTGGCTCCCTCTCATAGTATGTTTTTAACATATTTATATGGCACAGCTGAGTAGTTTTGACTATCAGGTATCTCAACAACACAATCAGTATCACTGATCTTGTGATTAACAATATAAAGGCCTGAATATCTTGCTTGTAAAGCATTGCAATATACAGGGAATAATACCAGCATCTTGTCCCCAGGTTTAAAAGTGCGAAATTTTGCCTTTTTATCATACCAGGTCTTCATATGACTCTGGGCTTTCTGTAAATGTTTATTTGCCATTTCTCTGGCCCTGTGCAACTTTTCCTTAAAAGTGGACACATAGTCCAGGAGAGAAATTTCAGGTGGCCCTTCCTCGAGCCATTTCTCGTTCAAAGTAGTGAGTGGACCCCTCACTGAGTGTCCAAACACTAATTCAGAGGGGCTGAACCACAGAGATTTCTATACAGTCTCACAGACTGCAAATAAGAGGAGATGTACTCCTTCATTCCAATCCTTCTCATTATCCTCCCCAAAGGCCTTTATAATGGTCTTCAATGTTTTGACTTTAAATGTCGTTATACGTCATTTACGGTTGTAGGCTTAGAAATAAATTGTGTGATAAGATATGAAGATTTGAAGGCATTTACGAAATACATCAAACAATTCAATAATTAATTTTATAAGTTTTCGTCACTTCCGAAATTATCTGATGTCTGTCACAGTTTGTGGTTTTGTCTTCTCGTTCCCTCGCTCTTCTTCACGTATGTCTGTTTAATGTATATCAACCCAATATTCCATCGAGGTGGTCTCCAGATTATACTAGAAGAATTCAGAAGTCAAGTTACGCTCATCGGCATCAACTCCAATGTCGTCGAACATTTCTCAACATTTTGAAAATCATGCGGCGACCAGAAAGACGCAAAGACTCATTGTGCGACTGAGGAGACTACTCATGATCATACACGCGACACCCCGGCGACCATGTGGCGACAGCTTGGTCACCTGTAGTCGCCTTATCAATCGCCTCAGAAGGACTGGACCTTCAGTCCAAATAACTTTTCCTAATTGTGAGAGTCAAGGAAATACATAGTTTCTAATACACGTGACTGCAAAGCCCACTCGTCGTCTCTTTAATGCACAGTTAGTCCAATGTATGGGGCCGTCCCCACAGGCGACCATATATCAGTTGTTGCAGAAAAGTAATTAATGCGTAAAAGTTCACTTTGTACACTTTCACGGAGTTTATTGTATAGCTTTGGCTGTTTCATCGAAATAATTTCTGCCTGGAAGTTTGTAGCGTGGATCATACGCTGCAATTATGTTTTTGAAATGTGTCCTTTCCACTGTGTATATTGGGGCCATGCTTCCTGCAATATATTTCGTGTCGGCTGAAGTGAGACTGGTCCAGCGTTGAGAATTTTTATAATCGGCTGTGACATGTAGAACAGCTGCAGTAATTGTTGTCTGTTTCTTGGGTGTCGTCTGCGTTTGAGGTTCAGATTCACGTTTACGTTTGTGGTCCGTGTCGAACCTGCATTAATCTAACCGGTGATTCGCCGTCAAGTGTGCAATCAAATTTGAAGTATTGCCACATTTTGTGGAAATGGTTTTCCTGCAGTTTCTACATATTGCCTGAGTGGCATCTTTGATCTCCGATCCCTTTTTCTCAAAGCCAAAGTACGCCCAAATAGCCGATTTTTTGCATTAGGTTTTGATTCTAATTCTATTGTGTATTATATAACTAGGATTTATGAGAGAATTTCATGCTTAATATATACATTAGTCCCTGTATAAAAATAAACCAACACATAGAAATTGTATGTTTTTTCATTTTGTTTTGCAACTTATTGATAGTTATTAATGAATAGTTGTCTTGATAATATCTGTCAAAACAATCCCAACTCGCATGGCCTTTTTTGGTTAGTAAATGTTAAACATGCATACCACAATGGTGGCCATTCATTGTGAAGGTCCTCCTCTGATGGGGACCATTCATTGTGCAGGTCCTCCTTTGATCCATTCAATTGTTCTCAAAGTGTACAGCAGTTAACAAACTGCCCCCCACTGACAATTAATTGTAGATTTTTTTTACTGTGGTCCACTCAGTTATCTGTATTGTTAATCCAATTTTTGATCGTCAAGTGTGCAGCGCACCTGGTGTGTACGATACGAAACGACTCCCTATATAATTTGATAGCTTTACATATAGTGAAATTTCGGACTTCCGTTGTATACATATAAACAACCGATGAGGATCACGAGCATTTGTGAATTACTCTTTTTAAATGTACGTACTTTTTATTTATTATTTTTACTCAGATTACCGACGGTACTATTCGAAATACCCTGAGACACTGTACATCGACTAAACTAAAATGAACTCGGTATTTACTCGGTACTAAAAAAATTACCGACTTTCGGTTAAATACCGAAATACCGTGAAGCCCTAGGTTAACCCTTTACCCAACGTAACGACCAAAGCCGGCCAGCGCCATTCTCAAAAATCGCCAATTAATTTTCATTCTTTTTCATTTTTTGTCTCAAAAAACATAGGTTACGACCCCTCGTTGGAACGAGCTCGTCGAGCTCGTTCCAACGAGAGATCATAATCTATGTTTTTGAGACAAAAAAATGAAAAAAATTAGTTATACAAGAATTTTTTTTGCAAGTGTCCTCTGCTTTTCATGTTAGGTAAAGGGTTAAGGGCGGTCACCTTTTGCAAATGACACACCCTTTGCAGCACAGATCAATAACATCGTTGTCAGCGTCCAACTAATTTCTCACACCCTGACTCTGTTGCCTTTTCAGGGTTTATAACCAACCTGAAATGTCTGATAGAACCTTGAACTTAGTGTAAGTGACGTCACGTGAATTCCTTTCGACCATTGAGTATACCTAAGTTCATTCCCCATTGTTAATTGAATAAAAAAAAACAGGGGTAAGTTAGATACCCGCCCCACTGTCGCTATTCATGAATTTAAACAACCTTCTTGTTAATACCTCGCATCTACGAGGGGCGGTGTCAGTCGCCGCATGTAGGCAGGTTGTTTCAATGTATAAATACCTCCCTCCAGGATAACTATTCCATAAAATTTTGGCACCTGGACGTTTTATTCTCTTCACGAAATGCGATTTTGCAATTTGACAAATACATTCTATATAACCCAAACTACAATAACTGTCAAGCTGATGTGTCGGTCGGCCGGTAATATGATCTGACATTCTCTGCATGTAATTGATATTCGTCTGAGACGGAGTCGATTTTTTATATATGTATTGTTCAAACAAAATCTATTACAACGAATAAAGAACACCAACGGTCATATTATTTATGTTACTTACAAAACAGAACTTTTGTTAACCCATTACCCGACGAAACGGATAAATCTGTAGAGCGGGCGATTTTTCGGGTTTCGGTTTTTGCGGCAAACAGGAAAATCAAACCTGAAGACCCCGCAGAAATCGGAAGAACGGTTTTACTGTGTTTATGCATAAACTTATCAAAACTATCTTACTGAGCGGGAACTGGACTAGAGGTCTCCCTGTCCAACGGACCGCAAGTCATTAAGGGAGAAAAATGTGACAATGAGGCCCCAACATGGATTAGATGGCTTTTGTTCACTCGATACCCTAATTTATGTTTTTTTCTGACGGAACCCAATGGAGATACTTGCAGACAAGCTGTTTGTGGTGAGTGATGTCGTACAAATTATTGAGGATGTTTTCCACGTTAAGGAGCTTGAAGTGTTATTTACTATATGTTCTTAACACATTCCTAACGAGTTTATCAAAAAAGGGGGAGAGGAACTCTATGAAATCCTAACTGCCATATTCAATTTAGCCATAGAAAAACAAGAGGTCCCATAAAGAGTGGAGAGAAAACAAAGTGACATTTATTCACAAAAAAGGGAAAAGGACGTTTTTGGATAATTATCGAGGAATCCCTGTAGTAGTAACACTGGAAAAGTTTTCTGTAAAGTCCTGTATGGGAGATTAGAGGAGGTGATTAAGGAGAAGGGTTTTTCTGAGAGAGATTCAGAATGGCTTCAGGAAGGGAAGGAGAGTCACCACTGACCATCTTTTCACGCTATCCCAAATGATAGAATCCGCGAAAGCAAAAAACAAAAAGATGTTTTTAGCCTTTTTGGATGTTAAAAAGGCATACGATAGAGTATGGAGGGAAAGTATGTGGCGAAAACTTGAGGCTCCGGGCTTGGGAGGCGAGTTTGTTGTGATTCTGAATTATTTATTTATTGGTGTTTTTAAGGTCACATACTTAAGTACAATGGCTAATCACGACCGTGACAGTTTTACGGGTCGAGGAAGCCAGAGTACCCGGAGAGAACCACCGAGCAACGACGAGCAGCTGCCAGCTCCCCAACATCGTAACTCCGCACTGCAGCACAGGCAGGGTTTGATTGGTTGAAGACATGCGCATCACCGACGTGCAGTACGCCTTAGTACACGGCGTCATCGTGCCCCCATATGGACAATCGGGATTAAGCGCCTTGCCCAAGGATACAACGCGGGAGTCCGAATCCATCGCTCATCCGAGGACTAATCGGGCTCGACGTTGCTTAACTTCGGTGATCTGACGAGAGCCGGTTACCTCAACGCCCCCGTTGTAATTCTGAAAGCCTTATATGAAGATGTACAGAGTGAACTTAGCCTGGCTAACATAACAACAAAACATGTTCCTATGAGATAGGCCTAATATTACTCCGACGTCTCGGTTCCATCGTAAACACGAAAAGTCGGATCTATCTCCACACAGGGGTGTATCCTTTCGCCAATTCTTTTTGCATTGTACATCAAAGGTTTAGGAGATGAACTCCTGCAGAGGGGGGAAGCAGTTGGGGACTTGAATATCCCAGGGCTGTTTTTCGCAGACGATATGGTGCTAGTGTCAGAAAGCGAAGAGGGACTATCGAAAATGCTTGGAATTGTTGGGAAATATGGGAACAAATGGAGACTCGAACTAAATGGAAGCAAGTGCAAAGTTATACCAGTGGGCCACAAAGTGGACCCACTCGGAGGTGGAGAGTGGGGGAGTTCTGTATTCCGGAAGGTAGCAGCAAACTTTTTAGTGTAGGAGAGACAGGTGACTACGAGTATTCGGGGGGTAAATATAAACATAACAGAAAGAGGCATCTACCGAAACCACACAAATAAATTGATTCTGAAGGGGAGGCGAATCCTAAACCAAATGAAACTTATAGGTAGAAACAGTTTCAATAACGTTTTCGTGTGGAAAACAATTTGGGAAATGGTGGGTCTGCCAAGTATAACATATCGTATAGAAGTGGTACCCCTAAACCAAACGGCTGTAAAGAGCTTGGAAATCCTACAGAACGATACAGGCCGATGGATAATTGGGTCGAGTAATGACGCGACACCAGAAGCAATCAGGGGGAAGCTTGGGTGGATGAGGATCAAGAACAGTATAGACTTATTGAAACTAGGTTATCGTAATTATTTGGTAAATCTCCCCGCCAGCCGATGGTGTAAAGCAATGTTCCAGAGTATTTTCAATCCATATACAAAAACAGGGTAGATGGTCCAAGTGAGGGAGGTAATAGAGAACTACTCATTGGAGATCTCGGACCTAGACATATGGGAAAACCAGGGTAAAAAATCGTCAGAGAAAGGGTCATGGAGGATGGTAACCTCAATTGGCGAGAGGGAGTCAGATCAAAGAGATCTCTGGGTGGCCTGCGTGGTAAAGAGAAGTCTGGTTTTGAAGAGTACCTTGATGGCACCTTTGGGGGTCACTGTTGTTCAAGCTGAGGTCGCGGACCCTGGAGCTGAGGGGAAATGGGGGAAAACAGTGCAAAGGTGTGCCAGTTGTGTAATTTAGGCGTTGTGGAGACCCTGGAACACTTTCTACTAGAATACACAAAATACCAGTCTAAAAGAATAAGATTCACTGGGAGTATAATGGGGAAGTGGGATGGGATTATGAAGGACATGTGGTTAGTGAAAGACTCAAAGGAGAGGGTTAATATGCTAATCGCGGAGATTGGGAAGAATGGGGCAAGTGATGTTATCAAGCAGCTCGTCTCCGAGTGTTGGGAGGAGAGAAGAAGAGTGGAACAGGGAGGCAGTTGGGGGTACAGGGGTAACCAAAGCCTTCTCACCAGCGAACCGCGACAAATCAGCGGCCGGCCAAAGTGTTATTATATTAACCCTTTACCTAACGTAACGGCCAAAACCGGCCAGCGCTATTCCCCAAAAATCGCCAATTAATTTTCATTATTTTTTTCATTTTTTGTCTCAAAAACATAGGTATGACCCCTCGTCGAGCTCGTTCCAACGAGCGGTCATAACCTATGTTTTTGAGACAAAAAATGAAAAAGATTAGTTATTCAAGAATTATTTTTGCAAGTGTCGTCTGCTTTTCAGGTTAGGTAAAGGGTTAACACATATAAAAACTGAACTGAAACCAAGATTGCTTCCTGAACCCGAATCGAAACCGAGGTCGAATCAGAAAAACAAAACCTCACAGCTCTGTTGTGAGGAGATGGGCACACAAAGAGCAATTTAAATTTTGTTTTTCTTCCATACTGTACTGTAACCACGAGCAGCTCGCGAACCGACCGCGACACACGTACATCACTGGGTTGAGATTTCGAAAATAAAGTACTTCAAAATCACAACCACATCCAGAAAAACCAAGAATTCTCTTTCGACAGCTAGGATCTACAAGGTGGTGGGTGATGTGCGGGGCAAAGCGGACAGGGTATTTTAAACGGATCAGGCCCGATTCGGTCGAAATACTCTGTCCGCCATTGTGATCACAGCATTAATTGTGATTCCAAAACATAGCTTTGAAACTTCATTGGAGCGGGTTCATCGGGATAGACGAAAATTAATATTTAACCCTTTACCAAACACGGAGAGCAGAATACACTTGCAAACAAAATTATTGAATAATTGATTTTGTTTTCATTTTTTTGGCGTCAAAAACTTAACTTATGGCCCCTCATTTGAGGAAGCATTCCAATGTATGTTATTAACAAATATTCTGCGCCGTATTTCCCAATAATAAATCCACACGTTTTTAGTTTAATTGATACTTTGTTTGTGAAAAGAAATGATAATATCATATCTTGGTATATACTTAGGAGGCAAAGTGGAATTAATGCAATCAATACACGAGTTTCAAACGTCGAAATTTAAAACGTAATGTAAAACCGACTACTAGAGTTGATTGACACTTTATTGATCTTGTTAGTTATCGCACAGTTACTGTGTTTTGAGGTCGAAAAACAATACTTTGAATTTAAAGAGGATATGAAATTTTTTCTCATATAATATTTATGAAACGAGTCTAAGAATTTTCCGTTTTGGCGAGCCTCTGGCGAGCCCAAACGGAAACTTCAGACGAGTTTCATAAATATTATATGAGAAAACACTCATTTCATATTCTATTTATCATATAACACACACACGCACAAATTAGCCACTTAGTATGACTTTTTAACCCATCACCTAACTTGAGTTGCAGACGGCACTTGGAAAAAAAACATCCTCGTATAACTAAAAATTTTCATGTTTTGCTTCCAAAACATAGGTTATGACACCTCATTGGAACGAGCTCGTCGAGCTCGTTCCAATGAGGGGTCATAACCTATGTTTTGGAAGCAAAAAGTGAAAATATAAAAAAAAATGAATGACGTTTTTCTTGTAGGTAAAAGATTAATACAATATAACCCACCCTAAATAGGACAGATAACGTAAATTTTCCCTACTGAAATTATGCAAATGTGACCCAGTTGTATTTTGTTTAGCCAATCAAATTGTCCAGTTTTGAAATTGACCAATGAAAGCTCACAACTCTAATTATGCAAATTATTTAAATGTGGCCCAGTTGTATTTTGTTCAGCCAATCAAATTGTATATTTTTGAAACTGGCCAATGAAATTGACGGAAGGCTTCATTTATCACTGATTAATCTGAAAACAAAATATCAAATGTTTTAAAGTGAACAAAACGGACGAGTCATGTGATAAAAGAATTTATCATGTGATACGCTAGATAGAAGCAAGTAGCTACATTTATTATCAGAAAAAGTGAGCAACAACAGTAGAGGGTATTCGACCTGTCACCCAAATAGAAGGTTAAGGATGATATTGCTTTGTTAACCCGTTTACTGCCACGCCCCTTTTAGTCATATATGGAGGATCTCTATGTACGCCAGTATGGGAGGAAGTTTAATAAGATTTGTGACATACTTGAAACTCTATCATCTGATTCATTGTTGGAAATGGCTCTCTGAGTCCTTTCCAACGATTAATCGGATGGTACATTAGATCTGTGCTTACCAGAACGTACAGATAATAATCATAAAATAGGTGACAATAGTCGCTTCGACCAGCGTAAGTGTTAAATCATTATTTCAAGCCTCCACATGCACACACTTACTGTGGCAACCGACCGAACGAGACACTCCAGTGCATCCTCAGTATTTGGTGTAAGGCTAGTCTGTGTTTCTTTTCAGTCTCTTGTGAATGCAAGTATATGTGTGTGGTGGAGGACTAATTGTTTTGCCTAAAACAAAGATAGCTGTGCAGACACCTGAACAGTTTTAGTTATTCCGGATTAATGTTTGCACACAAAGAGTTAAACAATTATTATAATAATGAGAATTAAATGCTGAGTAAATAAAAAAAAATCAATAGGGAAGCTCTTTATTCATGAAATGAGTTGGGTGGGGGAACACAAAATATATACGCTTGGATATTGAGGTAGTGATTGTTGGTCCCTTTGTGTTAGTACTGTCTTCACGCGCGTGCGTGCGTGCGTGCGTGCGTGTGTGTGTGTGTGTGTGTGTGTGGGTTTGTCTTACCAACTTGACGAGGTAACTAGACAAAAGAGTTTGCGTGTTTCGCCTTACCGAGGTACAAAAGACAAAAGAAACCCTTTACCTCGGTTGTTTTCCCAGAACTGTACCGGCAAAACGAGGTAGAAACCGTTAGTCCACACAAAGGACAAACAATGGGCTACCTCGGTATGTAGGGTAGACAAGACTGTGTGTGTGTGTGTGTGTGTGTGTGTGTGTGTGTGTGTGTGTGTGTGTGTGTGTGTGAGAGAGAGAGAGAGAGAGAGAGAGAGAGAGAGAGAGAGAAAGAGAGTTTGAAAAATCGCTACGATCAGAGAATAATCGGATAACTCATACGGTGCTAAATTACTTCCGCAGGTCAAAATTTATTCACAAGGAATTATTTTTTTGAAACAATTTATCGGAGAATGCCCATCCAATAAACAGAAACATTCAAATTCTCATGAACGGAATATTTTTCTTTCAAACAAATATGAAGCACATCCACAGCATATGCAGTCACTTCAATGGGATATTAACACTTTTCAATAGAGCCCAAATTTGGGCTTCTAACACTCACCCAATTATATGATTAACTCTATAACCTGGAATGTAGATTATTCCTTCTATAAAAAAATTACCAGGGGTAAGTGCGTTGTGTCCTTGGACAAGGCACTTAATCCCGATTTCCCACGTGGGGGCACGGTGACACTGTGTACAGAGGCGTACTGCATGTCAATGATACATTTGCTTTGAGTCAATGCTAACCCTACTACTGTGGAGTTTAGTTTAAACAATATTTATTACTGAAAGTGACAATTGCATAGATCATGCAAACAGATAAAAAGGAACAACTCGTGAAATTAATGGTATGCAATGTAACAGAACAACAGAATCCAAGAATAAATGTAAGGGATTCAACAGTAAGCTATAAGCTTTTGGAAGTCATCTCACATGTTGGGTAGAGTATTTGATTAGAAGATAGGTGGTGCGGTGGCGTTGCGGTAATCGGTTCTCGTCAAATCACCGAAGTTAAGCAACGTCGAGACCGGTTAGTCCTTGGATGGGCGACCGTCTGAGCTATCGATTCGGACTCCCGCATTGTGTCCTTGGGCAATGCACTTAACCCTGGTTGTTCACATGGGGACATGATGGCGCCGTGTACTAAGGCGTACTGCACGTCGATGGTGCGCATGTCTTCAACCAATCTAACCCTGGCTGCCTGTGTTGCAGTGCGGAGTTACGATGTTGGGGAGCTGGCAACTGCTCGTCGTTGCTCGGTGTTTCTCTCCGGGTACTTCGTCCACCCGTAAAACTGTCACGGTCATGATTAGCGATTGTGCACAAATATGTGACCTTAAACACCAATAAATAAATAAATAAATAAATAAATGAATTAGAAGATAAGATGAGGCATTTTCTGGACTAATATTGTTCAAACCAGTAGAAAGATAACAGGAAGAAGAAATTAGAGATAGAACAAGAGAAGAAACAAAGAGAAGACAAAGATGAGGATGAGGCCAACTTGAATTAAAGAAAAATTGCCTTGGTGATCTGCGTAAAGCAGACATGAATCGGGTTGGTAGATGGGTAATGTACTTAGTTAGTGACTCGAATGAAATTAATAGGTGGTGTCTACTGGTTCAAACATTGTACCCAGTCAGATGCACACGTACCCATGCAGGCCACGTAATCGCTGCAGTTAACCGAAACGTTTGCTAAATGCAATGAAATCCTGGACAACTTCAAATATAAAGCAGTTTTCTGCATTATCAAGGAATTCCGAACCAAATAGAAGAGTTCTAGGATCAAAAGTTGATGAAAGAAATTCATTTGTAGTACTGCGCGCATATTCATGTATTGGACAATATAACAGGAAATGCTCGACTGTCTCTCATTCACCACAAACACAGAGGGGGGTGGGGGGGGGGAGGGTGGTGATAAGTGGTCATTGCATAAATGTGCGTTAAGGTTGCTGCAGCGCAAACGTAACCTGCAGTAGAAAATCTGACCAGCCCGCGATTTAGTTCGGTGGTTGTAGATTGCCATCATTTAGGAAGGTCGTAAAATTACTCAGGGATGAATTTTCTCTGACAGATAATGGGAAGTTATTCCACTGACTAGTCGTATTTGGGATAAACGAAGATTGGTATAGTTGCGAGTTACAAAAGGGAACTCGATGATTCTGGTGGGAGCGTAGGTTACGACTTTGACTGGTTAACAAAACTGTTCGTGGAACTTTGTTAGCAATATATTGAGGCGTCAGATGATGGTACCTTTTGAAGAATTGTTTCAATCTGTGTTTACAACGTCTTTCTTCAAGAGAGTCCCAGCGGGTTTCGGTATACAAGAGGGTCTTACTGGCACTTTCAGTTGCACCAGTAACAATTCTGGCTGCTGCGATCTGAATTCTCTCCAGATCAGCAGCTTTGGTCGCCGTACGATTGTCCCAAACGTTTTACTATATTGCAGGAGGGGTCTAATGAAAGCAAAATAATTTTTTTCCAGCACATTACGATCAAGGATGAATTTGTGACTCCTCGGTATGTCAATACGGGACCAGGCCTTGAGGCAGCTATTTGCAATATGGTCATTCCATGTACAAGTATTGTTTAATATCACACCAAGATGTTTATGGTTCTTAACTTCAGAAATTTGTTTACTACCAAAGAATAATGGTGGGTGTAGAAGGGGTGTAATTCTAAGTGACATAAGCATGATCTCTGTCTTTTGAGGATTGAACTCAATCAACCAAGTGTTAGCCTAATGTTCAATTGTGGTTAAGTCTTGATTGATTATAGCTGCGGCTTGGCCTGGGTTTTCAACAACTGTCTTTCGCAAAGAGTCGTATACTGCTTTTTAGGTTTTCTGTAATGTCGTTAATAAATATAAGGAACAGAAGGGGACCAAAGATCGACCCTTGAGGGACTCCAGAGTAAATAGGTTTCCAGGATGATGTCTCATAAGCTATAACAACCCGCTGGGCCCTGTTGGAAAGGTATGATTTTAGAAACGTAAGGTCACCGGACATACCAATCTTCTCGAGCTTGTGAATGAGACTAGCGTTATAATTGTATAAGAAACATATATACATGATCTTGTACTTTAATTTACAAGATTGGTGCTACACTTTAAGGTTGTTTATTAAACTCAAATCTTAATTGACGGGTAAACACATATTCCAACTTCTGAGAGATGGGTGGGGATGGATATGAGAAAGGTTGAAATAGAATCCCAAAGTGAACTAGAACAGCTTTTAGCAATCTGGACAGGAATGTGACCATTAATATAAGGGATAGTCATCAGACTCTATAGCTGCCAAAATACAATAGTCTTCTATTTAATGAATATTATCGGGTTGTGTAATCTATAGTAAGCGAATCGCAGTTTAAATCCGAACTTCATTAACTGGAAGAGCCCTAAATTATTTTTATTCATACAACTTTGTTTATGTGATGTTTTCGCCTTGTTACATTTGATGGGAGAGTGTCTATTGGTATTCTCCCATCAATTGTAACAAGGCAATACCACACAAACTGAATAATGCCACTTCAAAAGTAGTATGAAGCACATCCACAGAATTTGAAGGCTTTGAGATTCGGTACCCATACTTCAAGATAAAGCACAAGTTGGGGCTTCCAAGACTCTACCAGTTAATTTCGTTTTGTTTAAGCAAGTGAATGGACACGGAAGGTGTAGAGTCTTCGATTTTAATACCCTTGTGCAAAGTCACATCGAAATTAAGCAGACTCGAGACAACACGTCTGTATTGCTTTGCCTTCGCAATCGCCTGGCACAGGAATGCCGGTGAGCTGCCCAGAGCGCGCTTAAGAGCACGCCTCCATGATGCAGCTGGAATATTTTAAAAGGCGGGACTTTAGTCATCACAGTCGGGACAATTCAGAATTACATCCACCACAATAGGACGTCTTCGCCATACTCCTGCTCAGTATAAAATAGCGTACAAAATAGAAACTCGTTTGAAAACCTATATTACTAAAACGATCCGTTAAATTATTTCTGAAACAGCTGAGGGAGATGAGCTTTTACAATAATTCATTTGACGTTTTTTTCGGAATATTAAATTATATGAGTTTGATTCAGATTAATTTACTAAATTGTCTGAATCTAAATCAATGTAATGCAGTCGATAAATTTGTCGACTAATAAGTTGTTATTTAATACCCTCATATTTCAAAAATATTGATTAGAACGTCAAAACAGATATGATATACACGGGCTGACGTAATATTGGTTTAATAAATCTTTAATCATTCTAAAACCGTTTTATCGTTTATTAAATCATACTGTTCATGGTTGTTGCGGGTGAGGGAGTTTTCACATTCCTAATCCCAACTCCAAACTTCAATACTTGGAAATTTTTGGGCTCGATTGGGCTCGATTCTTAAAAAGTTGGAAATTCATGGCTGACAATTTTCGTCGTTGTAAGAACTTTAACTCTTTGCATGCTACTGGCGGATTTATTTATTTATTGGGGTTTAAGGTCACATATTTCTGCACAATGGCTAATCATGACCCTGACAGTTTTACGGATGGAGGAAGCCGGAGTACCCGGAGAGAACTACCGAGAAACAGCGAGCAGCTGTCAGCTCCCCAATATACTAACTCCAAACAACCAGAGTTAGCATTGGTTGAAGACAAGTGCACCATCAACGTGCAGTACGCCTTAGTACACGACGTCACCGTGCCCCCACATGGGCAATGGGGGTGAAGTGTCTTGTCCAAGGACACAACGCGGTTGCTGCAGGTGGGATTCGAACCAAGGACCTCTCGGCTTGCAGCCTGCACCTCTACCTACTGAGCCACCGCACCCCCCCCCCCCCCTACTGGCGGATATTCCTGCCCAGTACAGGATTTCTCTTGTTACTGATAAAAGTATAATTTGGGCATATTTAAACATATTTTCCCCTATAAATTGAATGGATTTTTTTTACCAATGATTTCTTGCTATATTTAGATTAATTTTTCATCAACTCTTGTCATGGCTGCTTTAGCAGCCATGACTAGATTTGATGACAAATATCATGAAAATACTTAGCGGGTTAAGAGTTAAAGGGAAGTTAGCTATCCTTAATTTTCTAAAGTTGTCAGTAAAGTTAAGGCTAAGGGTATGGGAATTTCACATAAAAATTGAAATTTCGAAATGTCAGAGAAGTTAAATTATCGATGTTTGTGTGCATCATTTCACTAACTCCTGGCATTTTCCTGTAGAGCAGTATGAAAATACAAAAGCTGGCTTTTTACTATTTTTCCCAATAAGTTTTAACGTTTGACTATTATTCTCTGTTAACAAATAAGAATATGTCTCTGTCGCCATCTTAAAACCTTTTCGTAGAATTGACAACTACGAGTTCGTTTGTGAGAAAATCGTACCGCTCAAATGTCGTACCACTAGCAGCTAGAGGACACTGCATTGTAAGAACACAATCTTTGAGTGAACTTCCATATTAAGTTGCCAAGAAACGCTCTCAAACTTTTTGCTATATGAAATATCTGCGAGTTTTGATGATAACTTGTAATCGTAACTACGGATAAGCGAAAACGACGACTGATTAGAAGAAAACAAATTCGGATGACGTAGTACCCCATTCGTAATTCTTGTCAGTCGTCGTTCATTGTGCGAAAGGTTTCTATTATAACACCAGTTGTGCGTATCATAACATATAATATAGACACCATCCTTTCCATTAATATGGTGTCATCCCAACAAGACGAATCCCAACAAGACGAATAGGAAACATATCCCAACAAGACGAACCAAAACAAGACGAATCCCAACAAGACGAAAACCATTTTTTATTAATTACAGGGGAAATTAATTTAAAAAAGAAATCAAATGTGTATATTTACGCTATATGAGGTATTAATATGCCCCCTCTTTCATGCTGCATTCAAACCTGAGTCAACTCAAACGTCGATAGCAGCAAGGACCCCGGGGACCATCTCTGGCGTATGACTGGCCCGTCTTCGTGTTGGGGTAAATATTATTGTATATATATTTTGTTGTATCGAATTTATTTTTTCATAATTGTTCCGTCTTTGTTCAAAAAAACTTTGTCCCTATATTCCGATAAATTCTGCCGTTTGATTGGTCGGAATGCCTTGGACAAATAGCCATGGCAAAGGGTGCGCCCAACATCCGAGATATATGAGATCGTGCAACGACCAGGGTATAAGCGCACGCGAAACATTGGGGTATATGGTTTCAATGAAAGCTTTTCGCTTCCGCTCGCCTCGTTAAAAAACTCGAACCAAAAAACCCGAAAATATTCACAAATATCATCAGATTTCCAACAATACAATCATATAAATAAAATAAGAGCAAACAATTCGTCCGCTGAGTACCAATGTGTTCTATGTGCCAGTAGGCACATAGAACACATTGGAACTCCGGGGACGATATGTCAACAAAATACTGTTTACTCGTTTCCTTAACGACCCAAGGGGTGTAACTCTTTCTGTTGTCTTCTGCGATAAAAACAAAATTATTATCACGAATTTGGTCCAAATAACTGTGGAACTGAGAAATGCGTCCATAAATTTATTTCCACTAAGTTGTATAGTGTTTCAAACGGGACAAAAACGTTATCTCCGCCAGCATGTATGGTATATGGAGATTTAATACCTGGATGTTTCATTTAAACACCTCGCTTGTGGCTCGGTGTTTGAAAACCGACATCCAGGTATTAAATCTCCATATACCATACATGTTGGCGGAGATAACTTATATTATATTCTGCTTTGTATTTAGAAAAATACCTCCATAAATTTTAATAGCAATAAAAGGCAGCTTAGTCCATTTTCAATCAACTAATTCTTCTGGTTTTGTTTTCATGCCTTTCTTGAACAATACTCTGTTGGGGTCATAAAAAAGTCTAGGAGGTAAGATTTGCTCATTGTTTTCCCGTGAAGAAAGACAACTTGCAAATTACTTTAAAAACACATTCACTATACAACGAGCCAAAGTGGACAGACACTTAGTTGCCTCTGATTAGCTTGCCATAAAAAGTTAAGTTTCCTTTTGTAACTCTTAATTAACGAATACAACATACAACTCCGAGAACTGTCTGTTGTTTTCGTTTATTAAAGGTAACAAAAGGAAACTTCGCTTTATTTGTACTGATGTCATGGGTGCTTTCTCAACAGTTACTTAATTGCTTCCTAATTGGACCTTCCTCGTCAAATAATTTCGGGGGAGGTAACTTCATGGAACGTCGATTTTCAGGACGAGATAAGTCGGGGATATTTGAGATACAACGTCTAAAAAGCTCCACGGTGCCTCGTGCTGTTGTACCAAATTACCCTGATATACTACGGTATCCCAGAGTATTATGAGACAACACCACGGTATACTAAGATTTTTTAGAGGATTCCAGTCAGAAAATTTGATGACCCAGTCGAAAACATCTACCCGGGGTGGGGGTGAGGGGTGGGGGGGCGGATGGGGCGCGGGAAGAGGGGTGCAAATGGCTTCCAGAAAGTTGGAAATAGGATGGGCCTTCCAAGATGGAGGTGCAGTTGAAGTTAGAAAGGTGAGTATTCCCCTTCTCATTCAGGACTCTCTACCCATATCTTTGAGGTATTTCCAAAGTTATTAAAGTTATTTGACAAACGAACAGACTTAACTCGCCCGGTGATATACACAAAAATTACCATTCAAACTGAAATTTTTTAAAAGATTTATTTTCCAAAACTTAGATAATAAATACAGTCACTTATTGAGCTCTTTCTAGTTAGGCGTTATAAGCTATGTATTGAAAGCAATTAAAATTTTGTTCAAATATCCATGGAAAGAAATGCTGAATAATGCCAACAAGTCGCGTGAAGTACAGTGATAAATCACGTTTACGTACCGGGTAGGAATTACAAACAGTTGTTGTGCAGTAAAATATGTGTTTACCCTTATGCCAAGATACTTGAGATATTTATGGTTCAGGCGTGGATCCCCCCAATCTACCTGTCTTGCAGCACAGGTGACTTTAAGTTGCATCAAAGGAAAAAATTGCTGCCTGCCATTTAGGAATTGTGACATCAGTGTGCAGATGGTGCAAATCTCTTTCATGCTACAAGATCTGTCCTTCTGACAAAAATATAGATACTAAATATATTGTGTTCATATTTTAGCGGAACCTGTGGTATAACTTCAATATCGATTTTCCAGAGTTTTTTTAAACATTGAAAACTTTTGCAAAACTTCATCTTCATGGACTTCATTGTCTCTGTGTTTGTTGTGGTATGAACTCAATGTGGATCTCAATATTTTGCCAGGATGGTGAGGGTGGAGGTGGAAATATTTCAATCTACTGGCGCTTGGAACAAAAATCCTGTATGTGCACTCCGCGCCGCTCGTTTGTCCGACCGGAACACCACTCATGCAACGCATCACCAAAACATCCACCTTTTACATTGGCTGGGCGTGAGGAAAACAAAGGAACTATTTTGCATTTACTTCCAAATCCTTGCGCCTTTGTGTTGGTTACTTCTGCCCTTGCGGCTAACACCCAGTTGACCTGTTTGTCATCCAAATGCTTGTACAATTGACCGAGTTTCACGACGGCATATGGGAATGTTAGCAAACCAGCCGACTGTTCTAACTACCCTTTACTAAGTGGTATTGCAAGTAATTCTGCCGCTGTTCGAAGGGTAACGGCGAATATGTATTTTGCTGCTATGGAATAAATATAGATAATTCCAATGAAACTATCTGGCTATTTCTAAACATTATTATTTTTTCTTACTTAGGGCAAGTATAAGAACATATCATTTTTTAGCCCAACGTATTCACAATATAAGGAACTTTTGTCTTGACATCCCTTAACCCTTTGAACTCTAGTGGTATCTTCCACGCCAGTTCAATGGTAGCAATTAGAAGAGTTCATATTCATTATCTGGGGTAGACCAATCAATATTTTCACCGTGCAGCCTCGGGCTGCACGTTGGAAATATTGATTGGTCTACCCCACACATTTACTGAACAGCCATTCCCCTGGCAGGAAAAGCAGCCGTTCGGATTCAAAGGGTTAACTCCTTGACATTTTTCCCCATTACGGTCTCTCCGTACACAGCTCTACTGTTCTCCGTACAACTAATGTTTTCATGTTCTGTGAGTATGCACCCCCTGTATTGTCCCTTTTTTCATCTCTGGGTGTTATTTTGGCCCTACTGTCTGATATGTTACTCTGCTACCTTGCAGGTTTATAAATTTGGGCTCTTCAATCATTGAATTGTTCACATTGGGTTTTTTTGGCAATATAACTTTCCAGTTTCTGCTGTTGTGTTTTTCTCCTGCCCTAAACTTTGGATTTTCTCGTATTAGTTTTCTTCCTGATGGCTAGATGTTCACATTCTTTGTTGTCTTTGCGGTATATTACCATCAGACCGTCCGTGTATCACGACACTTCCTTCTCCTTTAAACTTAGCTGATCACCCTCGGGTGTTGTTGGTGTTAATTGAATGGCCATTTTACCAGAAAAAGATATTCAGTTAACGGGTGGATTCAGTTAACGGAAATTATTACCACTTCACAGGGCGTTCTCTAGCAGATTAAAACGATTTTACCTTTACGGTAAAAGTGTATAATGCGCAGTCTCAAATCGGAAGTTGTGTGTTAACCTGGTTAACGGCCCGCTTCCAGATAAATATTTCGAACACGCCTCGGCTCCGATTGAAGTTTCAAACGCGCGTATAAATGTAATGAATATCACACATTTGTGTACTTTCACCTTTTGGTCATGAATTTTTAGATTTGGAAGAGTTCAGGTCAGTTTAAATAGCTCATTACAAGATTTAGTTTGTAAAGTTTTCAGGAGGAGGCCAGTCTTTCGTGTCATATTTTCGAGGCGATCAAAATATATTAAATGAGTATTTAAATGAATATTTAAAAGAGCACGTGACGTTTTGTTTAGGAAAAACAGATGACACGCGTGTTTTGACTTTTGTCTTGTGCCAAGTTAGCAGATTTCGGGAGAAGGCGAATTTTTCGTGGCAAACAAACATATTTAAATTAGGCTATCATGTAATTGACCACGTGACGTTTTGTTTATCTTGAAACAGACGACACATTTGTTTTGGTTAAATGTCACTGCGAAAACTCGGGATGTCACAATCAAGTGAACTTGATGAAGAACCTTTGGATTTAACCATTTTAGAAGTAGTAATAATAATAAGATTTTGTTGGGCGTCCCTGTTTATTACGTTCCTCCGTGGATGATTAACAGCCTTCGGGCTGCTAATGGACCCTCTGGCTGTTGATCACTCATGTCGGGCCGTTAATAAACCATAACGCCCTCCAAAATCATGTTATTGGTATATTCGAACATTTTCCATTATTGTATTGATAACTCGGGCATTTATTCTATAATACATTGTTTGACAGAACTTGCGGAGCTATAATAGATTACATGTCAATGTTGCATTACCGAGGCAAAATACGTCTATCAGCGCACGCAATTCACTGGTTGATAGCTATTCTTTGACATATTACAAGAATTTTTATTCAGTTAACCCTTTACCCAACGTAACGGCCATAACCGGCCAGCGCTATTCTCAAAAATCGCCAATTAATTTTAATTATTTTTCATTTTTTGTCTCAAAAACAAAGGTTATGACACCTCATTGGAACGAGCTCGTTGAGCTCGTTCCAATGAGGGGTCATAACTTATGTTTTTGAGACAAAAAATGAAAAAAAAAAATAGTTATTCAAGAATTCTTTTGACAAGTGTCGTCTGCTTTTCATGTAAGGTAAAGGGTAAACAGGAATTTGCTCTATAACCTTTTTGCAATTAACAGGTGAACTTTACATTGGTGGTATGGTAAATGGTTTGGTATTTGGAAATTATAAGCAATTAGAAGGGTTATGGAATTAAGAGACATCCAATTAAGTGGACTCCACTGTGTTATTTTCACGTCAAATGTTGATGTTACCTTGCAAAGTTATCAGTTCAAGCTCTTTCCGGAACTGTTCGAATTGGTATTTTTGCACAATAATATTAAGTCATTTTCGGTTTTAATTACTTCCTGTTGGTACATTTTGTTTTATTCACTTTTCATTTAAAGAGACCACTTTGCATCAATTTTAATAGTTCTTCTCTTTTTCAAACTGTCGGAATTTCTGTGTCAAAGTGCGCCATTCGTTTTCATCTTCCTTGTGGTATCGTACTCACCCATACTCTCCATTCCTCCTTGGATTACATTATCCTCTCTTTCCTCGTCCTGTCAAGAGGTACCTCTTGGACTGTCCTTCAATATTTGTTGCGCACTTCCTTTCCGACTGGGTATTATTGATCCACGCTTGTTAAACGGGAGGTAGAGGGGGTAGCAGGGGCAAAATTTGTCAAACTAGGTTAATAAAATCATGAAATCCAGATGTCTATATATGGAGCCGGCCACCTAAAACAATGCATGGAGGTAGGGCGGACGCCGTTCTCTGTTACTCGGTCGGTGAGTAGGGTTTCGGTCTCTATCTACTCCGAGGGTTCGAAATTCGATTTGACTCGAAATCGACACGCTGATTCGACTGGGTACGATTCGGGTGACGATGATTTGGAAATTGTCGACCTGGTGTTAGAAGAGTTCCGCTGCCGATACTACTTTGAATCCACCATGGAATATTCTGTCGTTTTGTTTGACTTGCCCAAACAGGCGAGTGGCCGTTGAATACAATACTTGAGTGGCCACATTTACAGTTATAAGAAGATGCATTGTTTACAATCTGAAGAGCCGTGAGCTTCAATTCGATATTCCATTCAAAATCCTCCTCCTGCTTAGATTCGACCAGACATTTAAGACCCACAGCGTCATAGCGTTATTCTGCTTTCTTTATTTGGAGCGTATTATCTTTAACCCTTTACCCAACGTAAGGGTCAAAACCGGCCAGCGCTATTCACAAAAATCGCAATTAATTTTCATTATTTTTTTTCATTTTTTGTCTCAAAAACATAGGTTATGACCCCTCTTTGGAACGAGCTCATTAGAGCTCGCTCCAAAGAGGGGTCATAACCTATGTTTTTGAGACAAAACATGAAAAAAATAGTTATTCAAGAATTTTGTTTGCATGTGTCGTCTGCTTTTCGTTTTAGGTAAAGGGTTAAAAGTCGGGAGGATGCGGAGATTAAATAATTATTCCCTTCCAAGTTCATCCGATGAAGTGAAGGTGACTGTTTGTGCTGACGACATACGAATATTTTGACATTTGATTCTTCAGTGGATCGATTGCTGGTGTGATCGTTTCTTTGGAGCGTCGGACTGAAAATCAAATCTGAAAAATACGAAAGGCATGTTTTAAGGAAATGGAAGTCACGTTCTGATAATCCAATTGACACTTCTGAAGTCAACAATATGAAACTTCTTGGTTTTCGTTTCAGTAGATATTTATCATCAGATGATAATTTTCATATAATGTACAAAAAACATATAAAGTACTTTAACCCTTTGAACCGTGAAACAGCCTTTGCGGTCATGTTATCCCTTTACCCAATGCAAAGGCTAAAACCGGCCAGAGCTTTTTACAAAAATCGCCATTCAATTTTCATTATTTTGTTCATGTGTTGTCTCAAAAACATACCTTATGACCCCTCATTGGAACGAGCTCGTTAGCTCGTTCCAATGAAGGGTCATAAGCAATATTTTTGACTCAAAAAATATAGTTATTCAAGAATTGTATGTGCGAGTATCGTCTGCGTTTCGTGTTTGGTAATGGGTTAAAAATAATTTCATGATTTAAAGGGACGATAAGCTGCTTATTTGAAAAAAGATCAGCTCACAGATTTTTACTTGTATGTGAAAGTGCATGTATGCAAAGTGTAAGACATTAGAAGCAATGCGAAATTTCTTTAATCTATAATTAAAAAAAGTCTAAAAACAGAGGGAATTTCAGAAGACACGACACTGCGAAGATATATACGGTGTATCCCCACTTTGCCATCAGCCTGAAGTTACAATTCTTCACACCTTGGCCATAGTCAGTTCTAACAATTAGTGGCAGCTAATCAAGAGTTTTTGGTCCTTAGTTTGCCAGCAGTGTTTGTCAAAGCAATTGAGTTAACACTGATTACTGTTGATTAATTGATGAGTTTTCAATCACTTGTATAAACACTTTAGTCAGTAGTTTTTCACTTCAAAGGCGTAAAGAAAACAGTTTTTACAAATATATATATATATATATATATTCTGCATTCCGGAAGGGAGCAGCAAATTTCTCAGTGTGGGAGAGACAGGTGATTACGAGTATTTGGGGGTAAATATAAACATTACAGGAAGAGGCATCTACCGGAACCACACAAATAAATTGATTCTGAAGGGGAAGCGAATCCTTAACCAAATGAAACTTATAGGGAGAAACAGTTTCAATAGGTTTTCGTGGGGAAAACCATTTGGGAAATGGTGGGGTTGCCAAGTATAACATATGGTACGGAAGTGGTACCCCTAAACCAGACGGCCGTAAAGAGCTTGGAAATCCTGCAGAACGATGCAGGCCGATGGATAACGGGGTCGAGTAATGCCGCAGCGCTAGAAACAATCAGGGGTGAGCTTGGGTGGATGAGGATCAAGGACAGGATAGACCTGTTGAAGCTCGTTTATCTTAATTATTTGGTAAATCTCCCCGACAGCCGATGGTGTAAAGTAATGTTCCTGAGAATTTTCAACTCAAAATATCAAAATGGGGTGGATGGTCCAAGTGAGGGAGCTAGTAGAGAACTACTCATTGGAGATCTCGGACCTGGACGTTGGGGCAAACCAGGGTAAAAAATCGTCAGAGAAAGGGTCATGGAGGATTGTAACCGTAATTGGCGAGAGGGGGTCAAATCAAAGAGGTCTTTGGGTGGCCTGCGTGATAAAGAGAAGCCAGGTTTTGAAGAGTACCTTGATGGCACCTTTGGGGGGTCACTGTTGTTCGAGCTGAGGTCGCGATCCCTGGAGCTGAGGGGAAAAAATGGGAAAGACGGTGAAAGGGAGTGCCAGATGTGTAACTTGGATATGGTGGAGACCCTGGAACACTTTCTTCTAGAATGCCCAAAGTATCAGTCTAAAAGAATGAGATTCACTGGGAGTATAATGGGGAAGTGGGATGGGAGAATGAAGGACATGTGGTTAGAGGGAGACTCAAAGGAGAGGGTTAATATGCTAATCGGAGAGATTGGGAAGAATGGAACAAGGGATATCATCAAGCAGTTCGTCTCCGGGTTGCGTGGGAATAGGGAGGCAGTTGGGAGTACAGGGGTAACCATGGCCTTCTCGTCCGAGAACCGCGACAAATCAGCGGCTGGCCAAAGTGTTATTATAATATTATTATATGACTGCAATTCCGTGTTTAGTATATCAAAATGGCTAATGCACAAGTGAAAGTCCGATTTATTCGCAATGCAAGAGGTGGACACAGTTTTATTTATGATGGTTTCAAGTTCCGAGTGAAAAAACAGAAGACGAGACAATATACATTGGAGATGTTGTAAAGCTGGGTGTCCGGCTACTGTTAACACTAAAGACATATCAGCAGTTTTTCGAAATGGTAAAACAGAAGGCACATGATTTAAACATGGAACTGTGTCCATTTACCGTAGTGACCGACTTTGAGACAGCGGCGCAAAATGCAGCCAGGACTGTCTTCCAATCCACCATGAAAAAGTGCATGTTCCAATATAGACAGGCAATTTGTAAAAATGCCCAACGACATGGTTTACAAGTTGCATTTGCCAACGACCAGAGTGTTAATATGTTTGTTAAACGTGCTGCAGCTCTCCCACTTCTAAGACTTGACGATATAGGAGACTATTGGTGGTTCGCTATAGAGAATGTGGATATGGATATTCTTGGAGTTCGCAGCTTTGAAGACTATGTAACAGAGCAGTGGGTAGAAGATGGTGACAGTTTTATGTGGAATCACTTTGAAACCACAGGTCAGCGTACGACGAATCATGTTGAAGGATGGCATAGTAAACTGTTAAAGCTTGCAGCTTGTCATCCAAATATCTACAAGTTTATAAACTTAATCAAAGACGAACAAAGTTTCAATGAGGCAACAATTCTGCAGTTACAGAATGGTGGTACTATACGACCACGAAGGAAGAAATATCGGCGTGTGGACCACATGCTGGATGATGAAAAGAGACGGTTGTTAGATGGTAGTAAGACTGTTAGTGAATATGGTGATTCTGTAGCACATTTCGCTGGCTTGTGAAACCTTAATTCAAATATTGTGTATATATCTATTATCTATCAATTGCACCTGATAACAAAAATCGCCATTTAAATTTTTTAAATTTTTTTTGTCTCAAAAACATAGGTTATGACTCCTCAATGGAGCAAGCGTGTTGAGCTCGTTCCAATAATGTTGAAACAAAAAATTAAAAAAATATGAAGTTATTCAAGAAATTTGTTTGCAAGTGTCGTCTGCTATCCACGTTATAAAAAGGTTAAAATATTGCGAAAAAATAATTAAATAATTTAATTATCAGCGCCAATCAATCAATAAAACATCATTTCATCCCGAGATATCCATCTGAAAAATCCAGGAAAATATAGTACAGACTTTAACTTAAATCCCTATTTTCTACTCTCTTAACACCTTTTTATGAGAACAATACCTGATGACAAAGTGGGGACACCCCATATAAACGAAGTTAACAAATCACCGTTACATCATTTCGGAATATATGCGGTTTTAATTTGAACTTTTCTGCTGTTTGAAAGAATGGCCGCCACGAACAACAGCTGTGCATTATTTTAGCAATAATTGGGCATTATTAGATGAAAAAAACTTTTGAATTATTTTTATAAATCGTGATTATGCTTCCAATAAATCCCACAGCGAGTGTATCGACAATGACAATCTGAAATAGATTGCATGGATGTATACCCTACAAGTAGTAGACACACGTGATCACAAAGTTCACCTTTGTCCTACGAAAGTTAATTTCGACGAATATGGAAAATGACATTGCACGAGCTTTTCCGTGAATAGTCGGATAACTGGTCGGGTTTCAAATGTCCGATAAATTCTCACCTTAAGGTTAATTTATTTCGTCGAATCGGTGGACGCTTTCATACGAATGATGTTTAAAACATAAGGGTACTTTTGCATACCGGAAATTGTTGTTTTGTCAACAAATTGCGACTTATTACCCGTTTAACTGGTTGAGTGCTAGAGGACACCGTTAGGGCTTTCAAAAAATGAGGGGACTAGAGCAACAGTAAACGTTTTCCTTTATTATGTTTCATATTCAATTAAGCGCAGATAATATATAGAATAAATAGGTACTAGGAACGATAATCAGATTTAAACCACGAGTGGGATAAGGATTTTAACCATGAGGCTCTGCTGTGTGGTTAAAACCTTAATTCTACGAGTGTTTTAAATTTGATTACCGGCCCTAGTACCTATTTGTTTTATTTATACCATGCTCTTAATAAATAATCGATTTTGTCACTTAAAATGGAGAAAAACGATACTTTCTATCGCAAACACATGGAATTGTTTTGTTTACATCTGCGCCGGTGGGCAGTACTTCCGACTGGGCGTGATTGTTTGATTGACTGCTGGAAACATCGGCAAAGTTAATAGAACTTACCTTGCTTTTTCAGTCAAATTATCATAAACAATTCTTAATTTTTATTTTAAAGATTTAATTATAGGTATTTTAAACCTAACAAGTCATTGCACGCAGTATGTAGTATCGCAAAACGTCGTATGCTTGAATGAACCATCGCGAAGTGTGAATGTATCGAAGTCGGCAAATTAGGCCATGTCAAAGGTCAGTATAGGTGAAATTTTTTGTAATAGAAAACATTTTAATCACAGTAGAAGTTTTACACCGGTAGTCGGGTTAAAAGCTATAATTCAACATACGAGCTTTTCACAGGTAGTAAGATAGGTGAGCATGGCATTTTGTTTATATAAATTTGTAATAAAACAAATTTTGAATAACAATTTCAGACCACCAAAAATAATCTAGCCCTCAATCAGATAAATGGTTGCCGGGTGAATTTGGGTGGCAGACCAATCAATACTAAGGATGCACATTAATAACTGATCTACCCAAAATAACGACTGAACTTTTACAATTAAATAGAGAGTAATCGTTTGACTGGACTGGTTACGTGAAATAATTCATGAGAGGTGAGGGACGTTGTACAATAATTTTATTTATTATTTATTTATTTTACAATATAGTCCCTCGCCTCGAATGAATTATTCCACGTAACCAGTCCAGTCAAGCGATAACTCTGTTTATTACTTTTCATTATTAACGATAATTATATTATTTAACCCTTTACTTAACGTGACATCAAAACCGGCCAACGCAATTCTAAAAAAAATCGCCAATTAATTTTCATTATTTTTTCATTTTTTGTCTCTAAAACATAGGTTATGATCCCTCATTGGAACGAGCTCGTCGAGCTCGTTCCAATGAGGGGTCATAACCTATGTTTTTGAGACAAAAAATGAAAATAATAATTATTCAAGAATTCATTTTGCAAGTGTCGTCTGCTTTTCATGTTAGGTAAAGGGTTAAAAAACCACTAAAGTCCCCATTAAACCCACGGCAAAGCGTCTTCGTTTGTGCGCACGGATACATAACACAATTGTTGACTGCATAATTCACTTGTGAAGTTATCGTTTATAATCAAACCCGGAAATCCCAGTAAATCACACTTTGGAAAGTAATAATGTTAATTAACTGAAAAGGAAAATATCGTCTAGGTATAAAGGATTTAATCAATATAAAAGTCGACATGTTGCCCTTTTAGTGGGGTATTGTTAATAAATTGCTGTACTATTAGTAAGTTATATTAAGTGCGGACTATCATTCCTCTGAGTACGTACTACTGTAAACTGATTGAACAGTCGAAAGTGTGAGCCTTTCTGAAGCGTCTATGTTTCTACCTAAAAATATTAAAAATATAGGGGGGGAGGGGTATGGTCAGTACTCGACTCATTTATCTCAAAAAGTTGTTTTTTTAATCCCGTAATTGTAGCCAAGTGGAAGCTGTTTGCCAAGTCGGGAATTGGGCTTTCACTTTTTGACGCACGTTAGCTGAATTGTCTGCAGCACTTACAGCACAGCGGCCAAACACGAAATTCCGCTTCTATTTAAAAATAGTAATAAAAAACCCAGTTTCCTTTTGTTACTTTTAATAAACGAAAATTGTGAATTGAGCGAGCGAAGGTATTAAGAAGCTGAAACTTTTGCTTCTAGTTTATTTGTCATCCGGGCCATTCGAATAGTAATGTTGGAGTTTATCGATCAGAGCACAAATTTGGAAAACAATCATTTTAGGGGAAAAAAAACCGTCAAATCTTGGATAATTTTGAAATAATGGTCGCGTGAACATAAAAAGGATTAATTTCCAAAATGCTTTTTTAGGTTCTGCAACATAATCCGACGGGCGATAGACGCGACAAAAAGTTGGAGAAGAATGTATTTTGTCTTGTTTTGCGTATTTTTTCTCAAAGGTTTACAAAAAATCCCTTTACCTAACGAATCGCCCGCATCCGCCCGCGTAATATGCAAATTGAGCAGTTGAAAAAATTAAATTTTTCAAAATATTTCAACAAAACCATATCATGTGACCCCTCATTGGAACGGGCTCATTGAGCTCGTTCCAATGAGGGGTCACACGATAGGGTTTTGTTGAAACGTTTTGAAACATTTAAAAAAAATATGTTCAAAGTAATCAATTTTGATATCGTCTGCGTTGGGTAAAGGGTTAATAAATTATATAAATATTGATGTCAAAATTGCAGAAATTATTAGAGGAAGTGTCAATTAAGAAGCAAGTAATTGTTGAGAAAACACCTATGACAGTAGAAAATAAAGCCAAGTTTCTGAACTCAGCGGACAGCTATTGAGGCTGTCTGTTGTTTTCGTTTATTAAAAGTAACAAAAGGAAACTTGGCTCCTTATGACTAGCCAATAAGAGGCGACTACTTCACAGACAATCCATCATACAGAATATCTATCAGTATCAAACCTACCAACTCTTATGTGTCCACTTTTGGCGAATGTGTTTTGACGGTAATGTGCAAGTTTTGCTTCTTCTCGGGGGAAAAAAATGAGCAAATCTCACCCCAAGACTTTTATATTAATGGAAAGGACATACACAGAACGACACATGCGTGTGAATGGGTTAATCGATATGACACGAGTGCCAGCGGGGAATGATAAAACGAGAGGCTGCAGGCCTCGAGTTTTATCCTTCCGCGATGTCACAAGTGCCATATCGATTTAAGAAACACCTTCACGTCTATAAGAGCAATTATTAGAAGGACTCCCAGAAATTAATTTGGCAACTCGTCCCCTGAGTTCCAATGTATTCTATGTGCCAGTGGGCACATAAAACACATTGGAATTCAGTGGACGAACTATCAACACATCGACTAATTTTATCGTCAACCGTATTAGCGAGGGGAACCCTTGTTTCTAATTTTAACTATCGATAGCGATTCAAATTGTAATTGCGGTGCACGATTTTTAGAAAATTCCAGTGAAATTTCGCTTCTATTTAAAAATAGTCATAAAAGGCCAAATTTCCTTTTGTTACGTTTAATAAACGAAAACAACGAGCAGCTCTGTTGTTTTGCTTGTTAAAGGTAACAAAAGATAACAGGACTTCTTATGGGAAGCTAAGTAGTAGCAACCAGTTCAGATATAATGCGTCATTAAGAATATCTATCAATATCGCATCCCAAAACCAATGCCCACTCTTACTCTTTCTTCAGCGAATGGGGGGGGGGGGGGGAGAGGGGGGGGGGGGGCGGTGGCTTAGTTGGTGGAGTGCCGGCTGCAAGCCGAGAGGTCCTCGGTTCGAATCCCACCTGCGGCAATCGCGTTGTGTCCTTGGGCAAGACACTTCACACCCTTTGCCCACGTGGGGCACGGTGACGCTGTGTACTAAAGGTACTGCACGTCGATGGTGCACCTGTCTTCAACCAATGCTAACCCTGCTTGTGTGGAGTTAGTATGTTGGGGAGCCGCCAGTTGCTCGCCGTTGCTCGGTGGTTCTCTCCGGGTACTCCGGCTTCCTCCACCCGTAAAACTGTCGAGGTCATGATTAGCCATTGTGCAGAAATATGTGACCTTAAAAAACACCAATAAATAACAATAAATCTTCAGCGAATGCGTCTTTAGTAATTTGCAAATTTTTATTCTTCCCTGGAAAAAATAGCAAATCTCAACTTCGGCACCTTTACATTAACCCTTTGAAAAAGAGCGGCCGCTTTTTTCCGGCCAGCAACACGAAACGTCATTAAATAGGATGGCTGTTCAGTAAATGTGCAGGGTAAACCAATCAATATTTTCAACGTGCAGCCCCGAGGCTGCACGTTGAAAATATTGATTGGTCTACCCAAAATAATGAATATGAACTCTTCTTCTAATTGCTGCCATTGAACTGGCATGGAAGATACCACTAGAGTTTAAAGGGTTAATGTAAGGACAATGTCAGTATTGCATGTCACGATGACCAAATACAATAAGCAATAAATAGTTGTGATGGTCAGTAATAATTTTTTCTCCCCCACTGCATGTGTAACATGCGTGTGTCCCGGGTGAAATAGCAGGGAGAGACAGCTGTTTCTCCCCCACTGCATGTGTAACATACGTGTGTCCCGGGTGAGATAGCAGGGAGAGACAGATGTATCCCACCCCACCCACGTGACGTTGTACATTTATAACGTTATTAGCGCGCGCAAAAGCAGCCCGAAGGGCTGCTTTGAAGCAAGCCTAATAGACAACATGTACGTGAAATTGGAAAAACCAAGGAATGCTATGCCATCCAATCTAAACCGGAAACCGGAAGTAAAAACATGGGGAACCCCAGCTCTTGTTTTCAGAAGCGAACAAATCGAATGACGCCCCCTAAAAAAGCGAACGGTGTAATGCGAGATTTCTCCTTAGATCATTCCATGCAGACTGTGAATAATTTATTGAACATGCTTTTCAAAATTAAAGTTTTTCCAAACAAACTCAACTGTCGTTTGCTTTGCTGACTAAATGACAGAAATTGTCGAAAAGCTAAATGTTCCCATACATGCACATTGGATTTCATCGTCTGCTGGCTGGCTGTTGGGATCCCGCTGTTGTTCGATTCTGCAGGGTATTCTGTCACGTGATTTATCTGTTTTGCATTTGTAAGTGCAAAACGCTGTTCACTTCAAACCAACACTGCGTGTTATTGGAACAAAGTTACCAAATGAAAAGCATCAACAACACGTCCGTTTGTTGTAACTTAAAAGTACGCACAGGTCGGATTGTGGCAAAGGTATTTTTCATTCAGTTATTACGAACCTAAGATGTCGAAGTGACATACTGCCTGACAAACGTCAGGGAGGTTGATTCTATACTCCGTGCAAACGTCCACGAATTACCAATACCATTTCCAAAACAGAAGTTCCGTTCCACATGTATGCACCCCAGCGAAACAAAAACAATAAATTTTCGACAATACGTTTCGAAGACAATTTTCAAGCGAAGACGCCTTACCCATCACAATGACTACATGCATTCTCGTTTCTGACAATTGTAATGTTTTTTCTGTGCGCACAATTTATTGTGCTCGACCATTACTAAAGTAAAGCTGTCCAACTTGTGAAATTTAAAAACGCCTATTCCCCCTTCCACCACCCCCCCCAAAAAAAAACAATAAAAATAAATGTTGCAGTGAAACTCTTTTTTTCTTTAAATTCGCACCAGATGAAAATACCAAAAAAAACCCCAGATAACCTGAAATATTTCTCCATTGTCCAAATAGCTCATATTTAATTCATAATATTGCTAAAAAAAATTTTCGAAAGATAATGAAAAAATAAAGCTTCCATTTCTTCCATAAAAATGGATAGGGTGTGGGTTCAGTGCAATCCATTGTTTCTTGACAAAGCCCACAATCAACCTGAAGCCTATTTCTTAATCATTACCAAAAATATTCAAGGGGTTAGTTTTTGTACTTTTGGATCAGTGAATGTTCAGACTTGATCTAAATAAAAGTCATCGCTGTCAATGTTGTGTATCATGTACAAAAAAATGTTCAACCTTTTTCTTTGGTTGTTTATAAAAATAAGTTATGTAGTTGCCTGGTCAATTTCAATTTTTATTTGAAAGCATATGTGGATGCTGGTGTGTAGGTAGGGTGGGGGTGGTGTGGATCTTAAATGAAAAACTTGTTGAGGTCCAAAAATTTTTTTTTGAAGGTTGGATAATGGCGATATTCTGGACAAAATATTAATCTGTTGTCGTCTATTTTGTAGGGTACTTTCCGAAAATTACACCCAAACCGGCCTGCACAATTTCAGCCAAACCAGCTTCCACAATTTCAGGCCAAAACACCTTTGACACTGGTTGGGCGAGATATTTTTTCCTTACAAATTTTCAACTTTCCTATTTTTGGCCACAATATTAAAAGGATGTTTGGAGAGATAAATTGATAATGCTGCCAGAATGGGGGAAAAAAATAGGCCCCAAATCTGGGGTAAAATGCCAAGATAAAAAATTAGGTGGGAAGTGATCACGCCTGGGAAGAAACTTCTGGATTTTGATCTGACAATTGAAATCATAAAAACAGGAATTGGTTTCCTTGTTTTGTAATTTGGATATCAGTAAATTTAATTGCCACTTTCCAGATGACTTAAAAGTAACTTAGCTTGTTTTTTCATCCCAGTGGACATATTAAATTCATGAACTATTTTATAATTGCCAATATTCACATTGACTGCACTGCAATTTTTCATCATTTCTGATAAATGAAAAAGAAATAATGAATGTTTTTTGAAGAAAAAAAGTGTTGACTGCGGAGTGATTCCTGAATGAAAGAATAATTTTACGGATGAAAATATGTGGATATTTTTTCTAAATTTTTGGCTCTTTTTTTCCTTTGAAGGGGTGGAGGTTTTTTTTTTATTTTTTAGGGAATTTTCAGGTGAAAGTGTTTTCAGCTCATGTTAAGAGACATAGTCATCCAGACACCCATGCTGGATACTCACGAACTTTCACTATACAACCCAGCAGTGGCAAGACACTTTGTCAAATTGTTCCAAGTACCAAACTGATCACATTAACTAAGAAACATCAGATTCAATTTATGTTTGTTGGGGCACTGGTCAATTGCTCTATTTCCTGACTGGTCAGTTCATGTCTCCTTCCATCCCAGGTACTCAGACTGGTACTTTCTATTCTGCACGTACCAGTCATGTTTTTCAAGTGGAACACTGTAGAACATCAACATCACACTTTTTTGGCAAGCACACACATGGCCTTCCAGGGTCCATAAAATCTGCCACTTTACCCACCTCCTAGGCAAGTGTTTTAATTTTATCAAACACAGAAGTCAGTACACAAGAGAAGTTGGCCCAGAAGATAAGTCGACCTAAAACAAAGTCCGGATTGAGCCTGTGGGAAAAGTTGGTCCTTAACCCTTTACTTAACGAATCGGCCCTATCCGCTTGCGTAAGATTCAAAATTTTCCAAAAAATGTCAACAAAAGCACATCATGTGACCCTCATTGGAACGGGCTCATTCCGATGAGGGGTCACATGATGTGCTTTTGTTGACATTTTTTGGAAAATTTAAATTAAAATAATAAATTTTAATATTGTCGGCATTGGGTAAAAGGTTAACAAAGTTGGCACACAAGGGAACAATTCAGCACCAAATGAAATACTTGTAGGTTTTTCTCAAATTATTTTTTTCAATGCTGCAACTGTTTATTGTACTGTATTTTTGTTATTTTGAAATTATTTAGAAATATTTTCTATTCAAAAAATCATATAGCCCAAGAGTGCAAGAATACAGTCCTACACAATATTTAACAACTGTATGGTTTCAATTTATTTATTTATTTATTGCTGTTTAAGGTCACATACTTGTGCACAATGTCTAATCGTGACCACAACATGGATATGAAGTCAAGTATAGCCAATTAATCGCCACATGCTGCCTATTTTAGAGGACTTCCACCCAGGCACTGTTTACCAGGTCCTATTTTACCATTACAACAGAGCTTGTTTACCAAAGTAAACCAGCACTACCTCACTTCCTAGGGTTCCCACGGGGGTATGGTTTCAAATAATTTCCTCAAATTATTTTGCAACTACTTTATTCATGATAATTTCTCGGATTGTAGGCCTCAAGCTTCTTCGGTTCAATTTATTTGTCCACTTAAGGTGGATTCTGTTTTGTGTTGACGACCCCTTAAACACAGTTTTAAATTTTGTTAAGTTTATGTCATTATAATTTGAAAAACACTGTGAGTTGCGCGCGCTTCTTGGTTTTACCAAAGTTCATATTAGCAATGGGATATTATGACGTTATGCATATCGTATCAGTTTCTTGCTACCAACTAATTCATATTGACGTCATGGGAATGCAGTGTGATCAAAGTTCGATGCTCTAAAACTCTTCAACTCTCAAGCTGCCACCGTTCCTAATGGATTTCGTGGTATATACCTTTGGTATATACATAACTTGTGCATGCTCTTTCCGATGGTGTCATCAGTTTCTCAAAACAACGAATACGAAATGAGTTGATTGAATCATTACGTGACTCCCGGTTACCTCCGGCTAACGTAATCGCTGCATGGTGGGGGGAGAAAAATCATCCTCGATGAGTCTGAAGGTGGGAATGGGGAAATCTCATCCTCGCGGCAAGATATTTGAATCAGACCCTCGGCAAGCCTCGGGTCTGGTTCAAATATCTTGCCCCTCGGGTGAGATTTCCCCACCCCACCTCCAGACTCACCGGGGATCATAATAATCCCAGATCTCAACAGATCTGTGGTGTTAAATTATTATTGGTTCTCCTCACAAATGCAGAGCGGATTCGCTCATCTCTTACGCGACGCGACAGTATGGTATGAGACGATACCATCCCGGTCAGCAGTGCTAAAGGGGTTAAATTGAAGCCTTCATTGGACTGAGCCAGTTGATCTCATTCCATTAACGGAGCAATAACTGTGTTCTGGATTGAAAATGTCATTACATGTCTAAATTACACTAGAAAAGGATTTCGCTTCTGCATTCAAACATTACTTTGCTAACGAGATTGATATAGTTGCCTGTTGCTAATACGCAGGTTAACTTCCAAACACGAACTGAATTGGATTGAAATTGCATCTTTTTCAGTTTTAACGATCGTGCTCTGAACGATATAATTAACATGCTTTTTGACACAAGACGATGATACATTTTATTCGAGACACAAGCAGTGGCGTCAGAAGTTTTCGTAAATCACCAGTGTGCATCGCATTTTTGACAATGAATGATGAAATCAATTCAAGGGCTACAAGGTAAATGACATAACATGTCAGCAAATGTATCAAAACTAAAGAATATTAAAACTGCACGTACATTTTCTTGACTGAAATCCAATAAAGTTATAGCTTTCTAGCCTCGTAATTTTTCTCCGAGTTTGTGATCGCCTGAAAGAATTGTTGTAACCCCCGAAAAGCAGGTTGGACCTCACGAACACGATCTATACACGATTATATTCTTAACAAAACATCAACATTCGTTGACGCATTCGGGGCCTAAGAATGCTATAAAAATGAAATAGACCATTCCAGGTAAACATTTCTATAGTTTTTGTTTTTATAATCCAGAGCATCGCCACCTGGACAAAATATGTTGAAGCGATCCACACCATCCAAGTGCGTTTTTGGCGCGGAGAAACAATGCTTCATTCGCTTGGGTTATCGTTACAAATCATATTGAGAGGATCTCTAATAAGTCGCGATTTCATGTTAAATCGTAACGAATTTGAGATTATTTTTACAACATAAAGTGTAATTTAACCCAACGTTCGTCACGTGTCAGTCTTCGCATACCTCAAAAGTTATGTGTCGACCAGAAACTATTGATGAACGAGTTTATACCAAGAAAAGAACGATGAGACCTCCGAAAAAGCCCGTGCAGTACAAATGAAAATTTCAAAACGTACCCCACTGACATTAACGCGGCGCTCGTGCGAAAAACCTGCACGAAGTTTTCGTGGGCCGGTGACATTCATGATTCACACTAAACTTGGTAACATATTGATGTGTCCAATCACGCGTATCCAATACCATTTTCCGAAAATATCAACATCAGTTTGGACATCCACTACTTTTTTTGAATAGAATATTACCCTCACTGGAACGAATTCGTCGGAAATATTTAGTTATTCTGGAAATGGTTTCTTCGAATGTCGTCTGCTTTGTATTTTGTAGACAGTTAATGAAAAATAAGAGAAAAGTAATTCAATTCTACTTCCGAAATCGACTGACAACGTTATAACGTAAATGTTGACTTCTGATGTCATTCCCGTATTAGACGTGTTGTGAGCGATATTTCCCGTAATGAGTAATATGATGGTAGTAAATTTGTTTATCCAATCAAATGAAGTTACTAAGAGATATAGACTCCGCAATATTAAGTTCAGGATGGCTGAAAAGCACCCAATATTAATTTAATATTAGGTGCCCGTCGGCCATTTTGTTTTATCATTATATCCACACGCCTCAGCTTTTAATTTACACGTACGTACATGCTGCAGCGCAGTCGTACAGATGACCCACCATATAAAATAGCCCCGTCGTATAAACATTGCATTCGATTGAATGAAACTGTTATAATAAAATGCCAAACCAGCTCAAAACATTAGCGGTTACAGAACAAGTCACGAGTGATTTATTAGAATGCGGAAGCAAAATTATTCCCCTTGTTGCATATGCAAACATCGTCTGCTTTGTTTACATTTTTCGAGAAGTGCACACCATTTAACAGTTCGATGAGTTAACTTCCCCAAAAACATTTTAGCATGCCGTGCATAACAAATACGCTACAACGCCCTGAAACTTATAATATGGTGGTGATTATGCTATTCTCAAGCAATTCTCTTGGAAATCTTCTGAAATGGGGTGGGGGATGATCTAAAATTTGGCCGAAAAACAAAATAATAAAAGAAAGCTGCATACGTTTCTGCATTTTGTTTCTGACCCCTTGCAAGTGGGCGCTTATATAGTTTAGATTCGTTAAGTTTTTTCTGACAAGGATTTCAATAGTGCGGGTTTAGGGTATACCACTGGGCAATATAGCCAGGATGACGAGGACCTACCTACATTTATGCACAACACATAGGAATACATTACTGCTGAACTGAATATCGTCAGTAACCCAGAATACTTCATCTTTTTAGCGTCTTTCGGTTTAGGTAATTAATCAGGTGCAATACCAGTGGAGTGAGTGGACGAAAATCGTATGTTCACCAATGAAAGCTGTAAGGGTTCATCTCCGCAATTAATGACACACTTCGCATCCGAAACTATTTTGGGCTTTCATCGACTTACTTTTGTAAATGTTTCACATTCTTTGTGGAATTAATTTACTGATTGCCCGTATTAAACTGGAAATTCGCCATTTAATTTTCTTATAGGAGACCTACATGATCGCAGGCGATTCATATTATGTTTGCAAGATATGTGCAAATGCACGATGGTTAGCTGAAACCATTTTACGATCAGCTGTTCATATTTTTCAATTACCACCAGAATGAGCGAATGTTAAATAAGTATATTGACAAGAAAATCTGCACTTTTTGAGCAATAACAAAGTATTTTCGCTCTTTAGAACCGGGCGGAATGGCGGGGTCCGACGCCCACTCCATCAAGTGTTTTGTCGAAAAAAGTCCAGATTTTCTCACAAATTTTCTAGGGCCGCTGTCTTGAAAGATGTACGTAAATTGCAATAGATGGGGAGGGGAGGGGGGGGGGGGGGTAATTAGCAGTTCCCCATTGAAATCAAGGGGCCGTTCTATTCAAGAGCAAAAACATTTTTCGGCGTTGATACACCCTCAGTTAATACTGGAGGCAGGCGTCTGGACATAAAAATCCGAATAAAATCCCTCGGGAAGAAAAAATAATTTCTCAACACAGAAGCCCTCACCACAAAACCTCTCAAGAAAAATAGCAAAAGATGGACAAAATCTGTCAAAACAAAAATCCCCACAGGAAATTACACAAAATTCATTTGGATAAAATTCACAACAAAACCTTTCATTTTATGAGAAATGTATTGATCCTTATTGTGGTATTGAAAACATGATAGATACAGATTATTACAACGATCAGTTGATCTGGTTTATCGGATTCCGTCGGGTTGACGAGACCAAATCAGCCAAATCAAATACGACGCCGAACACTGAATGAAAATAGGTTACGGACTCATAGCCCAAGAACATTAGGTTTCACTAGGGAAAAAAATCGGAGAAAGCTGATTTTTTCAGGGAATGTCGAGTACATGTCACTGAACGATTAGACAAAAGTCCCCTAAAATCCCAGTTGAGCTTTTTTTTCTACAGCCTTTTTTCGAAAACGCGTTTGAAAAAAATCAAAAAAAATCGCACGAACTTTGTAACCTCGAATTGATCCAACTATATTTTTTGTTTACGCGTATTTCGAGCTACATAATGTCTAATATACATTTACCTAGAGGAAAATGTGCATTCTGTGACAATTTCTGCGAAAAATTATTGAAAATTCACAAAAAAGTATCGGATTTACGCAAAAAATGACGATTTTCCTAACGGATTTGCCCAAAGGGTCGTAGTACAGAACGGGATGTTAGTTGGACAGACGATAAAAAATCCACCACCATTTGAAGACTTTTATCATTGCTTACAAAATAGACATTATGGAAGACCCCCTCTGCTTCTGGCCGAGTTCCCCTTTTGGCATAAAATTCGTCAGCATGAGAACTCAACTATTTTCGGGCTTGGGACCGAACAGACACGCCTGTGTCTGGCAGCATTAGATCAATAAATAATATTTACAGAATGTACAAAAATCAATAAATAATATTTACAGAATGTACAAATCAATCAACATGGATTAAGTTACATTGACTATTATCAACGCTATATACAGAAATGACATGACCTATATACATATTATTCATCGAACTCAGAAATTTCCGACAGGACAGTGTTTCTGTGGTTGTTACAAGAATCCGAACTGAAATTACACAAACCTGAGCAAGAGAGTCCTGCCTTCTTACACCCACACCTTTTTGTACAAGCACTCTTGCAACCACAACTGATCAGATTCAGTAGGTTATCGGGGGCACATGGCTTTGTGGCTGCAGTCGGTACAAGAAGTCCATTGTCTAGCGACCACCCCCAATCCGTCGGAGGAAGCGAAGTGCCCAGCCATTGTAGGACCTGGAGATAACATCTGTAGACATGTTGTTGTGCAGCATCGCTGCTTGGTGGGAGTGAGGCTAGGTCGATGGGTTTATTCAGTTTAGATTTTGCTACATAACGCTTGTAAGTGATATATCTATATTGGTCGAGAGAGGAAACAGTTTTACTCCCGTATAAGATCAGGAGAAGTTGTTCCCCGGCAGCGGCTACTGCACTTGGTGTACTGTCATCCGCCAAACTTGTGTTGACATACTGTTGTGAGTCGCTAGTAACATCGGCGACAATTGTACTGAATACTTTCTTCTTACCAACTCGAAAGAGTGCAGAAGTAGTGTCACAACCACTTATAGAATGTGCTACAAGGAGGTTGCTTCTATGGTCACCATTTTGGTTGCTATTTCACTAACTGAAACTAGTAAGTTTGGGGTAATGGAATACATCATGTGAATATTACATCCCGGTTGAACTCGAGAGGTAAGAATGACTAACAAGTCTGTGTCTGTTCCCACAACGACAACATTGTTGTCATCTTGAGAGATGTCAAGTGCAGTTTCGGCTATCAGTACATCAGCATCAGCATCAGCCTCGGCCTGCTTGGACTGAATATTGATAGCAGGTAGCTCCTCCATTAGAAGATCGATCAGTTGGGTTTTGTTCTTGGCATTTGCAAGGAAATCGGATTGGGGTGTGGTGGCTGGTAACTCGGGTGATATATTGATATCAATGGAATACCTGTCTTTAGATCTACGGGCTTGTTCCATGCCCTTTGTCGACATTGTACAAGCATAACCATCAAAAACAACCACGACGTTCGCCCCAAAATGTCTCACTAGATAATTGGAATATGATGTACATATGTCCTTATATGACGACTGGTTAGGCCATACAACTGCCCTCAATAAAAATCCACCATCTACAACAAACAGAGAATGTTCTGGGATTTTAGTTTGCTCGGAACCGTATGTTTTGAGGATCTTACCGAGCGTGCTTTTCTGTGTCTTCCTCATTCCAGCAGAATCAAACAATGCTGGTGGTTTCGGGGCGAGTTCATATTTGAGATACTCTTCCATCTCTGCTTGTGACTGAATAACACATGTGATGCGGTTGAACAGAATTGTGGGGTCAATCACTACCTTACTTCCACGGACTTTGATGCTATCTGCCATCGATGCGAAAGACTTCACAGTGTCAACACGTCGTAGTTTGATGCTGTTGAACGTTTTGCTTACAACATTCGATACGCAACATTCACCAATTTTGCGAACTTGGTCACAGTTCACAGTTTTCGTCGGCCACAAGCCCGGTCGCTATAGAGACTAATTGTAGTGGATCTCTATTCTGAAAGGGGAATGCACTCTGAGCCAGTTCAATAATTTGGTGATATCATTGGCATCAGTCAATTATGAACTTTGACGGAGATCCCGATGTTGTTCGCCATGACCAGTGTGAACATGAACAAAATTTTCGAAAGCATTACATATCGGAAGGCAAAGAGGTAGTCCATGTACCCATTTCGCAACAGTGCTATCGGTTATTCCCCTGCCATGTGTGAGACCACCAGGGAGCTTGAACATTCTCATTAAACACTGCTCTATGGTCTGATCAGAATATATCCCGTCCCAGAATTTATCTGAGCGCCTTATGGTAAAGTAACCTTTCTCAGTGAACAACTTCAAATCATCCTGTTGCATTATTTCTGTTAGCTCATTCATCTGCTGCAAATAGAGATGAGAACTTTTTGCGTATGCAAAATGACCACCTGCGTGAAATACTGGAATCATATTGCGAACACAATATGTGTGGAGTTCCCAGTCGCCTGTGCGCTCTGCTCTCAAGAACAACTGGAGAAGACCTATTTGCTCGTAGTATTGTACCCAAAGCTTTCCTGTGCGTCCTACGGACGCATTCTGGAGCAGTTCGTGTAATTTTGACAGTAGATGGTTGACACTTTCTTGATTGACAGCGTCAGCTGTTGTACAGTCACCTCTGGCAAGTCCACAGAATATTTCATTGACTTCTGTGCAGTCTATGTTATCTAGTGTTCGGCTTTCTTCAAAATGTCTAATGTGCCTGGACTATCAAGCAATTGGGAAAATAGCTGCCCCACAAGACCAAAATGGAAACCTTTGGAAAGTTGTGAAAAGGGTGCATTTCTTCCATACAGGCTCATTTTGCATGAAGAATTTGGTTTTATTATGCGTTAAACGATAGATTATCGAAGAAATTGCGGCAAGATAGAAATCGTATCCCCCACTGTGCAGATATAGAAGTTTTCACTTTCACGGTATCAATCAAAATGGCGGCTTTCAAAGTACTTCTTCAAGGTGAACACGAGTCAAATTATCACCCTAAATGATCTATTTGTTCTAAAAACGTATAATGAAAAGTAAATATAGTGTTTTGGGGTGGATACCGTTCATTTCCAGCAATAATTCAACAGGTATTCACCTTGAATTGATGCATGAAACCCGCTAGTCCAAACATGGCCTAAAAAGTCCGTAATATAAGTTTTTGGCTTGGTACGTCCTTTCAAAGGACGTACCAAACCAAAAACTTATATTACGGTCTTTCAGGCCATGTTCGGATTAGAAACCCGCCAGCTGAATCAGATTGCCAGACGCTATCTGTTCCGAGTATCAAGCAAATCACTTCCGCGTTTCAATGCGCTGTTTATTGGTTTATTTATTGGTGTTTTTTTAAGGTCACATATTTCTTCACAATGGCTAATCATGACCGCGACAGTTTTATGGGTGGAGGAAGCCGGAGTACCCGGAGAGAACCACCGAGCAACGGCGAGCAACTGTCAACTCCCAAACATACTGACTCCCCACAGGCAGGGTTAGCATCGGTTGAAGACAGGTGTACCATCGACGTGTAGTACGCCTTCGTACACAACGCCACCATGCTCCATGGGCAATGGGGGTGAAGTGTCTTGCCCAAGGACACAACGCGGTTGCCGCAGGTGGGATTCGAACCGAGGACCTCTCGGCCTGAAGCTCTACCAACTGAGCCACCGCGCCCCCACCGCTGTTTACTTTCATGCATCAATTCAAGGCTGAAACGAGATGAAATATCAGATTCTTATAAAAAGCGTGCAATAAAAAGAAAATCCAAGTGTCTTTGAGTGGATACCGAATTATCTCACTTGTGACCGAGAGAAATTATATTTTCCCACGTTTTTGGAGAATTAGCGGGAAAAAATTGTCTTAAAGGTACATAGCCGAATAGAAGGTGGAGCATTGGTCAGGACGACCAATAGACACAGAGGTGTTGCTCATGCAGTGATCCGTGATCACGTGGAAGTCCGAATTGTCATTCTAGCCTCAACTGTCGTTCAGAACAGTCATCATCTCAGAAATTTTCAAAAAATATTGTAATATTTTTTAAATGCATAATACGGGAAATCGGTGTACGGGGATAAACATACTCTTGAATATATACACGTGGCATTTTACGCTTTCCAGAGTTTTTTTTAAACTCTAGTGGGTAATGTTTTATCTCTGGTTTTGGTGCGGAAATGAAGGTGTATTGGTTATCCGTCAAAAGACAAGTCACGGATTCAGCAATTGTTTCATGATATTTTAATGATCGTATACCATTGAAAATATTGTAAATACTCATACACACTGAATCATGCAAAATTGTTCAAATAAATAAAACGGCTGTTCTATGGACACAACCGGCTAGTTCGCTAAATAGCGTTTATATTTATTATGCAGTTGGGTGTAGACTGGTTATTTTATAACCATTTGTCTCGGTCACTCATGAGATAATTTTCGGTATCCACTCAAAAGCGCTAGATATCCTTTATTTATCGAGCTGAACTGATCTCGTCAACGAGGCGAGGTATGACAACCCGGTGTAAAAGGAATGGAAGTCCGTAGGAACGTTAGTCCCTCTGGACTATTATTCCGCGGAATTATAGTCCTAGGTCTAACATTTCTAGGAATAGTAGTCCGCCGGACTACTATTCCTAGAAATGTTAGACCTAGGACTATAATTCCGCGGAATAATAGTCCAGAGGGACTAATTTTCCTACGGACTTCCATTCCTGTTACACCGGCTTGATTAACTGTTGTAATAATTTGGTTATTGCATGACAGGGGATATTTACAAAATGAGTACGTAACCTCACGTGTACACAGAAAAGAAATTATGTTGATGTTCAACGCAAAAACACTTGATCTTGCCGATTTGGTGTTGTCAGTGAGACGGGATGTGACAACACCGATTGATTACCTGTTGTAATAAATTGTTTCTTATAAGACAGTGGATGTTAAAAATTTCATACGACAACTGACGTTGACATTGGAAAGAAATATCGTTGTTTATTCAGAATGTTCAATGCAAACGCTCTTAGCGTTTTTACGTCACGTTTGAAAATTTGGTGTCTCGAAAACGTTCGCATTTCAATGATGTCATTTGTTCCTCGGTGAGACTAAATTTTGAAAAGTTGAGACGCCCGTTTTCCGGCATTCCATAACTGATGAGCAAACTGCACCGATTTGGATGAGCTAATTGGGGTAGTCATACAGTGTATAATAAAACTCCGACACGATATAACCCTAGTTGTTGAAAGTGTCGCTAAACCCCACATAGACAAACAAACATGTAACAAAAAAGCACATGTAGCGCAGACCCGAGTAGCACAGACGGGCAGTAAAAATGTTAATAACACATCAAAATATAAAGTGGAATCTTTTGTTTAAGATTGTGGTGTACCACAGATCGATCAGCAATCGCGCAAATCAGTTTATCATTCTATTTTTTGACTACTGCGAATATTTCACCAATACAGCAGTAGTTTGCCCATCAATTCTGCCGTTCGGGAAACTGTCGAAACGAGAATTTTACAAACGCGATATAAAAATTCAAGCACCTTAGCGCTAAACACTCCGAACAAACAACCATACCTTCCTTTTTGTGTATATTTCAGGTGTCCAATTCAATTTTTAAAGATCCTCTTTCATATAATAATGACATTATTATAACGATCGGTTAATTGGGTTGTCAAATTCCGTCTCGTTGACCAGACCAGATCAACTAGATCAAACAAGACGCCGTCAACTCGGCGGAATCCGACGTTCCAGATCATCTGACTGTTGTCATAATAATACATACAATTGCATATTGTTGCCAGGCACGTAACCAGGGTCTGTCTTTGAGGGGGAGGGGGGGCGGGGGCACCAAAAACATAAAGAATTCTTCTCACTTTAAAACATTTTTATTAAGTCAATCATCGTACAGTACAAGTCAAAATAAGTTGCAGAATCACCACTATAAACTATGCATCTTTCTTTAACTACACCAATGATACAGCAACGTTGCACCATTTTCTGGAAAACTCCCATAGAGGGCTTCCAGAAAATGCTGTCAGGCTTTTGTGTTATTGATGTAGTGGCAGTGGGATACTTAGTTTATAGCGGCTATATGCTATGTCCTTGATTGTTGCACAGTAACATAAAAAATTAAATATTGAACGTCTTTGTCCAACTTTGTCATTTTCCTTATGTCTTCAGGAATTTGGGGTAATATTCTTTCATCGTTTCTATCTTGAGCGCTTTTGTCCACTTTTGTCGTTTTACTTGGGGGCTGTTGTGGTGAGGGGTTTTGTGTTGGGTGTTTTTGCGGTGAGAGGTTTTGTCTTGAGAGCTTTTGTCCTAAAATAGGAAGTCAAGTCATGACATTTCTAACAGAGATAAGCAGTGCAATGAATGTTGTGTCTATCGCTGAATTCTATCAGGAATTTTATGGACTCGCCACAACATCATAAAAAGATATACTCACCATTACTTTAGGGGAAAAATAACTGGTTTGTTATCAGCTGAAAAGAATGTACATTGTCATTATACTAAGGTGATATTTTGTGTAATTTTAAAAAAAATATTACTTTCCTTTTTAAACCTTTACCCAACCTAGACGATATCAAAATTTATTATTTTAAATATCATTTTTTTTATATTTTTCAAACCATATCATGTGACCCCTCATTGGAACGAGCTCAATGAGCTCGTTCCAATGAGAAGTCACATGATATGGTTTTTTGTTGAAATATTTTGACAAATTTAATTTTTTCAACTGCTCAATTTGCATATTACGCGGGCGGATGCGGGCGATTCGTTAGGTAAAGGGTTAATTGCAGATTCAGTAAAGAGAACAAACACCGGTCACCAAAGGAGGTCGGGTTCCTGCAACATTCGCCAACTTGAGAGTTTCTTTTTTGGATACTTGTCTTGTTAGTGGTACCCTAATATGGTATGTATGGTGCCAGGCAATTCCTTATTGGGCGGGAATATCACTCTCCCCCAATATGGAATTATCTCGGTAAAAACCATATTAGGTCACTAAATAAACTGTGTGACGAATATCTCGTACCGGCTACTTTTATTCATCGAACTAGCAACTGAGATCAATTATAAATAATAAAATTCTTACCTGTTTAACGTGATGTGATTATCGTTTGCCGACATTATGGATTATCAATGAAATAAAAGGGGGATGACTCTTGACTGTCAACCGTATATAAATTTTAATTGTCGGCATATATTTTATATGCCGCTTGCATGTGACGTTTTAAAACCAGAGAAATACTCAGATACTTGAAGGAGGTAAGATATAGTGGAATATTTGGTAGTTCCGAAGCACAGCTGTAAACGTAGGTGCTCTCGTGTAACCGCGTGTTATTGAAAGAGTACAGTACAGACATTACCCACAACCGGCCTCTAATATTTCCACTGGTCTCAAGTGTCAGTCATCTCAAAAGTGTCGAGGAGGCTCACTAATGGTTTACCTCCACAACCCCATCAGTTTGCTTACAACAAATGAATAATTCGTTTTATTTCTGTGGGCGGGATCAGTAATAGTTTAAGCCCTATCGGGGTGTGGAATTAAATTATTCCTGAAATCCCCCATAAAGATAATATAGATCTTTCATTTTATGGTAAATAAAGGATCTTAATGAGTCACGACTGTGGCAACCAGTTTTGTTACAACAAATCACTTTTGTTACAACAAACCACTTTTGTTACAACAAACCACTTTTGTTACAACACTTGCCCACTTTTGTGACAGCTCACCACATGTGGTTGCAATACACGATTTGATGTGCATTTTCCCAACTGAGTTCACTAAAATCGACCTGATTCTTTTTATAACATAAAGTGTTACTTAACCCTTTACCTAAGTTACGAATCGCACGCATCCGCCTGCAAATTCAGCAGTGTAAAAAATATTATTTTTCAAAAAATTTCAACAAAACCATATCATGTGACCCCTCGTTGGAACGAGCTCGTCGAGCTCGTTCCAACGAGGGGTCACATGATATGGTTTTGTTGAAATTTTTTGGAAACATGGAAAAAATGATATTTAAAATAATAAATTTTGATATCGTCTGCGTTGGGTAAAGGGTTAACCGTTTACCAAACGTTACGACTAAAACTGTCCAGCACTGTTCACAAAAATCACCAACCAAATTTTATTATTCTTCCAATTTTGAAAAAAAAACTTTAGGAACAAAAATACTTCAGCTGCGTTCCATCTAAAAGGCTATCAGTGAATTTCAAGTAGTTGACTGAAAACATTGCTGACCAATAAGAAACTGAACCAGAACGCTCACATGAAAGGACGCTATGAAGAGGTTGGCGCATTTACATAATATTTTTAATGGCCGTTTTTACAACACGCATGCGACAAAATGCAACACATTCGAGATGACAATTACATTTTTTGTGCTATGTTTTTTTTCACCTGATAGCTTGAGTTTTGTGCAAATTGTAGTTCGCGATTGGAATAAGAAGGCTGTCAAGACTCTTCGCTCGTTGATATGATTTGATTTATTACAGTACTTATTCCCATGTAATAGGGTCTCCACCGGAAAGTAAGTGAAATTGCTACATTGATCGAGGCAGAGGACTTTGGTGTCATGGACTTAAGCGAGACGTGGTTAATACACGAGGAACGGGTAAACCAAGTAAGGGGTGCGCGTGGATAGGTGTAGGGAGAACGGAAGGCCAGAAAAAAAAGTGTGTGTGTGTGTGTGGGGGGGGGGGGGGGGGGTGAGTAGGCATGTACATTAAAGAGGATTTAAAACCGTCGCTGATCACAGACCTGGAAGATCTTAGCACCTCGGCTGAGGTATCGAAAGAAATTGGATGGGTAAAGATCAAAAGTATTGCACTTGGGATTGTGTATTGTGCGGTGGAGGGAAGCAAACTCGAGTGGAATGACTCGATATACCCAACACTAAGGCCCAATATCACAGAACTAGAAAACACGGGGCTCGGCATAATTTTGATGGGTGACTTTAATGGACACATAGGTGATAAGGAAGAAGGCATAGAGGGCGGGGAGAAGAAAGTCCACAGGAATGGAAGGAAGCTGTTGAACTTCACAAATGAGCTCGGTCTGAAGATTCTGAACAGGGACGCGAGGTGTAAGGGGAAATGGACCTGGGAGAGGAACGACAGAAAATCAATAATCGACTATATTCTCACAGATATTAATTTATGGACGGAGGTGATAGGGGTAGAAGTGGACGATGAGGGTAAAATGGAGGTGGATAGTGACCACAACTTGATTACAGTGGCGATCAGGGCCAAAAACCTAGTAAAAAGCAAAGGAAGCTTCAAGGAGATTTGGGAACTCAAAAAGGATGCTGACTGGGCGAAGTTCGAAGAAAAATTGAAACCAAAGCTTGCAACCGTACCCAAAGGGGCCAGTGTCCAGACAATGGCCGACGCCATAGTTGCGAGCCTAGTGGAGGCAGGGAATGAAAGTGCAGGAAAGATGAGGGTGCCAACACGGGAACTCGGGTACAGAGTGAACGAAGAACTGAAAAGGGCCATGAAGGGTAGAAAAGCTAAATGTGCTGCATACAGGAGAAGTAGAAAACTTAAGGGGGCGGAAAGCAACGAGGCCATGGTAGCAAAGGAAGAATACCAACAAGCACGAAATAAAGTAAATAAGATTAAAGACGACAATCGGAGAGTGCGAAATAGCAGTCTTATTAGGACGATAAGAATGACAGAGGGGTCGAGTTCGAACGTATTTTGGAAATGGGTGAATAAACATAACAAAGGAAGTAACCCACAGAGTATTAAAGTGGATGGCAGAATAACAGACGAGCAAGATCAAATCGCATCAGAACTAGTCAAACACTGGGAAAAGGTAAACGATAAGCGATGGGACATGGGGACCCCACCGGAGTGTCCGAACCAGGTCGAGGAAAATCTCTCAAACTTCGTGTGCAGCGAAATTAAAACGGAGGAGGTGTGAAAGGTGATCTCAAAATTAAGGAATGGAAAAGCGGTAGGGGTGGACGAAATTCCTGACGAGTTTATCAAAAAAGGAACTCTGGGAATGCCTAGCTGCCCTATTCAATTTAGCCATAGGAAAACAAGAGGTCCCAAAAAGAGTGGAGAGAAAGCAAAGTGACATCTATTCACAAAAAGGGGGAAAAAGGCGTTTTGGATAATTATCGAGGGATCTCTGTCAGTAGCAACATTGGAAAAGGTTTCTGTAAAGTCCTTTATGGGAGATTAGAGGAGGTGATTGAGGAGAAGGGTTTTTTGGGAGAGATTTAGAATGGCTTCAGGAAGGGAAGGAGAGTCACTGACCATCTGTTCACGTTATCCCAAATGATAGAATCCGCTAAAGCAAAAAAGAAAAAGATGTTTATGGCCTTTTTGGATGTTAAAAAGACATACGGTAGAGTATGGAGGGAGGGTATGTGGCGAAAGCTTGAGGCTCTGGGCTTGGGAGGCGAGTTTGTTGGAAGTCTGAAAGCATTATATAAAGATGTACAGAGTGAACTTAGCCTGGGAAACATAACAACAAAACGTGTAGAGATAGGCCTAAAACAGGGGTGTATCCTTTCGCCAATTCTTTTTGCATTGTACATCAAAGGTTTAGGATATGAACTCCAACATAGCAACGAGGGGGTAGCAGTTGGGGGCTTGAAGATCTCAGGATTATTTTTGGCAGACGATAGGGTGCTAGTGTCAGAAAGCGAAGAAGGGCTAGCGAAAATGCTGGGAATTATTGGGAAATATGGGAGCAAATAGAGACTCGAAGTTAATGAAAGCAAGAGCAAAGTTACACCCGTGGGCCGCAAAGTGGACCCCACTCGAAGGTGGAGAGTTCTGTATTCCGAAAGGTAGCAGCAAACTTCTTAGTGTAGGAGAGACAGGTGACTACGAGTATCTAGGGGTAATATAAACATCACAGGTCGAGGCATCGAAACCACACAAATAAATTGATTCTGAAGGGAAGGCGAATCCTTAACCAAATGAAACTTATAGGGAGAAACAGTTTCAATAAGGTCTTCGTGGGAACACCATTTGGGAAATGGTGGGTCTGCCAAGTGTAACATATGGTACGGAAGTGGTATCCCTAAACCAGACGGCTGTAACGAGCTTGGGAACCCCTGCAGAACGACGCAGGCTGATGGATAACGGGATCGAGTAATGCCGCAGCACTGGAAGCAATCAGGGGTGAGCTTGGGTGGATGAGGATCAAGGACAGGACAGACTTATTGAAAGTCGGTTATCTTAATTATTTGGTAAATCTCCCCGACAGCCAATGGTGTAAAGTAATGTTCCAGAGAATTTTCAACTCAAATATCAAGACCATGTGGATGGTCCAAGTGAGGGAGCTAATAGAGAACTACTCACTGGAGATCTCGGATCTAGACTTTGGGGCAAATCAGGGTAAAAAAATCGCCAGAGAAAGGGTCATGGAGGATGGTAACTTAATTGGCGAGAGGGGGTCAAATCAAAGAGGTCTTTGGGTGGCCTGCGTGATAAAGAGAAGCCTGGTTTTGAAGAGTACCTTGATGGCACATTTGGGGGTTCACTGTTGTTCAAGCTGAGGTCGCGGTTCCTGGAGCTGTGGGGTAAAGCGGAAAAACAGTGAAAAGGGGTGCCAGATGTGTAATTTGGGCGTGGTTGAGACCCTGGAACACTTTCTTCTAGAATGCCCAAAATATCAGTCTGAAAGAATAAGATTCACTGGGAGTAAAATGGGGGAATGGGATGGGAGAATGAAGGACTTGTGGTTAGTGAGAGACTCAAAGGAGAGGGTTAATATGCTAATCGGAGATATTGGGAAGAATGGGGCAAAGGATGTCACCAAGCAGTTCGTCTCAGAGTGTTGGGAGGAGAGAAGAAGCGTGGGATTAGGGAGGAAGTTGGGAGTACAAGGGTAACCAAGACCTTCTCGCCCGAGACCCGCGACAAATCAGCGGCCGACCAAAGTGTTATTATTATTCTATGAGATAAAAGTAATAAGTATCTTGACAAACACAGAAGTAACACAGGTAAAATTTATACAAGCGTGCTGGAGGTGGTGTATCTTCACAATATAATAATAACATATGAACTGTAGGTGAGCTCTCTCTCACTCTCTCTCTCTCTCTCTCTCTCTCTCTCTCTCATTCCTCTCTCTCCCATTCCCTCTTTCCCTCCCTCTCTCTCTCTCTTTCTATCTCGTTCGCTCTTTTTATCTCCATTATTCATTTGAGAGCAATGACCAAGTGCTTGTGTGAGAACACAATAGTGCACACTCTAGGCGTACCCATGATTTGATATATAAACATTCATACTGTTAGGATAAGTATGCAGTGTGTCTTCTCGAATAAGAACGACATTGGCATTGAAAGAGTCCAATTGAATTTTTTTTCAAGATCAGAGTATTCCGTCCGGGGCCCTCCGAAGCTTCAAAATTCGATTGAATTCGAAATCGTCCCGATGATTCGATTCGGCTCGGTCTGATTCGAAAATTTTCGTATAGTCGAATTTTCATCAAGTCTCCTTTACGGGAGACCTAATGATAGAAGAAGAGTTCAAGGAGATTCCGTTTCCGAAACTACTTTGATTCCGCTATGGAATATTCCGCATTTTGATTGATTCGCCCAAACAGACAAGTCGCCGTTGCGTACAATATTTTGAAAACCATTGCAGATGTTTGTCTAAACTCATTGAAGCATCGGAAATTTTTATAGAAACAATCTTCCAAACATTTATTTTTGAAAAAAGACAATGTGCAGTTAGTCTGGGCATGGAGCTGTGTTTGTCGATATCACAACTATGGTTAATGCGATACGGAATACGGAATCCACCAGGTTCTATTTAACCAAAAAGTTACCCTCTGTACAAGGGCGTTAACTATTTTTCACTCTTTAACTACGCCTCACATATAAATATAATCATACCCATTCGAATCACGACAAAACAGGATAAATAGACAGTGTTGGCAGAAAGTATAAACAAAGATAGAAACACCAATTCAAAGTTCAAGAGGGTGGGGTGAGGCAAACATTAAATATTTTTATTTATTGAAAGGGTGCAAAATATATGCTCTAAAAAGGGAGGGCCCTGAGAGAGAGAGAGAGAGAGAGAGAGAGAGATAGAGAGATAGGGGAGAGAGAGAGGGGAGAGAGAGAGAGAGAGAGGAAAGAGAGAGAGAGAGAGAGAGAGAGAGAGAGAGAGAGAGAGAGAGAGAGAGAGAGAGAGAGAGGTGGGGGAAGAGTAGTTGCCGGCAAATAGGAGAACTGTCTAGCAATAAAATAAAGCTGAAGGGCGGAAAGAGAACAATTGTCGAAAAGTAGGGATGAACCCTTTGAACCCCAGCGCCCGCTTTTCCGGCCAGGAACATGATACGTCATAACGTCATTATATAGGATGGCTGTTCAAAAAATGTGTGGGATAGACCAATCAATATTTTCAACGTGCAGCACCGAGGCTGCACGTTGAAAATATTGATTAGTCTACCCCAAATAAGGAATATGGACTCTTCTAATTGCTGCCATTGAACTGGCGTGGAAGATACCACTAGAGTTCAAAGGGTTAAGACGGATGGCAGCAGGTCGTAGCAAAAGAGGCATCATTATTACTCTCACATATCACTTTTTATACTTTTCTTTGAGGAACGTGTTCCAAGATAGCATGCATTCTGATGTTTTGTCATTCGATCTGAAGAAAATTTGTAAATGTTTTCATCTTTTCGCTAATTGCAAAAAAGTATGAAGCAATAAAGTATAAAACAGTTTCAAAGTAAATGATGATCAACAGATGAAAAAGCAATCCATTTTTGCACGGACGAATCTAAATTATAGAAAATCAATGCCTTATTAGGAAATAATACGTCACTACCTTTGAAGTCGTTTTGCAGATACACGCGATACTTATTACTTCTTTCAAGATGCCCGTCGCTATGCCAGCGGGTGGTTGTTAATGCTGTGATCAAAGCATTTTGTATTTGATAATATCGTGTTTAGTGAAATAATGATCAAGGTTCCAGTGGGAAAATAACAGATAGTTAAACTTTACCGTGTCTTGTCATACTAGTGATGAGTCTGGCGATCATTTATAGATCGATATTACTCTCAATGTTAATTTTACATGTCGTAAGAGTAGAATGATTAATACTGCAACACCTGCAGGGTTGAGTATCTACCCAGGCAAACCCGCGAAAAGACATAATAAAAACAGGCAAAACTTCATCCAATGGACCTCCGGGTTCAAACCCGGAGGTCCATTGGCTGAAATTTTGATCGTGCTCATGTTATTAATAAAACAAGTGCAACTCCATGGGACGACCAATGTCCCGACGCCTACGCCCAAGAAGTGCAGTAACTCTCGAAGAAATATCTGAACACCCACATCTGTTTCACAATTCCATTCACGAAATTATCACTAACGAACTATATATTAAATCTGACAAAAAAACTGTTGTCATTGAAATGTGACGACAAGGAATTCAAAGTCCAACAAGGGCAGTAACTCTCGAAGAAACATTTGGACAGAGTCGGTTCGCATCCTCTTAATGATATTATCACTAAATGCTATATATTAAATTTGGAGGGAAAAAAATCTTAAAAAGTTTTCTTCGAAACGTGATAACAAGAAATGGTTAAGTGATGACAAGAAATTCCAAGCCCAACCAGGGCAATAACTCTCGAAGAAATACTTGAATGGTTTCCAACCCCATTCATAAATTATCCCTAAATGATATATACTGTTCAAAAAAAAAAAGAAACGCAAAACGGGTTTTCTGTGATGAGGTACGTTCCCGCGTTATGGGATAATGAGGCAGAGAACGAAATCAATTCATAACCAAAGTTTTAATAGATGAATAAAGCACAAATGGTGACGTTTCAGGCGTTAACGTTACGAGTCGACGTCATCCAAACTCAGTATCTACTGTGACCGCCATCTGAGTCCAAAACTGCTTGGCACCTCTGTTCCTTGAAGCAATCAGATTCCGAATGGAAGCTTGAGGTATGGTGACCCACTCTTCCTGTAAAGCTTGCGTCTGATGTTGTGGTTGACGTTGTCGCACACGTCAATCCAGTTGATCCCACAGATGTTCGATCGGGTTCAAACCTGGCAATCTAGAGGGCCAGTGCAGGACTTCGATGTGTTATCCTGTAGATAAGCTATCACGAGTCTTGCTGTGTGCGGTCGAGCGTTTTAATTCTGGAAAATGGCGTTGGCATTCTGCATAATGGGGAGCATGTGTGGATACAAACAAAATTTCATATCTGTACCTCTGCGTCGTCAAGTTACCCTCAACATGGACGAGGTCCGTTCTACCAGTGTGTGAGATGGCTGCCCACATCATAACGCCACCGCCACCAAATCTGTCCACCTCCGGAACGTAGCTACGCGCAAAACTTTCTCCACGTACACACACACGGCATCGTCCATCAACTCGGCGAAGAAGAAAACGTGGCTCGTCACTGGACCATACCGTTCTCCATCTCTGATGAGGCCAAGCCCTTTGCATCTGACACCATTGAAGTCGCCGTCAACGATGCTGCGCCGTCAAAATGACGCCACGAACTGGCCGTGAGGCACGCAGACCTGCCTCGCGTAGACGGTTGCGAACGGTCTGATCTGAAATCCTCCGCCTACCTGGCAGCGATGACGCTGTAGAGGTCGCTGTGGTTGTTCTCTCCCGCAAATGACGTAACCGGGTGTATCGATCCTGAGCTGGGGTGGTCATTCGGGGTCACCCGGATCTTGGAAGGTCCGGCGTTGTCCTGGATTAGGGAGCTATTCCACGGGCCTGTGATGGTGCTCGGTGAGACATCGAACACTCTCGCTACATTCGAAGGGGATTCGCCTGTTTCCAAGCGGCCAATGGCATTATTTCTCTGAGCTTCGGTCAAACGCGGCATTTTGCATGAGCAAGATCCATTTAACACTGTGCGAATTCCGACCAATTTCCATGTCCATTTATACCCCCACACGCTCAGTTCGCATGCGCGGAGCGTGCAACTTCATGATCAGGTATTCAATGAGCGGGAGCTTTGTTTTGTTAATTTCCAATATTTTTGGGGGTCAGTGTGGCCGTAATTACGTCCCATTGACCAAAATGTTACATAATGTTTAGACATCCGCGATATGTCGTTAAACATATCTACAGCCACCCTTCATCACTATATTCTCCAAAATTTGCTATGTTATCGTGACTATACCCGTTTTGCGTTTCTTTTCTTGAACAGTATATATTAAATTTGGGCATAATATTTTGAACGATTTTCTTTAATGTGATGACATGATGCACGCACGGTAGGACAGGTAGTCGGGAGGACAGAGGAAACACATTCCTATATGCCCTCCCACTACATGGTTGGGGATAATAAGGTGTTTCAGAGTGGTGACAACACTGTACGAGTGTTTTTCAAGAATCGACTCTCAAAGCACTGAAAACTTAGAAAAACTGTATCATCTAACACTTTACAAAACTAAACTAGAAAATACCTGCTAAAATGTATCCTGAATAACTGTTATTTGTTTTGCTTCCCAAAGCATAGGTTATGACATCTGACTGGAACAAGAATGTTCTGGGTGGGAATGAGAAAAAACATCATAAATAGCGTTGGTCGGATAAGGCTTAGGTTAGATAAAGAGTTTTATTATATACCTTATCAATGATACGCCATGTTTTTCACCCATCGAATCCTGATCGCCGGACCACACTGAGTGGTTTTCAGATTCCGTATCAAATAGTTGGTCTCAGAACGAGGACGGCACTGGTGAACGTCAGTCAAGTACGCCCAGGTTACCAACATTTTCTAGGTACACTTCGTTTGTGTAAAAATACTATCGAATAACGTGGATTTCTAATAATGTTCTTATATTGTTTGTCGTGTGAAAGGTGAAATTCCATAAAAGGCATAAAAATAAACAGATCATTATAACAGTAAAGCGATCTAGTCGCATTCTGACTCGTTGACGAGGTTAACACACTCGCCGCCTTCGGATGCTGGTGTGATCCGGCGATCTAACTTCATCAACTCTACGGAATACGATAAACCAGATCACTGTACTGTTATAATATTCTCTATTTATTACAATGACTACTACGAATATGCCCTAAATACTGCAGTGGTTTACAAGTCAGTTCTGACCCACTAGAAAACGAAAATCTTAAATTTTCCAAACCCGTATCATGCATTTCTAAAACGAATCCCTCGTCATTGACGCACCGACATTCTGAGATTTACGAAGCCACAATTTTACAATCGCGACGTAAAAATTCGAGTGATTTGTGACTGAAAACTCCGGGCAAACGTTAAAACTTTCTTGTTTGTTTATAAATCAGGTGTCCTTTTCAGTTTTAAAGATCTGCTGACATATGATAAACCAAAAATTTCAACAATCAGTTAATCTTGGTTGTCATATTCCGTCTCGTTGACGAGACCGGGTCAGCCAGATCAAACGCAACGCAAACGGCGCCATGTTTGATCCGGTTCTTCCGGACTGTCATATGATAAAGAAATTATTACAACAGTCAGTTAGTTAATCTGGATTGCTATGTTCCGTCTCGTTGACGAGACCGGATCAGCCAGATCAAACAAGACGCCAACGGCGTCATGTTTGATCCAGCTGTTCCGGATTCGTCAACTCCTCTGATTCGACACCCGAAATCAACCGTTGTAATTATCTGTATATACAAGATCTACAACTGAATGTCGAGAGCTTGATGAACTATTTAGTCTTCCACTTCCATTACAATACAGAGGAAGGGCTGATGAATGAGATTGGGACAAATTGCACTACTTATCAAATCTGAAGTGAGGCCTTGTATTAACTGAAGTGTGAAATCGTTGAAAACTTAAGTTTGTCTCTATCAAAACCTTATAATTGTTAGGACTATGCAATATACACAACCAACGAACATGAGTTGTAGGATAACGGCAGGTACCAGCCTCTGGAATTGATCACTGAAGAGCTCTCAATAAATATCTAGAATTATAATTAAATGTTGAGAAAACTGCTTTTACTGTCATCCTGCAACTTATTCTATTAGTCCCGCTCTCGATATGTCATAATTAAAGGCGCGATTCATAGTCAGAAAATCAAGCCACTGTGTATGTTTGCGGTCAAAATTATAACATAATCGGGGCGTGGTGTGCCGAAATGAGGACGGTGTTTGTGCAGACCTTAAAAAGATAGGATATGTGGTCTTGGTACCTTTAACACTTCACCCGTGATGACTAGCAGATGACATCTGCACCCCTCACCGCCCCCCCCCAAAAAAAAAAAAAAATCTTGTAAAACTGAACATTTTCATTGCTTGTCAAATTCCGATAATGGGGGTCGCGCGCTATGTATTGGGGGGAAAAGCTAAAAAGAAAACAAATTTGAATAATAAATTTATGTGAATATAGCCGAATATATCTTTACGTTAGGTAAAGGATTATTTTTTTTTTATCTGAATATGGACCCACTGTACGGAAGTGATACTTCTAAACCAAACGGTTGTAAAAAGTTTGGAAACCCTGCAGAATGATACAGACCTATGGATAACAGGGTCAAGTAATGACACAGGAATAATGGTATAGGAATCAAGTACAAGATAGACTTGATGAAACTCTGGTATCTTAAGTATTTGGTTAATCTGCTCGACAGCGGATGGTGTGAATTAATGTTCCCAGAATATTTAGAATTCAAATACAAAGACAGAATGGACTGAACAGGTGAGAGAGTTGATAGAAAACTATTTAATGGAAATCTCTGATCTAAAAGTGCGGACAATCCAGGTAAAAAACAAATTGCCAGAGAAAGAGTCATGGGGGTTGTAACTGATATTGGCGAGAGGGAGAGAGGTCTTTGGGTAGCCAGAGTGATAAAGAGAAGTCATGTTTTGAAGAATACCTTGATGGCACCTTTGGGTGGTCACTGCCGTTTAACATGTGGTCGCGGTCGCTGGAGCCTGTGGAGACAAATTGGAAAGGACAGTGAAAATGAGTGCCAAATGTTCAATTTACGAGTGGAGGAGTGGAGACCCTGGAACATTTTAAATTAGAATATCCAAAATACCAGTCAAACAGAATAAGATTCACTAGAAGTATAATACGGAAGTAGGATGTGAGAATGAAGGTCATGAGGTTGGTAGGTGATACAAAAGAGGGGGTTAGCATGCTTATCGGAGAGATTGGGAAGAATGGGGTACGGGATGTCATCGAGTAGTTTGTTTCCGAGTGTTGCGGAGAGAAAAGAGGCATGACGATAGGGAGGATTTTGAGAGCAAAGGGCCAGTCAAGGCCTTCTTCCCCAGAACCGCGACAAATCAACTCCGGCCAAAGTTTTATTATGTTATTACGGACAATAGTACTAAACATACCACATCTCTCCAGACTTTTCGGGGGAATTAATTTGACTTTGTGCATTTACAACGGATAATAAACAGCTGTCTTAAGTTTTGTTCTGAGAAATTACACCACGACAGCTGTAAAAGAGCTATAACTTGACTTTAGAGAAAATGCAAACCAATCTGAAGTCAATAAAAACCATTGTAAGTAAGAGCACTTGAATATAACCCGGTGTTTTCAAAACAAACTTCGATATCATTTCTCCTGTTCAACTGAGTGTTACTGAGCAAAACAAAACATTCAACAGCAGTTTTGGAAAAAAAACTTGAGGTCGTTGAGTTTATATAGAACCTCCTTTCTATTGCTGTCTGACAAGGTGTGGTAGTATAACTGTTTCTCCAAGAAAACATAACCCTCTCAACACTGATATAAAAATAACGAAATTTCACGACGCCATTTTTCCCCATAACGCAGCAGAATTTTAACCCTTTACCCAACGTAACTGCCCAAACCGGCCAGCGCTATTCACAAAAATTACCAACTCATTTTCATTCTCTCTTTCATTTTTTGTCTCGTCAAGCTCGTTCCAATGAGGGGTCATAACCTATGTTTTTGAGACAAAAAATGAAAATAATTAGTTATTCAATTATTTTGTTTGCATGTATCATCTGCTTTTGATGTTTGGTAAAGGGTAAAGCAATTCAGTCTTGTTTGACAAAGCTCAATGAGCTCTGTCAAACAGGACTGAATTAGTTAAATTCAAAGTTGCTTTATTGAAAAACAGGGGTTCAAAATATTGATATTTCGACATCTTCGTGTAGATGGTTAATTTTGAACCAATTTATTTTGTTTGACTACTGATTCTTCTTATCGATTTCTTCTTCACTGAGAAGTCATTTAGTCACCTTTTCTCTGCGCAAAACATTTTGGACACGGTTCTGGAATATTTAATTAGAATTAACATGTGTATTCTTCATCAGCAAGCCATATAAAGTCAAAGGGAACCCTACACAAACACATCAGGTAACCTTTCTACGGCACAGAGACAGAGTCAACCCATATTTCTGAGATTAGAATGCAAGCTTTGAAACCCCTAAATTTGCTTAGACGCTTCAAAGTAGGCAACGTTTGCGGCTGGATCGTGGCGGCTAAGCCAGCTGAATGGAGTAAGTCAGCTTGAATGTTTGTTCTATTTGTATTTCTATCTTAATGCTAGGGACCCCATGATGTACTAGTGAAATCGAAGTAACACATTATGCTATACAAGTCTAAGGTAAGATTGTTAATCTAAGTTAATAGACTTTGAGACAGGGCAACTGAAAACATATAATCATTCAATAGATCTGACCATAAACAGGTGTCCGCCCCAGGAAAAGGCACATTGTACGAGAAAGACCCATCACATCGCCGATACAGTTACATGGTTTCTGAAACACATGTGGTAACTTTACACCACTGATTAATAAAGTGTACAGCATACCGATCACAGTATTTATTTATTTATTGGGATTTAACGACCCTTCCCACAGCCAGGGTTACCTCGTGTCGGACAGTTTTACGGGTGGAGAAAGCCACAGTACCCGGAGAGAATCACCAACCAACGGCGAGCATCTGTCAGACTCCCCAACGTAGTAACTCAGTACAATAAGCCTTAGTACACAACGTTACCGTGCCCCCGAGCGGGCAATCGGGATGACGTGCCTCGCCCAAGGACACAACGCAGTTACCTCTGGCGGGGACTGAACCGCGGACCTTTTGATTTGAAGTTCAGTGCCGTAACCACTGAGTCACAGCGCTCCCAAAGTACTTGATATTTTTGTTCGCATTGGTATAATTCTATTAGACTTATTTTGGGGCATGTGATATCCACAAATGTAATATTTGTCATTTTCGAGAGACCATTAGACGTGCAAATTACAAACAATTCTGGAAAATAATCAAATCAGACACCCATTAATTGACAAAGAAACAAAATATGGACTTAACTATGAACTTAATCCCAATTATTTTCTGTCTGGACTTCGCATGTGCCTTCTTATACAAATCATACACAACAAGAACTTTTGAGAGAGTTAATAAAGTTAGTCACCCTCTATCTACATAGAATGTATTAATCACAGCTAAAAGACATTATCCCAAGCACTGACAATGTTCCAATCAACTTGAGAGATACAAAATCAAATAGTCAGGTCAGTTATTTGTGTCACTGAGAGGAGTGAATTCAACCCACCCTCACGACTTGGATAAATATAATAACAGGAGGCGCTATCTCAAACGGCACATTAGCATGATGGGCCAAGCCCAACAGACAGCCATTAAACATATTTCAATCTCGCAGTGCTCCATGAAAACGAAAGGGCGACATGTCTCGGACATAATGGGTAAAACGTGACCGATGTTTGCACACCAGAAGGTCTGTGTGTACTATTTTCCGGTTTGTGGCATACATACACAGAACGACACGCGCGAGTGAATGGGTGATATGGCATGAGTGAGTGCCAGCGCGGAAAGATAAGACAAGAGGTTGCAGGCGTTCTGTGTTTATTACACGCCTTCACGTCTATAAAAACAATTATCAGAAGGACACTCAACTATTCATTTGACAACTATCAACACAAAGAACACATGTTATCGCCAACCACATTTTCGAGGGGAACCCATGTTACTATTTCGTCTCCTGAGATCCAGTGTGTTCTTTGTGCCTAGGACACATTGGAACTCAGGGTACGATTTTTAACTATCGCTAGGGATTCAAATTGTAATTGCGGTGCACAGTTTGTAGACAGTTTGTAGACAATTCCAGTGAAATGTCGATCATATTTAAACATAGTCCTTCAATGATTTCCGTTAGGCACTGATTTTCATTTTCCGCATGGTTTAGTGTTGCTGTAGATGGGAATTTCATAGAACAGGCTTGTAATAAATGTATATTACGCACCAATCTAGACAAACATATAAATATATACAAATCTAAAATATTCCCGCGGCTAACCGGATGGATTTTTTTTCGCGGCAACCAAACTTAACCCTTTGAACCCTAGCGGTCGTTTTTCCGGTCAGGAACATGATACGTCATAACATCATTAAATAGGTTGGCTGTTCAGTAAAATTGTGGGGCAGACCAATCAATATTTCCAACGTGCAGCCCCGTGGCTGCACGTTGAAAATATTGCTTGGTCTACCCCAAATAATGAATATGGATTCTTCTGATTGCTGCCATTGAACTGGCATGGAAGATACCACTAGAGTTCAAAGGGATAATGACAGCTGACTGGAAGAATTTGGCGGCCGGCCATGGCTCGTGGCGGCAGCGGCGGCGGCTTCGGGATCTACAAGTTCAAAGCGAGTCTTAATAGAAAAAAAATCAAACCTATATTTTGCATTTGTAGGAACACAGTCTGTCTGGAATAACGGTGGTGCAAACGGCTCTGAAGGTCATAAGGTAAGTCCAGCTCGAAGAAGCACTATTCACTGTAGCTACAAACATTTGTATTTTATTTTGGTTTGGGGCGAGGAAAGATGCAATTTTAGGTACAACACAAACTGTGAGTGCAAACGAACACTACACGCTAAAAACTAAAGTGTTAAAAACTACACTTGAAGTGCTGTATTTAACACTTACTAAGTGCTGAACTAGCACTTTGTTCAAGTGTAGATATACCAGAACTTGACAGGTGTTACAACAATACCACTTGACAAGAGTAATGTCGCGACACTTAAAAGGAAACAACGCAGATGACGAGGATCAGGCTCGAGCTCTCGAGCCTGATCCGCGTAATCTGCGTTGTGTCCTTTTAACTATGTACCCACCAAGCGCAAATCAAATTATGGACGATTCTGGAAGAACCACTAATGCTAGACACATGGGAAGTGTCATCCATTTAAGTTGCAGATGTCTGACGATTGTAATGTCTAAGTGCTTAAAGCATTGCACTTTGAGTGTTAAAATCAAACCCTAAGAGTTAGAATGGGTTTAACACCTTGAAAGTGTCAGCCTTAACACTTTAGTTTTTAGTGTGTAAGACTTTTATTTGCCATCCACCAGTCCTATTTTGAAATAACATTCCTGGCGTGATCGGGCAGAATGGATCACTCCTCGTCTTTTCTTCTACACGAAACAAATCGTGAGATCAGTTACGCCAAGCGGAATGGCTGCACTGTCGTCTTTGCCTCGGCGACAGCAGTCTACAGTGCTTTTGTTGTCAGAAGCATTTTTATGCAGCAATGGGGGCGAAGAAAATAGAGGTTGAGAACATTTTAGCGTCTTTTTATTGATAGGTAGAAAGAGAATCACGATTTTTGATTATTCAGTTATTGCAAGAGAACTGCTGTATGGTAGATAATCGTGTTGTCCTGAAACCAACATGAACGAATCACCACTTTATTACCTAGACCTCAAGGTGGAAAACTGTCGAAATGCCCCGCTGAGAAAGTGGAATAAACCTGGGGCGCAACAACACTGTCATCCCCGCGTTAGCCAATAAACACAAAACAACTCAAAAACTGACTGTTCATATATAATGCCAGGAAAAGTCCCTGTCGGATCCCACCCGTGTAAGGCCCATTTGATCCCCACGGCTACACACGAACCATAGGGAGGACAGAGTAATTCACAATATATATAGTCATTACAAACATTAATCACCAGACACTTGGCCATCACCTCCTAATGTACAATGTACGCAGATGCATATCTAAGTTGGGATGTAGGAGTGTGACACCCCCCCTCCCATCCTAATAATTTCTCCAGGCAGCTCACTTTCGTTTGGGTTAGAGTCTAAAATGCCTATTCACACTTACAAGAGACATGCACTTTCTGACGAGACAAATGTGATACTTGAACTTATGTCACACACACAGTCGATCGTACAAATGGAGTTCTGTATTACCCGGTTGGAACTAGTAGGTGTCCAGAGTGGCCAGACTAGAATACGGTACGTGGCAATTAACCATTTACCTAACATGAACAGCAGACGACACTTGCAAAAAAAATTCTTGAATAGTTAATTTTTTTCATTTTTTGTATCAAAACATAGGTTATGACCCCTCATTGGAACGAGCTCGACGAGCTCGTACCAATGAGGGGTCATAACCTATGTTTTTGAGACAAAAAATGAAAAAAATAATGAAAATTAACTGGCGATTTCTGTGGAGAGTGCTGGCCAATTTTGGCCGTTACGTTGGGTAAAAGGTTAAAGGCCTTTTTCAAGCTTTTTGCGATCCCAGAGCTTGTGTTATCATTACTGACAACAGACAAAACACCTGGGGAGTGATTTATAGTCAAGTCTTGGCTACCTAAATAGGCAGCCAAGTCTTGACAAGAATTCGCTGCTTTGCAACTGGACATGTACATGATGTAGTCAATGAGCTCGTTCCGATAAGAGGCCATAAGCTATGTTTTTGAGACAAAAAATGAAAAAAATAATGAAAATTGAATGGTGATTTTTATTAATATTGCTGGCCGGTTTTGGCGTTACGTTGGGTAAAGGGTTAAATACTTGTAGTGGTCGTGATAAATATGCTTTTCAAATTTGTATTTACTTCGCTCCTATCATAGCCCAAATTGGTCGTGCTGTGCATCCAACAGCCCCAGCTGAATATCACAGCCGTCCATCTGTATTACTGACTACGAATGTGGCACAGGTCCACGTATCAAATGTAGTGTAGCAAGAAAATACATAAATAATCATAACTCCCTTCAGATGAAAATGTTTCAACTTGTCTGGTGGTACACATCTCGACACCTCTTACCGAGCTCCGCTCCTTCCCATGACTCAGGTAATCTTTGAGATGCAATGGTTTTAGGTATTTCAGGATTGAACTGCCAAAATGTCCCTGGTTTTACACATATGGGATAATGGGATATATGAGCTCCAAACGACTCCGTGACCGCATCTACCCCTCGAATATATAAAATTTATAGTAAATTTCCTTTCTTATTATACCTACCACAATTGTTTACAACAGTCTTGCATATCGACATAGAACCATGTGAGATGAGGGGTATGGCCACTTGTAACACACATACAGAAAGGTCAGTAACAATACACATGTATAGAACCAGCCCAGAAAAAATTCGAAAATAGACCAATAACAGTCAATCGAAGTATGTGAAAGGACAGGAAAGAAAAAGACCGAAGCTACAACAATGTAAAAGTTGACAAAAAAAAAGGTTATGGGCGAGAGTGGATGACAGCCTGAACAGAAGAAAGTGGTCCCAGAGTACAAAAGGTTCTCAGACTGCTCCTGCAACTGACGCAGAGAAAAGGCGGAGAAAGTAGCACTTCTCCAGAAGGCTGCCTGCATAACGTCCGACAACGAGACGGAGTTAGCATAAGCCCAGTAGGTAGACAAAGCTTGCACCTCGTGGGCAGAAAAGCGATTGGTAATATAATCATCCTTCGCCAAACGAGCGTTGGACGCTCTAACAAGACAAATCCATCTAGAGATAGATTGAGCAGAGATCTTCTGTTGACCAGGAATGAGGGACAGGAAGAATCGATTCCTGCCTTTTCTAATAAACTGAGTCCGGTTAAGGTAAGTACGAATGGTACGAACCGGACAAAGCAAAGGGCGACTACCATCAACCGAAGGAAGAGCCCTGATACAAATAGGAAGCGGAGATGTTTCTATTTCATGATTCTTCGCTAAAAAAGAGCAATGAGTGGTAAAAGTAACTCTGTTGGCGGAACTCCTGCAAAAAACCTGGATCAGCGGAGAGGGCGTGAAGCTCGCAAACACTCCTGGCTGTGGCAAAAGCCATCAGAAAAACCGTCTTGTATGTGAGAAAACGCATATCCACCTGGGATAACGGTTCAAACGGCGCCCGACCCACCAAGCAAAGCAGCACCCAAGAAAAACTCCATCTTGGGGTCAGCCGCAAAACTCTAGGCCTTTTCAAAGAAAAGTGTCGAATAGGCTTGGAGATGTACTGATTAGTGCCGATACGACGCTTCCCCACATATGAAAAGGTCTCCAAAAGCATAGACCTGTACCCCTTGATGGAAAATAGGTTGGAGACCCCGAGAATCAAACAGATAGACCAGAAACTCGGCAATCTGTGCAACTGAAGGATTGGCATAATCAACCGAGAGATCAGCACACCATCGACAGAAGACCTTCCACTTGCATGGGTAAAACCAGTGGAGTGCCGCCTTGAAGAAGAAATGCACTCCACTGCTCTTCTCGAAAAACCTCTTCGAGGAGGCAGTACCGGACAAAAGATATGGGTGAAGGCACAATGATGTCGGGTCCACGTTATACTTCATCGGGCTACCTTGGCGAAGAAGGTCGCGACGCAGAGAGAGAGAGGTACCAGAACCGCCACCAATAGAGGGCGAATCAATGCCATCGCTCGGGGACCGCCCATCATATTCAGATGAATACGGAAGTCCATCCATCTCCAGATGACGAAATGACCGAGAAGGAACCAGGTCGGATTCCTTCTCGTTGACTCTGAACCCCAGTGACGAGAGCAAGTTCAACAGTTTGTCGACATCGAACTCCAGAAGAGCAGCGTTAGGGTGTCTCTGGAGGTTGTCGTCCAGATAAGCCGAAGTGATTATCACAGACAGTGTGCGATGGAAAGCTAGCACATGCGACATCAGTTGGGTGAATGCCGAAGGAGCCAGATTGAGGGCGAAAGGCATGCCATTGAATTGATGAACTTGCCCCAGAAAAGCGAATTGGAGATATTTTCGCGATGTATGATGAAGCGGCACGTGAAAGTAAGCATCCCTCAGATTGATGCTGGAAGCCCGCGGAATGAAGGTTCTTAACGACCTCGATCGTCCCCTTTGAAAGGACAATATTGATCTCCGTGATCAAAAGTTCCCGACGTGAAACGTCTGATGGAACTGGGGTTGGAAGCGGCACCCGTGGCAGAGATGGGTTCCCCCGAAAAGATATCTCCAGAAAGGGCCAAACAAGGTCAAACACCCACGAATGGGATATGATCTCGGCCAAACGGTTTCCAAATTCGGAAATTCTTCCTCCAGCCTGGGACGAATCCAGGTGAGGACCTTCATTTCGAGTCCCGGTGAGGCCCACGAGAGTAGAAACCACCTCATCTGTTAGAATGGTACTGAGAGCTCCCTCTCTGTTCTGCCTACGCTTACGTTTACCCTTACCGCGCGAGTAAGAGGAAGTAGCAGAGGACAGGGGAATCAGTCCTTGTTTTCGGTGCGGACGAAGCAGAAGGGCGTTTGTTAGGTTTGGAGCTACCGCGACCTACAACAGACGGTGGATCACGCTTGCGTAGCAACGGCTCATCCTTAGAATGACGCAGAACGTCATCCCCCCCCCCCCCGAATCCTGGAACAGACGAGGGCCCAACAAAGAAGTGGATCGAAGAGCAACACGCTGCACCCCAGGGAGGGACTTGATAGTGTCAAGCACAGTATTTCGGCGAACCAGCTCCAGATTGGCCGAGTTACAGGCATGCGTGTGAGTAAGGTGCATAAGAGCCTTAGAAAGAGCACGAAGGGGAGCTTGTGGGTCGCCAAACGTATATGGAGGCAGAGAAGCCGCTAAGGCAGAGACGACATGATCCGAAAGAGCTAGCATGCTCAGCATCTCTCTGGATAAGCCCAACATGGACTTCAAAGTTGCCATCGGAACACCGAGAGACTTGGCCTTGGCATTGAATAGCCAGAGGGAGGAGGAGTCCTCATCCAAAATCGCCGAGGCCTGGTAGACTGACGGGCTAGCGAAATCGTAAGAACGATAACGCACAAGGGGAAAAAGGTATCAGGCCTAGTGAAGAACGACTCAGCTTAGAGTCCAGGGCTGCAAAGGCCTCGACCACTTGCTGAAACTAGTACGGTCGAAGGAGCCCAGAAGCAGGTTGCTCCAAAGGCTACTGGCGCGTGACTGATGAACACGGCTTGGCTGAAATCTCTGGCTGCCTGAAGGTTTAAGATCCGGAGAGAACTAATAGACAAAGTCGAGGGCCGCCCCCAAGTCAAAAGGCCGATGACTCTCGACGTCTGGTGTGTCGTACCCAGATCCTGAGTCGGTTACAGACATAGTCCGTCCCGACACCGAAGCCTCCCATGGTGTAGGAGCAATAGCCTGATCGGAAAGCGGCCTGCTTTCAATCCCGGTGGCGCCGCCGAGGGCGCATGGGAATCCGCCGGTTCGATGTGGAAAGGACCAGACAAAGTGGTTTCGCGTCTGACCTTCTTCACCATGGAAGGGTCACGATCATCCAAAACACCCAACGCCAAACGACGGGTGGCAGCCGAAGCATCCGAAGGTAGATGCGTATAGGGGTATGAAATCCCCTAGGATCGGAAGATCTGGAACTCAGAAGAGTCGTCGCGGACCTCTGAGGGACACAAGGTCTAGGCTGCATAGATTGTGCCGGTCCCGCCAAACTGGCCGAACGGCCAGAAAGCGAGGACGGAAGCACAAAAGAGTCCACGGTAGCCTTATCATGAACATCTGTATCCACAGCAAGGGCTGCTTGGTCCGACGGCCGAGAGACCGAATCAGAGGACTGGTCGTCAACCCCTTCCGACTTCGCGGAGTCGAAGTCAGGGAGGATGAGGCCGAAACCCCATGTCCAAAGGAGTAGAATCCCCTGCCGACCCCTGCAGGAATAAGCCGACGCCGGCGAAAACGGAGACTGAAGAAGACATCACCGACTGAGACGCAGCCGGAGTGGATACATCAGCAGCTGTTGACATTGGCGGAAACGAGGAGGGAGCAACCTAACTCGGCTCCAAAGGAGGAGTCACAACCTGAGTGATCAGATGTCGACTGGAGGGGGACATCAGTCCCTGCAACAGGCATCTCTTCGCCAAGAACGTCAATAGCTGCCGCGGTATCCACCACAAGAAAAGACTGCGAATCCCACACGGAGGGGTTAGAACTCTCTCCAGACTGGGTAGGATCGGGATGCCCCGAAAGACCGCATTCCCCTTTCCCGCGGGAGCGGAAGGAATGCCCACAAGCACATACAACACGACTGGACGATGCCCAAAAGGCAGAAGACCAGGGCCATAAAGTCCACAGGGTCGTTCAGCAGAGCACCTATTGCAAATGGAGCATGAAGCTCGGGAGTCGTCCACATGCTTCAGCAACAAACATTGTCCACACGGCACCATCCGAGGCATATCTGGTAAGAAAAATGTTGGCGAGGGGTTAGAACTCTCTCCAGACTGGGTAGGATCGGGATGCCCCGAAAGACCGCATTCCCCTTTCTCGCGGGAGCGGAAGGAATGCCCACAAGCACATACAACACGACTGGACGATGCCCAAAAGGCAGAAGACCAGGGCCATAAAGTCCACAGGGTCGTTCAGCAGAGCACCTATTGCAAATGGAGCATGAAGCTCGGGAGTCGTCCACATGCTTCAGCAACAAACATTGTCCACAAGGCACCATCCGAGGCATATCTGGTAAGAAAAATGTTGGCGGGAAGGTGAGTCCAAAGAAAAAATATACAAAAGTACATCTCCAGCTACTAAAGGAATGTGGTGTGAAACTGTGGGCCGGCAGGAACACAATAGCACCCCAACAGCCAAAAGGTAGAAAGGTAAGAAGTTCGACCTTCAACAGAGGGAAGAAAAGCTGCCACAACACCCCTGCTAACACCTAACTCCTACAAAAGAACCAAAAAGCTTAACATAAATGAGAGACCGAAAAACACGGTATGCAAAAAGCGCGCGCGAAGTCGGTACAGAAAATTATATACACGAAAAAAACCCAGTGAATAATTCGAAAGAGAATATAAAAAACACAGCCCTGGATGTCTGCATGTGAAGCAGCAGTTTTAGGATTCAACAATACATAACACACTCATCTTCATTAACGAGTCAACGTATCATTGTTATGAAAGCAATCACAAAAGGCATCTTCACAAGATGGCGGAAGAAAAATAAATGACACGTGGGTTATACTTCTGTGCACTGGTTCCGGAAGCCGTGGTACTGGTACAGCGGAGAGTGTCTCCTATTGGGAGTGAGCTTTTCGCACTCGTCTCAGTGTTGGTTTATTTTTTATAGTGCTTTTGCACCACTTTTTCGCTACCAATTTGCTTGGGAAAGAACAAAAAATAGAGAGTATACTTCCGAGTTAAGGACTTCCACTGTAGTACAAGCCTGTTGTAAACAATTGTGAGTTGGTTGATAAGAAAGTGTTTTACGATAACTTTTTTCAGGAAATGCGTTCCTGAAACCATCGGTGGGAGAAAGGATCGAGGTCGTTCCTCATACCAGTGACGCATATCTCAAAGTAATGACGAGTACGTCTAATTACACAGCGCCACCATGCCAGCTCGTGGGCAATCAGGATTAAGTGCCTCCTCATATGATTTTAGAATCTCCCCTGTCAGAAGAAATGCGAGGACATTGAATCTGAGGCGCTATTTACCCTTAATTTTTAGTGACTTGGCCATGATCTCGCAATATAGTGTTATAAAGTATTAACCTACTGATGTAAAAGCCGAGCCCGAACGCGGTCCGATCAAGATAAATATAACCTTTGTATTAGCAGTACTGTAGACTTATCCAGTACTTGTCAGAAAAGAGAAATAGTATATTTTATTGTTCAATATCATTCGATAGTTTGGGACAAACAATTTCTGTTGCCATTGATGTATTGAGATTTGAGACTCTTGTACTTATTTCAAGTATACTGTAATAAAGTATCATAAAACGTGCTATACTCTATCGGAAGTACCTGGCATTAGGAAAAGAATCAGTATATGTAGATAACCCTTGTAGCAGTTAGAGATCTCTATGGCAGGGATAATCAATTCTTACAAGTTCCAGTATCGTATGCTATCGTCCAAGTAAAAATCCAAGCCCATTGGAATTGTCTGGAGAATGATCCTGTTGAAAATTTGACAGACAAGCTGTGACCTGGCAGTGAACCGCCTATACTGTCAAAACAAAACCTATGGCTGTTATATACATGAATCAGTGTCTGTTGTGTAACAATATTCTTGAGAGCGCTGTTATTTCATATTTTGAAAACAGATCATTGTTCAAGCTGGAGCTAATAATAACCAACCATACAAACTTCAGGTGGACCTTCGAGAGAATGTTATATCCGTAGATGTTATTATGTTAATAGCTTTTAATTGCTTTAAACCAACGGCATTTTATGTAAAACCTTCTTGTATTTTATGTTAAAGATACGTCTCATCAAACATCCGCTTGTGTCGCTTCGTCAACCTGTTTTTAATGATTTTTGAGATGATATTGGCATTGTTACGATAGAAACGTGTTGTAGCCATTTAGAATTTTGACAAAAGTATGTCGACTGTAAAAATCGGAAGGGCACCTCTACCAACTGCTGATGACTTTAGAATGAATAGTGCTGGTGCACGGAGAAAGGTGTCTAAATATAACTAAAAATTTAATGTGGAAAATCTGCCCGCAAAATATCCTCTGAAATCAGATGCTGCCCTGGTGGCATAACAGGAAAGACTGATCCCATAACCTTCGAACTGATGGGGTATGCGTTCAGGATTTATGTATCAGAAGGAAATCAGAATGATGTTTTGATGAAGCTGGATGACGCTTATGGATAACTTGACAGATGTGCAGGTAATACAGCGTCAGTCTTCGGTAAAAGTGGACCAATGTATACCATCAACTTTTATCCAACACTTGTTCCAAGCTAGTGAATGGCCACAGGCAATCCATATACATAGAGAACCATCTTCCTATCAATATGGAAATCATGAACTCCATTATGACCAATGGACAGGAATCTAATACTAAAGATCTAAACAAAGAGCTAGAAAACTTACTGACAAACTTAGTATAGGCATTCAAATCTCATGCAATGAAGAAGATCGGGTTGTGTCATCTATACCTGCACATAAGAATGAGAATATTCTAACAATTATGAATGACACATTAAGTAGACTAGCCGACGACTTCGGTCATAACTCGAACTATGTGAACACTAATCTATATGTGCAACATTCTTAAGAAGATCTGTCAGTAAGATGCACAAAATTCAATAAAATGTGTAGGACAAAAGCTGCTGAATGCACTGGCGGCCATTGGATACCCTACCACTGTGATAAACAGTCAAATCAACGATGGAAGAGCAACCTATGAAACATCAACATGACCCAGAAGCGGAAAGAGATGAGAGCTAGAAAGGCTAATCTCAAGAAGCGTGAAGAAGCAGTGAGTAAATAAAAAATTAAAAGCAGAAACTGGGAAAAAGAATTAGAAGCTCGGAATCTCGCGTTGGAACGGTCACTATCTCGTCTTGAGGAGAAAATTGAAAGCTCATCAAAAGTACAACAAAATGCTACATTCCATCATGATGGAACAGCAAACGATAAACTGGCGAGAGGAATTGGAGAGAGAGAGAGAGAGAGAGAGAGAGAGAGAGAGAGAGAGAGAGAGAGAGAGAGAGAGCCACAACGTTTATCCTTTAGAAGACTGATAGATAATTAGAAGCTTTGATAGACTTCTCACCACCCGAACCAAGATTATATACTAATACCAGTAAAAGGACTGGTCAACAACATTATAGTCTGAATCACAACACAATTCCTACAGCACACCATCAGCAGGCAGGTGGGTATGGTTCTGGGTTTTCATCAGACAACACTAATACTGAGCATCCTATCTGCACGGCCATTCATTATCTTACCAACCTGCTTCTGACCCATACACTCAACCTTGTCCGAGAGATGAAAGTGTCGTCAGAACTCTCTTTTGTCACATTCCAAAATGGGAAAACCACCAAAACGCCAGAGACAAAAGAGACTTTACTTATCGGGAGTTCAGCCAGAATGGCTGTACTAGACATAACATTGTACAATTGGAGCAGGTGCGGCTCATTACACACACCAGATGACAACTTTGCACACGGTTCTTTTTGTCTCACCACAGAAGGGGGAGGAGGATAAAATAACCACCACTGATGCCGAGGAATCGAAAAGGGAAACTTGAAACATTGTTGCCTTCAACTGTAAAAATATTGAAACTTGTGGAACTGTGTTTGGATAGGATGATATCCAGCTTATGTAAGAGCATTGGCTATATGACTGTCAACTAGCAGAACTGTCATTATTTTCTGAAATATTTAGTGCAGCTGGGAATGTAGTGAACACTGGGGATCAACTAATGCCCACCCAGAGGTCATGCGGGTGTAGCAATCGTCGGGAAAAATACAATTTGACATAATGGCGTCAATATTACCTGATGGAAATAATAGGAATATGTGGCGAAATCAAGCCACCTAAATATTTGCTGATAATGTGTACATACCTTCCATGCAAAGGATATAAAGATAGCTCCACTGACTATTCAGAATGCATCGCCCAACTTTATCTGCTTCTTGAAAACTTCGAACTTATCCATGAAATTATTCTCGTCGGTCAATTTAATCAAAACATACATGCTATCGGCGGTTCCTCAAAATCACAGGACATCAATGATCTTGTAGTGAAATACAAGTACTGGTCGCAAGTCACAGACAGAGCATTCAACAACCTTAATTGTCTTGGATATTCCTTAATAGACTTCACCACAGTTCAGGAGGCACGAGAGAAAGACCTAATTCTAGTACAAAGCTTAAGTGTATTATTGGGAACGTCTCTGACCATCGACCTCTCCTCATGCCGCTGGAAGTCAACTTCTATGTGAAGTCAACCATCACCGAGTCAGTAAGGACCACTGGAGGAATACCTTGGAATAAGGCTGATAACATCCAGCAGCAACAAACTCTTACCAAGGAACTGAATATGATAGACCAGACCAGACTACATGAAGATCACACAAAGTTCATTGAAGATATCCACAGTGCCCTCACTAATTCTTCAGACTCAATGATACATACCCCCCTACCCCCCCCCCCCCCCCCGCCCCCCCCCCCACACAAAAAAGAGTAAAAGCTCGGCGGAAATCCATTAAAGTGCTGACACCCAGAGTTAGTGAGGCTATGCAGAATAAGAAACAAGCGTTCTTCAACTGAAAATACAAAGATGTCCATCAAGTCCATCTCATCAATTTGTCATAGAGAAGAAGTTATCAACCAAAATTCTTCGTCTCGAAATAAGGGTACAAAATGCGATGAAGAAATCTAAAGCAAAAGAATAAATCATAAATGCTCGCTCAGCCGGCAACTAACTATTCCCCAAACTGATTAGAAGACAAAGAAGATCTGCGTAGAGCCCCATAGAAGATCTACATGCCAGCGATGTAGTATACACCCCAAAAACATTATTGGTGGATGGTACACTCATTTTGAAAAGCTTGCCATTGATTCTCCCAGTGACGAATTTGACTCTAGCTATGCATAGAGAGAAATTAATTATCAGACACTCTGCCAAAGTACTCCTACATCTCAATTTACTACATCAGCGATCTGTTAAATAGGCTCTCTATATCAGAATGTGCTACCTATATTGGACCAACCAACGGTACATAACCAACTTGGGCTGAAAACGTTATCCTACTCAGCAATTGTCCACTAAAACTACAACATCTCATCGGTATCTGTTACGATTATAACTGTAATAGAAGATAGCTACTACAGAAGAAGAAATGTGTCATCATGCAGGTGATGACATCTACCAGCAACTGTCCCGACACTCTCTACTGTCCACTGAACGCCAACGGCACTGCTGTGCCGATCACTACTAGTACTCTGCATATTGGTATCACAGGGACAAATACCAACCAAATACAAGCTGCAGTAGACGACCGGTATCACCTTATTCAGAACATGCATGTTTCCCCAGCCATATTCATCTGGGACGGAGATTATTGTACCAGATGGTAAACAACTGGAAAGGCTGCAACTTCATGTTAGAAGAACTGCTGGACAACTACTGTCTTTGTCAAATAATGCTGTCAAACCAGCCAGATATATGACGTAGGGGTTACTTCCCCTTAAAAAATAATCTATTTGCCAATATATATCGACTTCCTAACACATCCTGCGAATGTCAACTAGCATTACATCAACTGACCATCAATGAGCATCAGCTGGCTTATCGCTGTCGAGAATCTACTCTCCATGTTTGACCTACCCACCCCCTTTGAGTATGATGGCAAATCTAACATCCAAGGGAGCTACAAAGTCAATTGTCCATAGTGCTGTTAACAACGTCTGAAAAAACACATCTTAAACGAATCGTACCTATACCCAACTCTGAATTATCTTTCAAACATATTTTTAAAGGAACCTACCATCCGATGATCCAACCATCAAACACAGCAGCCGAGACTACACACGCATTCCAAACAAGGCAAGGAGTTCAGCTGGTATTTACATCTTTCAGTCAACCGAGCGAAATTCAACATAAACGAAGTCGATTCCCCCTGTCTTCTCTATCAACAGTCACCAGAAACACAAGAACACTTCCTTCGCTCTTATTATACACTTTCTGGGAAACGGATCCAAATCCTCATAGCAATAGAACATATTATTCCCTGCTAGAGTATCGAAAATGAAGACATCAGCGAAGCACAGTCTGCTAGAATTCATAATCGACCCTAGTGCAGCTTTCGCTGACTTCATCGACAGAAACCACATTTTATTGCAATATCACTCAAGAAGGCTGGCATGTAGATAAATACCTGAAACTCGAAAGGCTGACCAGGATGTGAAAGTGACCCACAAGGCGCTAGGCTTTTTACCTACCTTACAGTAGCGCTTTTAATTGTAAATAGTACATGGAAGATGACTATTACTGCACTGTAGAACTCTCCAAGGCGACAACTGTCGGTGTGCCTTCGAAGGTACAATCTCCGGACAGTAAGTAAGTAAGTTCGCGGAAAGTTGATGACTATTTACGTAACATTGCCATTTGCACATTTCCACAGACAGCGCGAGCGGAGATCTTAATCCTATTGTGCGACTCTGGGACATTCCTAGGCGAAAGTCCACCAGCGTAATTTAGACGAATTAACTATAGTATTAACCCAATAATAACAAGGCATTTCGCAACACCAGAAAATGTAAATGATGGAAGCTACACGCGACATTTTCACTGGTTATATGTTTTACAGCGTCTCGGCCTGTCCGAACATAATATTATCAGTTTACTCTTGTAATAACTTCCCCCCCGATGCCAACATTATAGAACGATACATTGTGAATTTGTCTAAAATATAACCTTCTGTAATTCTGATAATCAGCATTAAATGCGACCATTACGCCATACACTTCTTTCTTCTTCATTACCACAAGAACCTCAAGGAAGTTATTACAGGGGCTACAGAAATTCTCCATTACCGAAAGGAACCACAAGTAAGTTATTTCAAGACTTACACGGCGTTTCCACACTAACCTCACGTCGTGATGTTTCAGAAAGTGTGGCTTCATGTCTTAATACCCAGACCTGTTACATCCAAACTCTGGTCCCAAAGGGCATAATCTATGATAAAACCCAATCGACAATTATAGAAACTTATATGTTTCGAAGAACTATGTTGTGGCGAAGGCACACAAGCAACTTTCCTTTAAAACTTTAGTTGTTTACTAGCAGTTTGATAGACTGACGCTCAACTGAATGGAATGTACGAATGCGCAGACATTTGCTTTTCGACTTTCCAATCTGTGACCGTAACGCATTAATGTTCCTATATTAAATCTATCGCAGATATAATAACATTAAAGTGCGCTTCATACACACATTCACGGACAATCAATTTGCAACTTCTCCCGGCAACGCGTTGTATGCACACTTTATGCAAACATCGACAGCTGTTTTAAATGTGTGTTCATGTCACCTTTCGCAAGTACTGTCAGCCACTCGTATCATTAATCAGAACTGCTATAAATTCAAACATAAAATTTATTGAAAGCAATTTTAACTCTCTAAGTTCTGCTCACCGATGATAAATCTGCACATTCATCACATCTCGTCAACAAAATAAAGTAAGGCTACATATAGAATACCCATAGTAGCATCGTGTACCAAATATTCACCACGAATGGTGAAGTGGTGTTAACCGCGAGCCTTCGGCGCGCGGTTAACACAAATTCACCACGGGTGGTGAACATTTGGTACACCAAGCTACTTTGAGTATATTTTATTTATACCATGATCGTCAGATTATTAAGAGTCGCTTTTATTGTTTCTCGATTCTTCTGAGCAACAGCCGTACATACTTGCGAATTTGTTTTTGTTTACATGAGCATCGATGGGCGGTACTTCCGCTGTCAATTTTCCCGAAACGAAATAGAAAAAAGAAACAGGGCCTTTTTTCATTTTAATAACATAATAACATACTATTTCGAGTTATGGGAGCTTTATTAACATGAGACAATGCATGTTTGTTAATTGTTGGTGTTTTATGGGGTAAACTCATTTAAAAGCGTAATAAATAATTGCCACTTTCATTTCACTCTTCGTGAGGCGATGTGCAATAAATTTAGACAAGTTCGCATTCAGGTCGACGTCACAAAGGGTTAACTTGGATGTAGTTCCACTGTAGGTGTAAATTGTAACCATTGAAATTCCATTGCTGGCGTGTTCACCACGGTTGGTGTATAAAGCCAAAATTTATGTCAAAGACTTTTCATATATTGTAGAATATGTAATCACGGTATAAAAACAATTATATCTTGTTTGAAAGAGCTCCCAGAGACCAATATCAAGCAATACTTGTGTTATCCAATAGACCATCTGGACCAATGCAGAGCTACTGACTGGGTCGGTGGCGCGGTGGCTCAGTGATTGTGGCATTGGACTTCAAACCGAAAGGTCGATGTTTCGATTCCCGTCAGGAGCAACTGCATTGTGTCCTTGGACATGGCACTCAATCCCGATTACCTTCGTGGGGGCACGGTGGCGCTGTGTACTGAGGCGTATCACACGTCGATGGTGCGCTTGCCTTCAACTAATACTAACCTAGCTAAAAAAATGCCGGTTTGGAGAGTCCAAGCTCCCACGGGGCGACCATGGTTCGCCCCGCGGTAAGAAAAGTTTGATAAATTAGACCCAAAACACTCAATTTCCTTGCATTTCAGTATCATTTTAACGCAGAAACACTGCGTCCTTGTGGACAAAAAGTTTCAAAATCTAAATCGAGAACGTTCCCGGGAGCCTGATAAACACAATTATTGGGTATCTGACGATTAAGCATGTCAAACGAGATCATACAAAGCCGAAAAATAATTCAAGTTTGCCATAATTTGTTACTTTGTTACAAGGATTAGCCAAAACAAGTGCTGTTAATTGGCAAAGAGTCTGTACAGATCGCTTCTAAGGAACATACTCGGCGACAAAAGTGTGTGTGCGTGGGGCTGGGGGCTGGGGTGGGGTGGAAGGGGGTGTGGGTGGGGGGAGTGGGGTGACGAGCCCTATCTCCCCCGTATTCGCCGTCTTTATATATGAGTTGAATATTTATGATAAACACATTTGGAACGCTCTTCCCATAATGTACAGAGTTAATTCTTGAAAAAAGTGTCTCTATATTTTAAGTATTCAAGTATTCAACCAAACTAAAGAGTGGAACTCCTGTGTAACACCTGTATAACACCTGTGTAAAAATGAATATTTATTTCAACATCGCACTGATGTTTCATATCCCACGTGAAACGTTTATGGACCTGAGCTTCATCATAAAAGAATTGGGTACAACCATTTCCATATTCCGCAGTGTTAAAATGTAGATCCTACACTTTGTATCAGTATAAAGTAAAAACTGGGATTGAGCAAACCCTATTCTTCGCTGGACCCCGATGGTATATTCCATTCCAGCTCAGAGCCATCAACTGGTAGAGTCAATAGCTGAGGGGAAAAATTGGAAAAGACGGTGAAAGTGAGTGCCAGATGAGTAACTTGGGCATGGTGGAGACCCTGGAACACTTTCTTCTAGAATGCCCAAATTATCAGTCTAAAGGAATGAGATCCACTGGGAGTATAATGGGGAAGTGGGATGGGAGAATGAAGGACATGTGGTTAGGGGGAGACTCAAAGGAGAGGGTTAATATTCTAATCGGAGAGATTGGGAAGAATGGGGCAAGGGATGTCATCAAGCAGTTCGTCTCCGAGTGTTGGGAGGAGAGGAGAAGCGTGGGAATAGGGAGGCAGTTGGGAGTTCTGGGGTAACCATGGCCATCTCGTCCGAGAACCGCGACAAATCAGCGGCTGGCCAAAGTGTTATTATTATATCCGATACACGAGGAAAGACCAATCAATATTTTCAACGTGCAGCCTTCGGGCTGCACGTTGACGATCTTGATTGGTCTTCCACACAAATTCACTGTGCAACCATCTACATCATGCATTGAGCCTTCGGGCTGCACGCTGACATTCTTGATTGGTCTTCCACACAAATTCACTGTGCTGCCATCTACGTCGTGAATTCAGGCCGTATCATGGTCGTGGGCCGGACAAGCGGCCTCTCGGGTTCAATAATGTACATGTCTGGTTACGGTATATAAGGACACACGAGCCAGTAGAATATGAGAATAATCTTTTAAAATTTTCCTTTTATAACATAATGTAAACGCTGTGCACGCTTAAATGACTAATGGCGTATCGTGGCTTTCAGCGAAGATCGTTTTGCGTTTTCCCATTTGTTGTAAAGATAAATGATCTCAATTCCCCGTTCGAGTATAATAACGAAATTCGATCTGTACGAACTGGTAACACGCGACTTTAAAATAAGTTTCATGTCTATGCTGAACGCAGTTTCCTTGTGGGGTCATGAAATTTGATGGAAACACACTCTTTAGCGTTTCCCGAAAGTTCTGCAGTGTTAAGTGTGTTTGCTTGTCTGAAGCTACAACGCTGGAGTTAACCCAACAAAATAGCATTAACCAACCAGAGCTATTCACAAAAACGCCACCCAAATTTTTGCAATGCAATGTTTGCCTCACAAACTTAGCTTATGATTTACCGTTCCAACAAGGGATCATAAGCTATGCTCTTTGGGACAAAAATATTTTTTTTGTTATTCGAAAAGTTTGTTTTGCAAGTGTCGCCTGCTTTTTTGCAAGGTGGAAGTTTGCGTGTGAGGTAAAAGTTGTCGAAGTGTAACTGTCGCAGTGTTGGAAGCCATTTCGAAGATTCCGTTGAGAAACATTGGTACTGCTATAAAGGCATAATTTGAATGAGCATAATTTCTAGAGCTGAAACGGTTAAGGGATGTTCTTGATCGTTTAATCACATGGATTAAACGTGGTTAACCGATTAATCACTTGTCCAAATGGATATCTGAATAATTGCCATACCGTTGATGATTTACAGCATGAACCCTTTACCCAGCGTAACAAATAAAATGACCGGGCCTATATACACAAATCTCCATTCAAATTTATTATGTTTTCAATTTTTGTCTCAAAAACATAGCTTATGACCCCTCATTGGAATGATCTCAACGAGCTCGTTCCAATGAGGGGTCATAAGCTATGTTTTTGAGACAAAAATTGAATTTGTTTTAGTAATTCATGAATTTATTTTGCAAGTATCATCTGCTACCCGCAATGGGTAAAGGGTTAAGAATGACCATTTCCAGCCTGATACAGTATGATGGTCATGCAAGTAAACAAATATGTCAGCACGTAACTTGCATGTTTTACTCTGTCTCATATAATTGAGATAATATGTGAGTCAGTGTGACAATGTTTGCCTGTTTTGGAGCAAATTTGTTCTTTGTTAACCCATATAATACAGTAGTTCAAAAGTAACGGCCTAATCGATCAATTACCTTTTGGACAGATCAAGATGTTGATCATTGATTAATCGATTAATCGGTTAACCGTTTCAGCTCAAATAATTTCGAAATGTAATGAAGTGAAACACCACCTTGTTCATATAATTATTTCTTGTTTATCATTAAGTTTGGACTACCAAAAGAAAGTCTCTAATAAATAGTAAGTACACCAGTTCAGAGATTAAAATAACGAAATACCAGAACCTTACCAGTTAAAGTCAACTACGAGTGAATGTTTGTCAGCATCCCTTCTTGACGCGATCGTTTTTCTTCAATGTGAAGTGCACAGAAATAACCTGAGATCTTGAATATGGCACTGTGGTTCATGAAACAGTCTTGTGTAATCTTCCGGCGTTAAACACTTTTCCGTGTTTTTCCTTCTCTTCCTGTGGTGTTGAAAAGAGGTTTTCATTGTGAGCCTCTCCGCTACACCTGAAACTACCACAGAGATTTGATGTGTGGCTCGCGATATCCAGGTATTTCAATACAGATTATTTGGTGATATCTGTGATTGATTAACGCTCCATTGGTGAAATTGTCTTTGTTCCGTTTCACGATCAGTATCCGAACATTCTTGTGAGCAACATGTATTTTATAGCCCCTAATTCTGAAATAGAGGCCGCCAGGACCCAATGGTAGCGCGTCAAACTTTGAATGGAGAGGCGCGAGTCTGCCTGATCCGTATTGTGTCTTTAACCCTTTACCTTACATGAAAAGCAGACGACACTTCTAAACAAAATTCTTGAATAACTATTTTTTTTCATTTTTTGTCTCAAAAACATAGGTTATGACCCCTCTTTGGAAGGAGCTCGTTCCAAAAAGGGGTCATAACCTATGTTTTTGAGACAAAAAATGAAAATATAATGAAAATGAATTGGCTATTCTTGAGAATAGCGCTGGCCGTTTTGCCGTTACGTTGGGTAAAGAGTTAAGGAAAACACTTACCCTTTACTTTACCCAATGTTAGAAACGACTGTAACCGGCTCGTGTCATTCAACAAAACTGCTATTATTTTTTATGAAAATTTTTCAATTGTTACATCCAAGGTATAGCTTATGACCCCAGTACCTAACTGAAAGGAGCCAATGGAAGCAGTATCTAATTGAAAGGAGTCAGTGGAAGCAATAAGCAATGTTTTGGAGGCAAAATGAAATATTTTAGGCTATTCAATTATTTTCATCTTGTCATATCTGGTAATGAGTTCGCCATAATAGGCCGCATGGGAGCGAAGTATGCTGTGTGGAATGATAAGTTATGTGTATTCATGCATACCATTAATGTAAATCGAGATCCCAAAAGCTAATTTCAACTCTTCATTATAGAGAGCACACTCCCATATCGCTTGCGACAAACCATATGACAACCCCATAAAACATTCACAATCGTATTTTCTATACTCGAATATAAATGGTTGAAATTAATCGTTAGTAATTTAAAAGACGTGGCAATTTCCCAATAGTCGTTTTAACACTTTACCAAACGAATCGCCCGCATCCGCCCGCATCCGCCCGCATCTGCCCGCGTAATATGCAAATTCAGCAGCTGAAAAAAATATTATATTTCGAAATATTGCAACAAAACCATATCATGTGACCCCTCTTTGGAACGAGCTCGTCGAGCTCGTTCCAAAGAAGGGTCACATGATATGGTTTTGTTGAAATTTAAAAAAAAAATGGTATTTAAAATAAATAATTTTGAAATCGTCTGCGTTGGGTAAAGGGTTAAAACGCTAATATTTCATTTCAATCATTTATAGTTATAGCAGAAAATTCAGTTCCACAAAATATAATTGTAAACGTTTTATAGGATCGGCCCCCGCGCATACACGAATATAAAGCAAGCGGTGCAACACGTCCAGACAGACTCCGTTTACACATCCACTAACGTGAAACGAGACTACGTGCTCTATGAGTATTTATTTATTTGCTGGGGATTAACAACACTTTCGACAGCCAGAGTCACCACTTGTCGGAGAGGTTTTCTGGTATAGGAAGCCGGAGCCCCTGGAGAGACACAACGAGCAGTGGCGAGCAACTGTCAGACTACCCAACGCACTAACTATCTATTTGTTTATTGGGGTTTAACGACACTTTCGACAGCCAGGATCACTTCGGGTCGGGCAGTTTTACGGGTGGAGGAAGCCGGTTTAGCCGGAGAGAACCGCCAAAGAGCGGGGAGCAACTGTGAGACTCCCCAACGTACTAACTCCAAACAAGCAGGGTTATCATTGGTTGAAGACAAGTGCACCATCGGCGTGCAGTACGCCTTAGTACGCATCTCCAAAGGACACAACGCAGTTAGTTACCCCTGGTGGGGCTCGAACTGTGGACCTCTTAGTTTGAAGTTTAATGCCGACACCAATGAACCAGCGAGATCCCTGTGTGCTCTATAAGTATTTAACAACTGCGTGTTCCACTTCACGATGGGATTCCACGCAGGACTGTTCCTATGGAACAAGCACAAATGTTCATCTTATACCATTTTTATGCAACGCAACAATAAAATGTCCTTTATTTAACACTTAACCCTTTGACACTGATGGAAAAATTCCAGATTCCAAGCAAAACCTTTTTCCTTTCTTGCAACTGGCCATTTTACCAATTTAATCTTCTTTGACAGAGCTCATTGAGCTCTGTCAAAGAAGATTAACATGGTTAAATTGCAAGGTGCCTTGTGGGAAAAATTTGCAGTTTGATATTTTTAGGGTTAATCGACAAAGTCCATTCGGAGCAAAAGACAAGGTAATACACTTTTTGATAGTCACTATAAGTCAGGTACCATATGTATTTCAATAAAAAATTAAAACAAAAGTTTACAAAATATTGACCATGTTTTTAATAACGGATAGGAGGTTGGATGTGATTGGTCGATGGGTGTGTGCATTTTAAAGGAGGTATGCCTAAAACCTTGTCTTGAAAATGGATTACACTTTTTTCATTTGGAGACATAATGGTAATATATGACGAGAGGAAACAACTACGCACCAGCTCAGGACTGGCGAATGAAAAAAAACTCATGCGCAAAAACGTGTAAATGGCGACGCCCTTTTTACTTTTCGTAACGTGGTTTTGCAAATGGAGATTTTCTAAGGAAGTGTCTTCAACAAGAAAAGCGAGTCATTGAAATTGAAGCGTATGATGTGCAGGCGTGGAAACTTGGATGCTGGATGTTTAAAACTAGTTCAAAAGCTGATGACCTGAGTCCAGGAACCCAGTACCACTCTATGATGATATTTTTAATATGTTTTCAAAACTTTCGCCCCATAAATAGTGCCACAAACGTTATATGCCCTAACTATCCCCTGGACACAAATACACTGCTAACTTTTCCTGATTACTCAAGATTACTCGGCAGTTTTTATTGTCATCAATTCTGTACAGTATGATTCCACAATGGGAAGATATCGTCAATCTTTTCCACTACAGTTCGTTATATAATTATGGTTGGAAATAGAGGAGAAAGCGAATATTTTCGAGTTCAGCGGTGATTGAAGTCAAAACTGTATATGAAGGAGTGGATTCCTAAGAAATGTGTTGGAAATGTATTACAAGAGGCGGGACATTGCGAAGTAAAGACGGTCAAGAATGGCGAAACGCTCATGAGATCCAATGCATTGAAGAAAACCTGTCATCAATAAAATGTCTTGAAGGCGGGGTTTTCCAACGACAACAGTGTAAGGGAGGTAATTCGAAATAAAGAAGCGCAAAGAAAATGAAACAAAATCTTTGAAACCACTGGATACATTTTCACGTGTTGAAAAACGTGAACTGGGTAACATATCGGTGGGAACGATGGCGCCAAGAATTCTTTAACTCAGCTTGCTCATGCACGTCCACAATGGATTCGACCTTGTACATCAGCATAAAAGGGAAAGATAGCAACATTGAGAATTTGTTGTTCGCCTCCAAATGTAACCGCAACTCGCGGCTCTGATGATGAATTCTAACGGTTTACAAGGCTGGTGATCACTGACGAAGTTCGATAACGAAGACGGACGTATGAAGTAATCGATCTATCACTTTCGCGACCATGATATAGTCTGCGGACCAGAATAATTTCTTACTATCGGCCTTTGCCCCCTCTTCCTCTTGTTACACACTATTTACGGGTCTTAATCAGTTATGGTGGGTGAAGATTTCGAATTCCGAAGCTTCCATCTCCATTTCCCCGGATCGGGATGCGTTTCTCCACGACTTTGCCAAACTACGATTTGCAGGTGGTCCCAGAGGTCCATTGGTTGAAACTTTGCTTGACGTTCTTATGCTTCTTCACAGACAAGGATTTATTACACGCCTGTTCTATGAACTCCCCCGTCCATAGCGACACTAAATCAATCGGAAAATGAAAATCCGTTCCGCACACATGCGCGGAAGAGAAATCGTTGACGTACTATTTTTAAATAGAAGCAAAATGTCACCGACATTTTCTACAAATCGTGTACCACAATGCCAATTTGAAACGCTAGAGACAGCTGAAAATCTTCCCCTGAGTTCCAAAATGTGTTCTATGAGCAGGTACATAGAACACATTGGAACTCAGGCACTAAATAGTAACACGGGTTTCCCTCTCAAAATTGGTTGACGATAAACTGTGTTCTTTTTGTTGATAATTTTCAAATGAATTGCTGAGTGTCCTTCTACTAATGGTTTTTTACAGACGTGAGTGCGTGTAATACAGAAGGAAACGAGTGTGTGAATGGGTTAATCGATATGGCACTTGTGCCATCGCGGAAAGATAAAACTCAAGGCCTGCGGCCTCTCGTTCTATCCTTCCGCGTTGGCACTCCTGCCTTATCCATTCACACACGAGTATCGTTCTGTGTATATGTTACAGTCAATGTCTAAAATCAGTCAATCTGTAGAATGACTGAAATTTTCAGTCAATCTGTAGATTGACTAATTCACTCAGTCAATCTACAGATTTCCTAAAAAAATCAGTCATTCTATAGATTTCCTGAAATATCAACTCATTTATTCTACAGACTGAAATGTTCTTTTCGTGAAAATAATAACCATGAAACTCTGATAATGATCATATCTTTTATTTATCATAAAAAAAACATCTTGAATGAACAACAAACATATCAAATCATGTTTAAACATTGAATACAACAGTTAAAAAAGTTTGAACAGTTTGCTTAGTTTTTGTTTGAACAAGTGATACTATCATGACATCTGCTGTTACATAAAAGTCCAGATTTAAAACATTTACATTTGTTTGTTTTACATTGTTTACTACTTTTACCACAGTTGCACTTAGTATACCCCTGGCCACCACACATGGATTCTGATTGAACTGCCTGGCGCAGAGATATCTCTTTGTTATCAGAAATGTCATTCATTTGATACAGTTTTTGAGAACACAAATCAAACTGATTTCTGCTGTAGCGTCCTTTTAGAACACCACCCCGAACAGCAATTCGGTACAAATCTGCTTCGTTTCTGTCAAGTATCACACCCATTATGTTCCTTGGGTCACCTCTACCACGGTCTACTAACGGAATCGGAATTGTCACATTGTCTCCTGGAGTGCCAGGCACATGTTCAATTCTACTTCGCTTGACCATTCGTTCAGCTTGAGCTAGCTGTCCTTCTGCAGCCCTTTTGCGATTGATTTGAATATTGTCGTGTTGCTCCTGAATCTGGGTCTCCTGAGTATCCTCAATTGTAATTGGTGAACTCTCACACATCGTTGACGATTCAACGTCAGTTTGGTTAGATTCAGGTGGTTCGTAGGCAGCTTTTAATTCGTCTTCAGTAATCAGACGCTGGAGAATCTCAGTAGGAAGAGATGTTGACCTCAAACCAACTTGAGGATGACTTCCAAACAGTGCCTTAAATGGGCACTGTTTGATACCTGAATGATGACTGCTGTTTTTTTGAAACTGCACAAAGCGGAGTCCGTTTGGCCAATCGGTTGTCTTATTGTCTCCTAACCACGCAGTTAACATGTCTTTAATATCACAATTGAGACGTTCAACTGAACCCTGGCTTTGTGGATGACGAGGTTTTCCGTGAACCATGAGGAGATCTGGCCATAAGAGTTTTAGCTCTGTGATAACATATGCGGTGAATTCACTGCCATTGTCACTTTGTAATATCCGTGGAGCACCAAACAGCATGAAAATATCAATCAGCTGAACAGCCACTTCCGCTGCTCTCTTGGATGTTAGTGGACGTAACACACAGTATTTGGTCAAATGGTCTTGATAAACCATGATCCAACGATAAGATCGTTGCTCCATAGATTGCATGTCAACGAGGTCAACCTGGCCTCGTGAAGCAAAGTCTTTTGACAGAATTGGCCGAACAACAACACCCTTTGTAGTAGCACGTTTTCTTTTCTTCTGACACTCCACACACAGAGATTTGAACAGTTCAATGGAGTCACGTGTGATGTTAGCGTACTTAAACATCACTTTTAACATTTTATCTCTCCCACCATGTCCAGTTGAAATATGAGCATGTTTTATAATATCAAACATGTCATCAATGTGAGTGAAGTAAATAGGTCTTTGAATAGTATTGCTTTGTTTGCGAATTATTTTTTCAATATCACCGCACTGGAGGATTTCATATCTGCCGAGGATGTAGTACTGACGACCTGTCTTTTTTCCGATGCAGAAGCATCTTTTATCTCTTGCAATAGCATGAAATATTCTTCTTTTGTCATAAGAATACTTTTTGAATCAGACTGTTTTCTCTTCAAAAGCTCATTTCGAAATTCACTTTCCAAACAAACACCACAGGTTTCAAAGCTCACTTGGGTTGACCATGATTGGCCTCAAACAACTGAAAACAATGGAAAGACATTTCAGTCAATCTGTAGAATAAATGAGTTGATATTTCAGGAAATCTATAGAATGACTGATTTTTTTAGGAAATCTGTAGATTGACTGAGTGAATTAGTCAATGTGCACATTGACTGAAAATTTCAGTCATTCTACAGATTGACTGATTTTAGACATTGACTGTAACATATATACAGTACAGTCGCCGTGGATAGGTCGTAATCCACGCGTGGGTAGTGATGTCCACGCATGGCGTTACCAGGTAAAAAAAGTCATCGGCATCAAAATTTTAATTAATGAAGCACCGGGTTGCACCCGGTGCATCATTAATTAAATTTTTTCTTATTACTCCTGTATTTAGTGTTTGGAATCATATATTATGGATCCGTGGAAATAATGCCCACCTGTGGAAAGTGACCAATCCACGGCGGCCGTACTGTATTGGAGGGGTAAAAACTTCACTGCGTGTGTGTTTTAGTGATAATCCAGTCTCCAGATACTGTATGTTTCGACCGAATACGTCGTCAGTGCCGATTACGCGCGCACAACTCGAGCCGATTGGGTGCACAGGAAGACCTTTTCTTCTGCGGACGTAATCGGATTGCGGACACATGGAGCATGGGTTGTGTGAATGTAATCGGTCTGAGACCTGCTTGGAATCACAATTTCTTCGTTCAATGAAACGATCGGTTCGCGTTTTCAGACATAACCGGGTTGTCGATACAGTCGCCCAATTTGCAGACCTATTCGCTTGAAACAGACGTAAATTGTATAATGGACGTAACATGTACGTCGTTAGTTCCGGCACTTGACGGACAATCGTGGTTTACATTTGCGATTCACGAATCTCAAATCGCAAAATTGTTGACTGGCTGTCATTAGATCTTAAACCCGATGGACGTATTGACTGGTATCCTTGTATTTTATGGTCAGGGATATCATTGGACGATTGGGTGAGTGAACACATTTCATTGTGTTTTTAAATTCCTCGTCAGTTTTATGGTTAACTTGTTTGAAGTCAGTCGATTTCTTGATAATTTTATTTTGATTTTTTTAAACACTCTTTTTATGTACACTCATTTTCTAGTAAATAAAATGAGTGTCAAATCGCGAAGGGAGGTGAAAAATACTGATCACAAAAAAATGCATCAAGGTATTTGGGAAGAGAAGAAAAGTGAAAAACAAGGAGACAGTAATCAAGGCGCTTGTCCTTCAACAAACACTGATTTGATTGAAAAAGAACTACATCTGTTTCGACCTTGACATTAATGTTGATAACGACAACGGTGATCACAGCGATGAAAAAATACAAGCACTTTTGAAAGATTTAAAATAGGTTACTGTAGAAAAGAAATATGAAGAGATGCAACTGAAATAGGAATGGCTGAGTCAATAAATAGCTGACCCAAAGCATGAAGTGACAATTTGGAAAGGTATCCCAAAGATAACATCTCATTTTCGTGGGCTTTCCAAAATGAAACAAGAGAAGCCCGATAGTGTCACTATGAGTGAAACTGACTTGGCCGAACTCCGAGAGATGATTGACTTGAATATACAAGTAAACAATAAATTTAAAAAGCTGGGACTTCTCAATTAATCAGTTGAATGAGATTAAAACACTATTAAACGTACCACTAAGCCGAAAATGTCAAAGGAGAAAGACGTTAAAAGTGTTCATTTTTCTTCTGATTCTGATTTGGAATCAGATTCTAAATTTATTATTATTAAATGTTCCACTAAGACTAGATTGTCAAAGCAAAAATTTCTTAAAAATATACTTCTTTCCTCCAATACTGATTTTGATTCGGAGGATTCATTTTCTTCTTCCTTCGGTGAATCTACAAGTATATCAACACCTTATCCCCCTGCAGTAAACTGAAATCTTAGTCAAGAAAGAATAAACTAAAATGAGGCCATGAAACTAAAGCTAGTGATAGGGTCTTATATATCCACAAAAGATTACACATTGTACTCTACAATTTCAATATGTTGGAGCAAATTTAAATTATAAACATCTTACAAATCAGCATTTTCTTGCAGGAGAACTAGAAATTATTACAAGCTCTGAATATCTTCTACTGAGCATAGAGGTATATTATCTTTACTGAAGAAATTGTTTATTGTTATACAAATTATGACTGGAATGCATTATTCAACTTTTGCAGAGACTGGGTTCGAGGTATTCAGTTGGGTCAAAATACCTGGCCGGACGACTCTAGCTTAACTGGTTGTTGGTTGCGTTATTTTTGGTTTGGTGGTCTAAATTTGTTCATCAAAATTTGTTTCATTTCAAATAATTTAAGAGTGCCCACGGGCACTCTTCAATAATTTGTGATAAAACAAATTTATTTAAACAAACATATTATTTGCATTTGACAGAATAATAAACACGAGCAAGGAAAATGTTGGCTTTTGCTCTGGATACCCTTATTTTTTTTGAAAGCCCTGAGAGTGGCTTCTAGCGCTCAACCAGTTTTTTTTAAAACATAATTTTATTTCTCCAAATAGAAATAGGGTTTGACGAACAGGCAGAGCCTATATCAACGTCTCTCCCAATACATTTTACAAATAACAAAAGATAATAAATGGGTGCTAGTGCTCAACCAGTTAATTGAACTTCATATTTTAGTGAAGTTTATTCGACCAAAAACCACCTTTTCAAAATCTGGCCCTCAAACATTTTCTGTAAACTCTGATAAAACAGTACATGGTATTTGTTTTTGCAGTGCATTTCAGAGAAACAAGTGCTCATTGAAAGCACCTCAAAAATCCACAATTAAAGATGAATCAAAAACTGTGGAACATTTTTGTACTTCCTGCTGGTTAAAATGTAAAGAAAAATTAGGTCATCCTGAATATTCCTTAGTCTGTCTTTATCAAAAATGACTTGGCTCAGGCTTATTAGACTTTAAGTTGAACCTTATTGCTGAAAGGTTTTACTCTGAGTATTTGAAGTCCAAGACAGTCGCAAGAATTGATTTGGATCCTACCAATCATAAAATTTGTTCTAAAATAAATCCTGATTTAGCTAAACATTCAGAGTCTAATTCTTAAGAACCTGCTACTGATGAGAAAGATTACATTAGTGATTTGAAGTCCACATCAGTCGCTAGTATTGATTTGAATGGCATTAATCAAAAAATTGTTTTTAAAGGAGCAAATATTTTCCTGAACATTCTCAGTACAGTTCTGAAGACCCTGCTACCGATGAGGAAGATTTTATTAGTGATTTCCAATTTCCAGAAGCAAATTCTCCTTTTGATAATCAGGACTTACATGCTAATGTCGAAAAAGGAGAAATTTTGATAATAGTTTAAAGCAAACAGCTTATACAGTACGTGGAGACTGGATTGTGACCAAATCACCCGCGGAGTGGAGTTATCACCCAAAGTATCGCTTTCAAATTCCATATATATGGACAAAAAACACAAGCAATGTTTCAGCCAATGGACCTCCGGGTTTAACCCGGAGGTCCATTGGCTGGCACTTTGCTTGTGCTTGTTATGCATTACAACAAATTTGCTATTATTGCTTGGGTGGAATCTCCACTCTCCGGTGATTTAGTGATAATACACTCTCCACGTACTATTACTCAGATTTGAATATGTTTAATAACTTTGATTTCATTCTCATCCACAAGATTGTTCAATCTGGCAAGCACAATTATGAATATTATAGAAATCCTATAAAATTTGGTCTTAACGTTCCCTTTTTGGAACGAGGTATTTCTTTATTCGGACTATACAGCGCTTTTATAGAATTTGGCTTTCCCATTGGCTATAGCTCTTCTAAAGTTTGCAAAACTAGAGTTACTAATCACAAAGGTGCTCAAAATTTTCCAGATGAAATTGAAAAGGAATTAAGCTATCATTCTATTTTGGGACCCTTTTCTAGTAACTCCTATTCCTCTGCAATTAAAATCAGCCCTTTAAACTCTTTTCCGAAAGAGTTTCCCAGGACCGCCTGATTATCCTCGATTTAAGCATTCCCCCTGACTCTTCTGTTAATGACGGTATTCCCAAGAATGAGTACTTAGATGAGTTTATACATTTAAAATATCCTTCAATTGATAATTTGGTAGGTTTAATTAAAATCTTTGGACACAATTGTTTGCCTTTCAAAAACACTTGAAACGAGAATATCGCCAAATCGCAATTGGTCTAGGATATGTTCATCTTTTTGGATTCTCATGGAATAATCAATTATATTTTGACAAAGTTTTATCTGTGGGTCTTAGATCTGCTGCCTTTATTTTTCAGAGACGTACTAATGCAGTATCTTATATCTGTTCGTTGCTTAGTTTGAACATTATTAATTACCTGGGTGATTTTTCAGGTGCTCAGTCTACAGATTCAGCTCAAAAAGATTCTGGGTTGTTAGAAGAAATTTTGCCTAAATGGTATTTTTAGGGAATTTCGTTTGACAGTGAAAAATTAACTTTGCAAATCACAACAGGTCGGTTGGGTGAAATTTTGTTACTAGTTACCAGATGAACTGAAAAAATAAAAGCAACACTACGATGGTTCAGTCTTTATTAGGGAAAGTAAATTTTGTTTCTTCTTGTGTGAAACGAGGACGTTTGTTTGTTTCCAGAATTTTACTTTGGCTAAGCTCCTTTGGCTCTAACACCGATAAGTACTGAAATGGTTAACCGGATAACCGATTTGAAACCGGTTACCTATCAAACCGATTTGAAAAAAAACTTCAACCGGTTATCCGAAATATCGATAGTGATCGCCATTCCACTGTTAAAATGTAGTAAATCTGCCGCTTCTGCTTTGAGATAGACACACCTTGAAGCCGTGTTGTAAATATTGAGAAATAATCGACTTTGGTTTCAAGACTTCGTTAATTATCGGCAATATTCGTGAGTACTGAGTAACCGCAGAAACTATTCCGTAGTATGTATACAAACGAACGTTGTCGAGTACTCGACAACGTTCGTTTGTATACACACTACGGAATAGTTTCTGAGAATACTGATTTCTAATTCCTATAGTTTTGATCCCAGGTTCGGTGAATAATGGCTACAGATAACCAGATATTAACCGGTTATAGATCTCGGTTAGTCGGTTGTGAAAATGAGCCAATCGTTTCAGCCCTAACACCGATTGTCTTCATGAACTTCCTGAATTTTTCAAATTAGATTTGATTGATTTGGTGGCAACATTTTCTTCCAGTTTTCAATGGTGTATCAATCATGATATTTGAACCTGCTCATCTCCTGATGGTATTATGTCCTCTGATGCTTCACTTCATGGTTGTGGGGGGATTTGTGCTTCTCACTTTTTTCATTCAACATTTCCTTTCTTCATCTTAGGAAAAGGTCTACACACAATGAATTGGCACTTCTGGCCATTGTGGTTGCTCTAGGACTGCGGAATCGCACGTTGAAGGGCAAAAGAGTTTTAATTAACTCTGATAATTATTCTTCAGTTTCAGTTTGTAATACAATACGTGGAGAGTGGATTGTAATTAAATCACCCGTGGAGTGGAGTTATCACCCAAACTATAATTTTCAAATTGTGTGCATATCAACAAAAAATAAAAAATACAAGCAATGTTTCAGCGAATGGACCTCCGGGTTTAACCCGGAGGTCCATTGGCTGAAACTTTGCTTGTGCTTGTTATGCCTTGCAACAAATTTGCAAATATTGCTTGGGTGGAATCTCCACTCTGCGGGTGATTTAGTGATAATACAATCTCCACGTACTGTACAGGAGCAACCAAAAATTCCTTTCTACAATCATGTTTGAGAGCAAGTTGTTTTCTGGTTGCCATACTTGAAATGGAAATTAAAGCTAAGCATATCCTTGGCTCTGATAATCGACTGGAAGATTATCCCTCCAGATGGGACGAGAATCATGGTAATTCTACTAGTTTTTTAAATTTGTTTGGAATACAGAATGTATGCGAAGCTAACCTTTATGTAGAATGTTTTACGTTTGTTCATGATTGGTAATATTTTGTCTATTTACAGAGTTGGAGTTGAATTCTTTAAAGAATGACGTTCAGTTCACTATATCCACTGACTTTTCTTCGGGAATATATAAGAAGTTTCATCCACATTGGAGAGCTTATCTTTTACTTTGTACTGCCTTTTCAGCAACTTTACAACATTTGAAGTTATATCTCCGATTTTTAAGCAGATCTTTCTCATCATCTGCTCCAATTGGAAATTACCTTCACGGGGTTAAAATGGTACATGTGCTCATGAATATTTCTACTGCTAATTTTAATTCTTTTGAACTAAATGCTAATGTTTCGTGGTCTAGTCAGATTGAAAAAAACATTGCATTAGACAGGCAGTACCTATCGCTCCTTCAATACTGTTAGTAGTTATGTTGGGGCTGGATGAGCCTGTTCTGGGGGAGCAGGGTGGGGGAGCAGGGGGGGGGGAGCAGGGTGGATGACGTCATCTTAATTAAAATGTTACATAAGGTAATTAACGTTACTTAATGATTTTTTTAATCACTTTAATAATTGTTGCTTAATTAATTTTAATTAATGACTGTTGCATAATTAATGTAATTAATGTAATTAATGAGTGTAATTAGGGTTGATTATAATAATTAGTATATTAATAAATGAATTAATAATGACGTACTGGACATATATATGAATGCTATCGACTGACTGACCCACAAAGGTGAACAGTTCATTGCGTGTTTAGGTGTCATTAAATTGATTTTTCTTTTCAAACGCCAACTTCTATATGAGAGTGACAGGTGTTGAAGCAATTAAATCTATTGTCACACTTTAACGACCGGTCATAAATATTGTTAGACTGGACATGCTATCATGTATTTAAAAATCAATGATGATCTCACGTGACAAGATGTGTCTTGCTTTTAACTGAAGACTGTGAACGACTCCATTGTGGCTATTTTTATAGGTGTAATTTGATTTAATAACTTGGCGTGATTCTTACATATTAATAATGCTAGTTTATTCTTCTCATTTTTATGGCTGTCGAAAAACTCTCATAGACCAAGGTATTCTGATTTTACGCCTCACGCGATAAAGTAATTTTTTAATCCGATGACCACATGAACAAATAACATTTCGGTTTTTGAAAAGCGGGCGTGTTTATTTTTTCCCCTATAAAGTCTGATGATTCGAACCTCACTCTCATTAGAAACGGTGTCAGAAAAGCCAAGATGACAAGCATCGACTATACTTCCGTAAACAGCTATGAGCGAACCAAGAAGCAGCGAGCCAACGAAGAATTTGCATTAGCATTAAAAAAGTGGTGGTCAGCGATGCTCCCCACGAAGGAACAAGAAAAGAGACTAAAAGACTACCCTTTTGTTGAGGCTGCCAGACGTCCTTTCGGGGAGATCCAGTACAGAAATCGACCCAAACACTGGTTCGATCTTCCTGTACACATGCAGGAGGAAGCACTAGTAGGACCACCAATAACAGTTGGCGAAGATTGGGAAAAGGATTTCTTCACCGAGGCGGAGATGGGAGGAAAAAAATAGCTTTCTATGGAAAGCAAAAAAAACCCGGCCCTTTTCAGGGCCACCATAATCTTAAAAAGAGTTGTTTTGTCACAAACACACACTTTTTCAACCAATCAGACACCTCCATTATCCCACACCCTCACCGTCACACCCCTGTAGCCCCTCACAGTACCTAAAACTTTCATGAACTCCCCTCCTCCAGGTCATCCAATACTAAAAAAACTTTTGGAAACATCTCTCCCCCTCCCCCAGCCCTCACAATAGCTAAATTATCTCGAACCCCAGTTGAGTTCTCTAAATGTAATGGACATGTCAGGCCTCCGAATATGCTTTCCCCACAATTTTGAGCGATCAAATTACCCTGATTAGTCTCCTCTCCTAACTTACCACACTCTTAACCCGTATTTACTATGAGATTTTCCTCCTAATAAATAGCTTATGTTCATTTAATATAATATATTAATAATTTTCGTTAAATAATTCATTCTACAAGACACTTGTCGAAAAAACAAAATGGCGGATTAGTTTGACAGAAATACGCATATCGATTTATTCAGGAATGTCTGTTGGTTGTGTCCTTGGGCAAGACACTTCATCCCTATTGACCATGTGGGGGCATGGTGACGCTGTGCACTAAGGCGTACTGCACGTCGATGGAGCACCTGTCTTCAACCAATGCAGACCCTGTATAGAATCTTGACAGTTGCTTGCCATTGCTCGGTGGCTCTCTCTGACTTCCTCCACCCGTAAAACTGTCATGGTCATGATTAGTCATTGTGCAGACCTTAAACACCAATAAATAAATATAAATAAATAGTCGGTTATCCAAACAGCCCTTAAGTGTTTAACAGTTAATTGTGGACCAGTGTGTTTAAAAATGAAAAAAATTGGGTGATAGCACTACGGACTGTGTTTAATCATAGAAAAATCACACCCACACTATTACTAACCCGTATGATTTATTTTTGAATGTTCACTGAAGAATAACCCACCCATCTAAGTAAAAACATGAAAGAGCTACCATTATCTAATTACCTATGTGGGGGTGGGGGTGGTCGGTAACATTGTGTACTATGGCGTACTACCTTCAGCCAATGATAACCCTGTGTAGAACTTTGACAGTTGTTTGCCTCTGCACGATGGTTCTTTCCGGATTGCTCCAACTATCGTTAAGTAAATGGAAAAGAAACTACAATTCTATAATAACAGGCCAAGCCCCCCTTATCAACAACAGTACTTTCTTCCCCCTCATTTCAATAGTTGAAAAGCGCTGTTACTCGATCAAAAAAAAATGGTAAAAGGATATGCGACTCTGTATTAGCCACCCAAATTTGCGAGACTTGGGAAAATATAACCCACCTAGAGCTGCATGAAAGCTATGTACACTATTCGAACTCCCGCATTGTGTCCTTGGGCAAGGTAATCCACATGGGAGCACGATGACGGCGTGTAATAAGGTGTACTGCACGTCGGTGATTCGCATATTTTAGAACAATCTAACCCTGCTTGTGCGGATTTCCGACGTTGGTGAGATGACAGTTACTCATCGTTGCTCTGTTGTTCTCTTTGGATACCGGAGTCTACCCGCAAAATTGTCACGTTTAATTATAACTTGAACTTGATGTCCGGGTGTAATGAAATAGCGTATTTTCTGCAGACATTCTAAATAAACACAGCTGGTTTACAGACCTGTATATATTTTTTTTTCAATTGAGTAGAAATATAGGATAGTTACTGATGTAACACGCCGATTAGTATGTTTAATGAATCTAACTACACCAGCCCGACCGACCCTTTGCCCACCATGATCACAACAAACGTTTCAAGTCTCTCTCTCTCTCTCTCACCGATACAGTACGGGTGGAAACTAACCATTTCATCAAATTGTAAAATCACTAAAAACCATTTCATCGAATTGTAAAATCACTAAAAACCATTTCATCGAATTGTAAAATCACTAAAAACCATTTCATCGAATTGTAAACTCACTAAAAACCTTTTCATCGAATTGTAAAATCACTAAAAACCATTTCATTGAATTGTAAAATCACTAAAAACCATTTCATTGAATTGTAAAATCACTAAAAACCATTTCATCGAATTGTAAAATCACTAAAAAAAACGTTTCATCGAATTGTAAAATCAGTGGTCACTCGTTATCTGATTAAAGGGATTATCTGATTAAACAGTGCGACGCGGGTGGTTCAGATATGCTACCTCGGCTTGTCATGAATGTGACATTGATGTTTCTTTTTTTTGAAGTAAACTATATCAATTTGTGTGAAGTTGAGTAAAAAACTTATTTTACCCCAGAACTCTACCACTGTAATTTCCCACAAGGCACTGTGTGAGAATTTGAAGTAACCAATGATCAACAGGTTGGGGTAGAACCCACCTTATCTTGGTATATAATTAGCCAATCAGCGATTAACAGGTTGGGGTGGGACCCATCCTATTCATGCATATAAATGGCAGAGTGTTGGAACTGTATTGCCACTCTATTAACTCGCTTCTGAAAAGGATGAATTCACGCTACGTCTGTGAATTGTGTCAAAAATCTTACTCTCATAAAACTCATTATTATCGACACAGACGAAAATTACACAAAAATGTAAATTTTAAACACACTATAGGGGAAGCGAACCCAAATACAGCCGAGTTAACAACCAGATCTGTCTGTAACCGGCCACCCTATCCTCCAGTGCATATGAAATCAACCTTTAGTTGGAACAATGCATTAACAAGTGGAAATATTTTGGGTCTTGTAAATAAGCTAGAGCCAGTAAAATCGCTAGTGATGGGGGAATCACTGAGGGAAAAACCTATAGATGACTCAACCAGCCTACCCTCAAGCAGAATTCAGTGTATTGAACCATAGGGGAGTGAACAGTTGCAGGAAATACGCACACCCCTGAATGCTGTAGCTGTCCCGCCCATAGACCAGGGTATGAGATCAATTACTGAATCTTCAACATCGAGTTCTGAAGAGAAAGGGCTGCTGAACCAGACAATCTTTCAGCGCCAATCAAATTTCCGCAAAGAAAACACCAAACCACACTCCTTAACGACTAGTTTTTCAGTGGAAAATCATCCGGACTGGTTAGCCGTTATACCAGATTCCATGCAGCAGAAGGCGCTTTTGTTACTCCAGATAATAAAGAATATACCCAATTTATCCTGGGATGAGAAAGATCGACTCGTGTATAACTGCATTACAATTTCGGGCTCCAATATGTGTGATCTAATAAATGATCTGCTGCGAAAAAGAAAAGATTTTCAACAGACAGGGTGGAAAATTTTGGCAAACATCCTTAAAGATCAAAATATCCCAAGGGGTCTCATCGGAAATCAAGAACAAATTGGCTTGTGTCGTCCAGAAAACAATATCTCTGCAAAGCTGCAATAGACCAGCCTCTGAAGAATAGCCCCTGGAAGAGATTGCGAATGTGAAACGGACTTCGTGGAAGCTCTCATAAAACAGGACGAAAAAGCAAAAACTCACACCAATGGGATGTCATTCCGAATAGCCGTATATGGCGGTGTTCATTTTACTGCAAATTTCATATTCATTTGTAATTTAATACTAATTAATTTGACTAGTTTCGACCTCTGGTTAATATTGATATTTAAATAAATGCAATATATCTCAGATTTTTGATTTTGTTTTTATTTGTGGAGTCTCCTAAACTACAGAGTGCCTTTCTTGACATTCTCCATTTGGCTGTTATTAAGCGGGTACATTAATAATATCTGGGAATGTGGTGATGACATATTTTATCAACAAAATGCAGGTACACAACGCATTCTTGCGTATTAACTTGTTTTATATAGGTATTTGTGAGGGAAAGGGCTTGAGTTTTGTACAAAAATAATCGTTTTAGCACAAAGTTACGCTATGGTCATAGCTGCTGATAGTGGCACATAGAAAAAATGGCGTTTGAAAATTAATTTTGACATACGCTGTAGTATGATTCAATGAATCAGATTTCATTTCGATTTGCGCTGTAAGGGCAGTGGTAAAACCTAGAAAAAAACAACAGCATGAACGCAATTAGTTTCCACCCGTACTGTATCGGTGAGAGAGAGAGAGAGAGAGAGAGAGAGAGAGAGAGAGAGAGAGAGAGTGAGAGAGAGAGAGAGAGAGAGAGAGAGATAGAGAATTGAAACGTTTGTTGTGATCATGTGGGCAAAGGGTCGGTCGGGCTGGTGTAGTTAGATTCATTAAACATACTAATCGGCGTGTTACATCAGTAACTATCCTATATTTTTACTCAGTTGAAAAAACAAATATATACAGGTCTGTAAACCAGCTGTGTTTATTTAGAATGTCTGCAGAAAATACGCTATTTCATTACACCCGGACATCAAGTTCAAGTTATAATTAAACGTAACAATTTTCCAGGTAGACTCCGGAATATCCAAAGAGAACCACAGAGCAACGACGAGTAACTGTCATCTCACCAATGTCGGAAATCCACACAAACAGGGTTTGATTGTTCTAAAATATGCGCATCACCAACGTGCAGTACACCTTATTACATGTGGATAATCGGGGTAAATTACCTTGCCCAAGGACACAATGCGGGAGTTTGAATAGTGTACGTAGCTTTCATGCAGCTCTAGGTGGGTTATATTTTCCCAAGTCTCGCAAATTTGGTGGCTAATACAGAGTCGCATATCCTTTTACCATTTTTTTTGATCGAGTAACAGCGCTTTTCAACTATTAAAATGAGGGGGAAGAAAGTACTGTTGTTGATAAGGGGGGCTTGGCCTGTTATTATAGAATTGTAGTTTTTTTTCCATTTACTTAACGATAGTTGGAGCAATCCGGAAAGAACCATCGTGCAGAGGCAAACAACTGTCAAAGTTCTACACAGGGTTATCATTGGCTGAAGGCTGAAGGTAGTACGCCATAGTACACAACGTTACCGACCACCCCCACCCCCACATAGGTAATTCGATAATGGTAGCTCTTTCATGCTTTTACTTAGATGGGTGGGTTATTCTTCAGTGAACGTTCAAAAATAAATCATACGGGTTAGTAATAGCGCGGGTGTGATTTTTCTATGATTAAACACAGTCCGTAGTGCTATCACCCAAATGTTTTCATTTTTAAATGCACTGGTCCACAATTAACTGTTAAACACTTAAGGGCTGTTTGGATAACCGACTATTTATTTATATTTATTTATTGGTGTTTAAGGTCTGCACAATGACTAATCATGACCACGACAGTTTTACGGGTGGAGGAAGTTGGAGAGAGCCACCGAGCAATGGCAAGCAACTGTCAAGATTCTACACAGGGTCTGCATTGTTTGAAGACAGGTGCTCCATCGATGTGCAGTACGCCTTAGTGCACAGCGTCACCATGCCCCCACATGGTCAATAGGGATGAAGTGTCTTGCCCAAGGACACAACCGACAGACATTCCTGAATAAATCGATACGCGTATTTCTGTCAAACTAATCTGCCATTTTGTTTTTTTGACAAGTGTCTTGTGGAATGAATTATGTAACGAAAATTATTGATATATTATATTAAATGAACATATGCTATTTATTAGGAGGACAATCTCATAGTAAATACGGGTTAAGAGTGTGGTAAGTTATGAGAGGAGACTAATCGGGGTAATTTGATCGCTCAAAATTGTGGGGAAAGCGTATTCAGGGGCCTGACATGTCCATTACATTTAGAGAACTCAACTGGGGTTTGAGATAATTTAGCTATTGTGAGGGCTGGGGGAGGGGGAGAGAGGTTTCCAAAAGTTTTTTTTAGTATTGGATGACCTGGAGGAGGGGAGTTCATGAAAGTTTTAGGTACTGTGAGGGGCTACAGGGGTGTGACGGTGAGGGTGTGGGATAATGGAGGTGTCTGATTGGTTGAAAAAGTGTGTGTTTGTGACAAAGCAACTCTTTTTAAGATTATGGTGGCCCTGAAAAGGGCCGTTTTTTTGCTTTCCATAGAAAGCTATTTTTTTCCTCCCATCTCTGCCTCGGTGAAGAAATCCTTTTCCCAATCTTCGCCAACTGTTATTGGTGGCCCTACTAGTGCTTCCTCCTGCATGTGTACAGAAAGATCGAACCAGTGTTTGGGTCGATTTCTCTACTGGATCTCCCCGAAAGGACGTCAACAAAAGGGTAGTATTTTAGTCTCTTTTCTTGTTCCTTCGTGGGGAGCATCGCTGACCACCACTTTTTTAATGCTAATGCAAATTCTTCGTTGGCTCGTTGCTTCTTGGTTCGCTCATAGCTGTTTACGGAAGTATAGTCGATGCTTGTCATCTTGGCTTTTCTGACACAGTTTCTAATGAGAGTGAGGTTCGAATCGTCAGACTTTATAGGGGAAAAACAAACACGCCCGCTGTTCAAAAACCGAAATGTTATTTGTTCATGTGGTCATCAGATTAAAAAATTACTTTATTGCGTGAGGCATAAAATCAGAATACCTTGGTCTATGAGAGTTTTTCGACAGCCATAAAAATGAGAAGAATGAACTAGCGTTATTAATATGTAAGAAGCACGCCAAGTTATTAAATCCAATTACACCTATAAAAATAGCCACAATGGAGTCGTTCACAGTCTTCAGTTAAAAGCAAGACACATCTTGTCACGTGAGATCATCATTGATTTTTAAATACATGATAGCATGTCCAGTCTAACGATATTTATGACCGGTCGTTAAAGTGTGACAATAGATTTAATTGCTTCAACATCTGTCACTCTCGTATAGAAATTGGCGTTTGAAAAGAAAAATCGATTTAATGACACCTAAACATGCAATGAACTGTTCACCTTTGCGGGTCAGTCAGTCGATAGCATTCATATATATGTCCAGTACGTCATTATTAATTCATTTATTAATATACTAATTATTATAATCAACCCTAATTACACTCATTAATTACATTAATTATGCAACAGTCATTAATTAAAATTAATTAAGCAACAATTATTAAAGTGATTAAAAAATCATTAAGTAACGTTAATTACCTTATGTAACATTTTAATTAAGATGACGTCATCCACCCTGCTCCCCCACCCTGCTCCCCCAGAACAGGCTCATCCAGCCCCAACATAACTACTACTGTTGGACATTTTTCCACACATCAAGCAAGATAACTCCGATCATGTATCGTTTTAGTCCTTATTTCTCCTGGCCGTTTTTCTTATAATAATTAAATATAATTTGATTCCCACTACCAGTTCATTCGACCCTAACCACCCGTAAACAAGAAAAGATATTTTGGTTTCGGATGAATTATTTCTTGTGGTCATTAAATGACCTAAAACTATTCAATTTGGACAGGGAAGTTTGAAAATACCAGTTTTAGCAATTCCCAAATCCCAGCTCTCCCTCATGTCCCGTTTCCGCTTTCCAGAACATCATTTCTCTAGTTTCTGGTAAGTTTTCTGACCCAGTTTTTATGGCCAAGGTGTCAGGGAAGAATAAACCCCTTACCTACTCATTACTTCAGTCATTTATTAAACAGATGATTGGTATAACTGGAAGGAATCCAGAATTGTATCCTTCACACAGCATCACATGAGGAGGCGCTACGTCGGCTTTTCAGGCTACGTTCTCAGTGAACTCATTCAATACACGGATAGCTGGTCTAGTGATGCTTATAAAAAGAACTTGGACCATACCTTAAAAATAAGTTTGTAATTGCAACTAGAATGAGAGATTTAAGCTTTTCCTTTAAACTTTTAACATTGGTTCAGAGTGAATCTCTCTTTCTTTTGTTTTTTTCAACCAAGGGAAGTACACAGGTTCTGATCATCTCTGACCTTAGTTGCAAGTATGTGTCTAACATTTATGATAGAGTGGTGAAACCCTTCCCAGGGTGCAACATTCAAGGACTTACTTTTCTTATGAACTCTGGGCTGTTAGATCTGTTCCCTTATACTCGCATTATCTTTCATTTTGGAACTAATGCGGTTCAAAGGTCGACAACTGTGCAAATACAGGTTGGCTATAACAATTTATCAACTGTTGCCAAATCAAAATTCAGTGCTCAGTTTATATTTTAAGCTATTCTACCTCGCCCTATAGATTTTGAATCCATAGAATATTAAGCTATTGAAATTAATAACAAATTGAAATATCGTTGTGTCGGCGGGAAAATTATGTTCCTGAATTCGTACCGACTTTCTATAAAATGTGGTAAACCCATTAGTGAACCTTTTGCTTCTAACGAAGGGTTACATTTGAATTGCGAGGGCACGAGGCGCTTAGTATGTTTCTTTATTCAAGTCATTAATCATCTTAAATGATATGTTATTCCTTGTTGTTGCTCTCTTTTCATGTACATGTATTTTGCAATACTCTTTCTATTACTTCCAGATACTCCTTCCCAAGCTTACACAGTTGGTTCCCACCTTGAGTTCTGTTATAGAAAGAGAGACATGAATGGGGCTCCATCTACTAGTACTTCCAGGGGAATATTTGATGGTATCGTGAGTGCATTGTTATATACATTACTTGTCTTTTTGGAGCCTACGGGAGCCCTGAAAATCGTGTCACTTTCGTGATTTTCTATTTTATTCTCTGATTGAAATTCTAAGACATCTGAAAATACCATTAAATCATCCACGTAAATACAACCACTTTTCGCCATTTGTAACCACATTAACACCAAGGTAAGAAGAGGCGGATATAGTTTTTATACATGGGGTTCAGTTATTCCATAATGTTGCAGAACTGTATTTATCAATCGTTTAACTGTTGCTATACAATAATTGAAGTGCAAGATGAATTTCAAACATTGTAAACTGCAGTTCCCGGAGTTACAGTCCTAACAGCTCCAATGGCATAGCTACGGGGGGCGGGGGGGGGGGGGGGGTGTCCCCTTAATACTTTAGCTACCCCCTCCCCCAAAACATTGGCCCAATGCAAGTTTTACACAACATGGGGCCCCAAAATGGTTTCCAATATAGGCGCTACGCACACTAGAAATGCCTCGGATGCATCTTAGAGAACTGACTTTTGCAAAATTGTCTCAGGAGGTGTGGGGGATAGTCCTAGCTAGGACCCTCCAGTCGAGGCCCCCTCCTCCCACTTCCCATCATGGAAGTGAGTGGAGGGGACAACGACCGGAGGGTCCTAGTTAGAACTAAAAGAGGCCCCCGAAACCGCACACAACGGCCTTTCAAATATCATCTTCCCTATAAAAAGCCTGGCTGGGGCACATCCTATGACAGAATCCTTGCTACGCGTCTGAACAGCTCCCCGAATTTGTTCCAGATTATTTGTAACTTTTTCACATATTTGATCTTTTTCACAAAATTAATTTTTACACCATAAATGTTTGTTTTAAAATATTTAAATACAGATTTCACAGCAGAATCTGGTCTCAAAACACAGATCACAGATCACAGCATCAAACGAGAAAATCAATAATTTCCAATCGCTACAAAGTATTAAACAACAGATTCAAATATTTTACCAATAACCCACGAGTTAATGATTATTCACTGCTGTTGTTTGAAAAACATGTCTACCTTTAAAGAAATCAAATAAACAATTAAAAAGCTGAAGAGCAAGGAATTATTTTAACCTTCTGTGCACTGAGCTGAAACAAAAGTATTGGAGACTTGAAAGTAAAGAAGGAATGTTTTAACCTTCTGCGTGCTATGTTAATATTACCTGAAATAAGTTAAAAAAATATCAGCTGTGGTTATAAAAGTACATAAATATGGATAGATCCGAAAGCCTAAATGGACAAAATAGCCGAGCACTGAAACAACTTTTCTTTAAACTTCAACAGCTGTCACAATAGCATCTGTAGATACACAATCATATTTAATGCTACTTATTGACTGGAAGCAAGCAGAACACAAAGCACAATAAGTTTACTCTGATTTATTTGGGCGCTGGGGTGAACTTAATGTTGTAATAGTATAACTGAATGTACAGATAAACTACATACAAAGGTTATGTTTATAAATTTTAATGCACAGAGCCAAGTTGAAGCATTATTCTTACGAACGTGTCATCATCAAAAGATGACACGACGAAACTTAGCTCAGAGCAGTTGTTATGAAACACAACTACAAACTCTTTTGAATTTTGGAAAACATACGGCTGGGGAATGTCTTATTGATGATCATGACTAATTATAATCTGTTCACAAAATAGAAGTTAAATCAACGATAATGAAAACATTCTACAGCGAACAGGGCTGTGAAGAATCAATCATTAAAACTGTAATTAAATAGACAGAATCTGAAATACTGACAAAGCACAACATAAGGAAACAAAAGAGGACATTTTCAGATGCCTCATAGAATGTGGACTGAAGCGCACTCCAAAGAGGTGTGCATTCTTCCAAAAAGAAGGTTCATATTATTTGTCACGTGGTCTCGGAGAACTGTATAGAAACTAACCCAAGTCAAATTGAAAATAACATTTCATGGCCTAAACCATCTAGCCCAAGGGAGGTATAAGAACATTTCTGGGATTCACTGGATATTACAGGCGATTCTGCAGAAACTTTCACAGATTACAAAACCTTTGACAAAACTCACAACCGAGGCCTGAAAAGAAAACCAGGGAAAAGCTGACGTCCACTACTTGCTTATGGAAGTCATCTCCCTGGGTCATACATACATTTACTCAAAAGATGGTATAAAACATTGGATGGACTCATATATCGCCCCCCTGGAAGCCAGGGACAGTGGTCGATCACCTTGTTAATTTAATTTTGAGGTCAGTCATTGTCCCCGCCCGATACAAAGCCAGGACGTCGCACCCCCTACACACTGTGCACGGGTCCACCAGGCAACATAAGAATATGAGCAAATGATTGAGGGATCATTCACTTATCACGCAATTACATCATACACAACATAAGCTGGTAACTACAAGTGCAAAGATGCGACGACCCTTTTCCATGTTGGAACAAAACCTGTTGGAAAATTTTGATCATAGAAGATGGAGCATAACGAGCCCAGACCGCTAGGCAGCGATATGTGACATTGTTTAAACCTTTCATGTAAATAAAAGAGGATACGGAAAGAGAATATAAAAGGAGGAGGAAGAAAGTAACGAAATACAATGAGAAGCCAGCTTGAAGCCATGACGCATGCCTTCACATACAAAAGAAACGCATTGGTAAGCAGCATATGAACGTTTAATGACGATAAAGACCGATACAGCCTTGATACGACCTTAGTTGTGCTGAGTCTGAATAAGATGAAAAGGTGATTAAGTTGTAAGGGAGAATGCATGTAACTTCATCTTGTGGGCCACGTTTGATAATCATGCAAGGTAAGTCGGTGCGCTGAAGTCATTGGAAACGCCCACTTGATAAGATAAACGTATGCACTACTTCAAAACAAGATAGTTCTCCTGATTATTCAACAGATCCGAGCCAAAAAGAAGTGTCGATACATCTACTGTAAATGGGAGTAAATCGATAGTATTATTACGAACATTTGATTAATTAAGCTCGAAGCTTACTCTGGGTTCTCCACAATTAGATATATGGAAGTATCATCTGCAAAAAGGCGTATGCTACTGAATAAATCTTTGGTTATGTCATAAAGATATATAAGGAACATTAAAGGTCCAAGTATCGATCCTTGCGCAACACCAGCATTAATGGGGCTTCAGGTTGATGCATCCGATCCTATCAGAACACATTGCGACCAATCCGAAAGGTACGATTTCAAGAACCACAGGAGTTCACCTGAGACATTTTATCAGCTTGTGAATAAGACCAGCATGTCATACCTTGTCGAAAGCCTTACTGACGTCGCAGAAGATCACCCTAACTTCTTTTCCTTCATCAAGAGTTCGACTGAATTCATTATATATGTCAGTCAGTTGGAGAACAGTTGAATCACTAGGTTTAAAACCCGATTGGAATTGACTAGGAACATTGTTGTCAATCAGAAATTGCCACAAGCGTTTGAAAACATATTTTTTTAAGTATTTTACCTACACCGTTAGAACAGTGATGAGTGATGATAGGAGTAGTTTATTGAGTTAGTGGGTACTATGTAAATCAACCCGTTGGTCTTAATAGACCTAAAAATGGAATCTGATTTAAAAGTATAAAAACATTTTAAATTTTATTAAAATGGTTGATTTCCTTAATAGACGACATCATCTTATGCGGGTTTGTATTATAAAATAGATCCCTGAAGGATGCTACAATAAAATCCAGTCCATAGTAAAATCTGTACAATGTAAGAGAATGTGCCCCACTGGGAACATAATTTATACCGGCATGGAACACATTCTGATCGCATATTATCCTTCAATAAATCAATATGACACCGAATCAAAATTACATGACTACAAAAATCACAAGACACGTAACTATCGTGAATATTAGGTCAAATGCGAAGAGGCGTGTTACTTGTTGTGCCACCCCATTCCACCTGTCACATAGATTTGACCCTACAACCCTATAGTGCCGTAGGATTAATTACTTAATTATTTATTTATTTATTGGTATTTTAAGGTCATATACTTATGCACAATGGCTAATCATGACCGTGACAGTTTTACGGGTGGAGGAAGCCGGAGTACCCGGAAAGAACCACCGAGCAACGACGAGCAGCTGCCAGCTCCCCAACATCGTAACTCCGCACTGCAGCAAAGGCAGGGTTAGATTGGTTGAAGACATGCGAACCATCGACGTGCAGTACGCCTTAGTACACCGTGTTATCGTGCCCTCATATGGCCAATCGGGGTTATGTGCCTTGCCCAAGGACACAACGCGGGAGTCCGAATTTATCGCTCAGACGGTTACCCATCCCATGATTAACCGGGCTCGACGTGGATTAATTATTACTGATACTCCACCCCAGTTTAGTATTGAATTTGTTGAGTGTTCGTGGACGTTTATCTTTTGCTTTCCTTTTTGATTTGCAAAAATATGTGCATAAAGAATTGAAAGGATTAAGAATATAAGATTAACCCTTTGAACGCGAAAGACCGATTTTCCGGTCCAAGGCATAATTTCGTTACAGACAGCAGTTATTATTTTATCCTCCCTGTATATTGATATTGGACTGACCCATCTCACTGTAAGATTACACAAAGGTAATACCATTCCAGGAAACGAGTGGTCAAAGAGTTAAAGGGTTAATATTTTATCCTCTCATAATTTTTTGCGAATGTTTTTGATGCAATTTCTGAGCCACACCGATCAAGCAGGGCAAGATTGTTCAACAATTCGGCTCCATGTAGTGTCGTTGAAGTATTAAAGTATGACACACAGTTTATTCTATTTTTACAGATATTTTAGTATCGTCCCTTGAGTGTAACAAGGCGCCATCTGCAATGCTTTAGCATTGCAGATGCTGCCTTGTTGCACTCAAGAAGGAGAAGAAGTACTCATTCATTCTGTTACAGAAAGAATTTGATTTCGGGTTGCGTGATAACGATGCTGAGATAAAATACCGGTGTTCTCCCCAAATGCTTCGAGTTTTGAAACATTAAGGCAGAAAGGGGTGACAAGGGATGAGGTAGTGTGACCGATCATTAGTTTTTCTGGTAGGAATAATTTCGTCTGGCGTTGTGTTATGATGTTATGATATCAATTCGTCCTTGCTTGTAACCATGTACATTCATACTGAAGTTAATAGCTGGACTTACCTTATATCACACAAACAGTCAGGCACAGGAGGTATCTGGTACCCACATAGGGCTATTGCGGGGCCCATCATTACCTATACTGTTGCAGAACTTGCTAAGTAAATAAGAAATTGCAAAGCCCTCGCGACACAACTTCCACATGTATTCAATGAATGTGAATATGTGCAGAAAACATTATATACTACTCCAAATTTGATAAGGATCGCCAATACTCATCGAAATATTTACACATAAAAGCAAATGTGTGATTTCTAATCACTCACCGAATTCTCCCCAGATCCTTTAATTTGTTGTTGCACCTGTCAATCATTCTTGATCAGCTGTAAAAGTTGACTACACCCTGTCTGAGAGTGCCATACGTATGAGGGCTCGTTTTCAGATAACTGTTTAAGTCTTCTTAACTTTATATATAGGATATTGGACATTACTTTGACAGTCTACATGTGAAAATCAACATCTCTTATATCTCCCAGTCCCAGATGTCATTTGTGTCTCCCAAAGCACTCAAGAGGTATAATGAAGCGGCAGTCAGACATATCAAGGAGACGGGCTGCTGTGGAACTAGGGTGAGCCAAATTGTGATCTCTAGGGCCTATAATCAGTTCAGACCTCGTGGTAGAGTTGAGAGAAAGCGTTGTGCAGGCCGTAAAAAGTCACAGCCCATTAAGACATCTACATTGTTACCGCAGCGCCCAAAGTAGCCCACATAATAAACTGACCACTGCATCCACGCAAACAATCGGGAAACGACTACAGATTGCTGGACTGTCAACAAGAAAAGCCACAGTTCGTGTTATTCTACAAGGAGGATAAGACAGGCTTGAATTCAGCAGAGATTTCTAAGCAGTCCACTGTCGCTTTACAATTGAGACCAGATTCTGTATAGACTTTCTGGATATTTCAACAAGAATATGGAAAAGGACCAATGATGGGCGAACTGATGAAAATGTGGCGGAGCATGACCAGTATGGGTCAGTTTGGATGTCTACACTGACACCTGTCTCAACCCGAATGAGACACTGAATGGAAAATAGTATAGCAATTAGATTCTGGAACAGTGGGCGTAGGCTTCACACTTAAGGCTGATATGGGCAGGTCTCGTAGAGCCAGGTTGTGACCCATTAAGTAGAGGAAATTAGAATCGAATGGGTGTACTGGTTAACATGCTCACTCGACCTCATCTCCATAGAACACGGGCGGAATAGACTCCAGACCCCCATCCAACTCAATACCCTCCAGGAAATCGGACAAACACTTGCTGGTGGATAGGTCATCGTCACTACAGACGTTCCGAAATTAGTCCAAGAATGAGAAAACGCTGTCAGAAAATGTTGAATGCCAGAGGAGGATTCACTGGGTACTAAATCCAATTGTCTTAACACGAATAAATCGTCTTTGATAATGCTGACTTGTTCTGTGGGAAGTTTAAGATCCCCAGAAAAGGGGTGATCCACTTTCACATTCCATGACTTCACCATGTATGGTTACACACATGTAATAACAATTGGAATGTTAAAGTATTTTTTTTACTGACTGTGAGAACTGATTCGACCCGCACATTTTCCCAATTTACCTTTTATGAACAGATGTGTCAATGAGCAGGTGGCGGTCCACAGTAAATTATGAGTAGCATATATAACCGTTATATGACAAAGTATTCAAACAGAGTTAAATAAAATGCGTTGGGTTGTACGCCTACGTCAAACCAAAAAATACATAACGCGTCAACCTTGGATGACAAAAGGTCTCGTATCGTCTTCAAATAAAAAAACTAAATTCTATGATAAAAAATTGCAATATCCAACTGAATTGAATATACAAAATTACAAAAATTAATGTATTTTTATTGAATGAAAAAACAAAGTAAGGCAATGTATACTATTCAAAAAAGTAGGGGATATCCAAACTGATGTTGATATTTTCGGAAAATGTTATTGGATACGCGTGATTGGACACATCAATATGTTACCAAGTGTAGTGTGGATCATGATGCCACCTGCCAACGAAAACTTCGAACGTTTACGTGCCGTTGGCATGTTAGAAGCTGGCAACAAACAGACTGCAGTGGCTCAAATTCTCAACGTTACTCAATCGGTGGTTAGCAGGTTGTGGTCACGCTACCGTCAGACAGGGAATGTTGATGGCAGACGTCGGTCAGGTCGTCCAAGGGCGACAACCGCTAACCAGGATCGTTTCATCCGAACCACAGTATTACGTAACCGCCTTCAAAGTGCCTCAGAAATTGGACAGCAGCTGCACCGAGCGACTGCGAGTCAGTGGTCAGACAATCCAAAATCGCCTACACAGCTGGAATTTGTACGCTCGACGATCTTGAATAATTGCACGTTTCACTGAACGTCACATCGCAGCAAGGCGTAATTGGTATGGAGAACGACAGCGCTGGGACTATCGTCGGTGGAGCAACGTCATGTTTTACGATGAATCGAGGTTCACTCTCGACTTCCACGACAGGCGAAACAGTGTGGCGGCGGTGGAACGAACGATACCATGACGTAACCGTTAGGCAGCACGATCGTTTTGGTGGTGGATCGGTTAGGGCGTGTCACAGCACAGTACTACCGTGTCAACATGTTAGCAGTTCATGTGGTGCCATTTGCGCGAAGTCACGGCCGTCGATTCATTTTCCAAGATGACCATGCAAGAGCACACAGGGCCCGTGTCGCTACAGAGTTCCTCCAGGAGCGGACCATCACTGCACTGTCTTGGTCAGCACCAAGTCCAGACCTTTCACCAATAGAGCACGTATGGGATATGCTTGGCAGGCGCCTACGACAACGCCAAAACCCCTACCAATGTCCAGGAACTTGCCGCTGCACTGCAGGAAGAATGGAATAACATCAGTCAAGCTGACATTGGACGTTTGGTGAGGAATATGCCATGTCGGATCCGCGCTTGTCTCGCGAACCGATGAGGATTTACAAGGTACTGAGGTCTTGGACTGAACGTGGTGAATTCTCTGACTGACCATCCATGTCTTCTACAGATCAGTGCGTGGAATGGGTGCTTGTCAGACACCCAACTATTGCTGAAATCATTCACCAGGTATCACAATGCAATGCCTCAACTGTCTTTTTGATGAAAATATAAATATATAAATATATTTCTTCATATATCTCACTTTTATCAAATATCCCCTACTTTTTTTGAATAGTAGTTTATAGAAATATCCTAATGGAAAACAAAAGGAATTTACGTAAAACATGGAAAATTTTAAATGGCACAATTAAGACTTCTCTCTACTGTTAGATATGAAAACAGCGATATTAATGTCCATCCAGAAATTGCCAACAACTTCAATAATTTTTGGTGAACATCGGAACGATTACATTCACCCAAATTAAAAAGCCTAATATTGAATTTACCTATTTTTGAATAACAGTTACTCTGACAACTTCTTTATGGAACCAACTACACCAATAGAGATAATAAATACTATAAAGGCAATGTAATCTAAATCGAGTGAAGATTTCAACAACATAACGTCAAAGATGGTCAAACTTACAGACGATATAATTGCTTACCTGTAACACACATTATGACTATTTCTTTTGAACAAGGGTAAGTAAAGGGCGGAATGAAAACTGCTAATGTCATACCTATATTTAAATAAGGATCTGATAAAGAATTACCGGCCAATAAGTATATTGCCAGTATTTTCTAAAATTATGGAAATAATTGTGTGCAGGAAGCTGACAATCTTTTTAACAAACTTTGAATACTTTCCCCAAGTCGATACGGATTTCGAAAAAAAAAATTCCACAATAGATCCAGTTATGCAATTACTAAAACATATAGCAACCACAAATAATAAAGCGACTAAAGACCATACATTGGCGATATTCTTAGACCTAGCCAAGGCATTCGATTCTATAAACCATGGAATTTTATTAAGCAAACTTGCTAATTACGGTATCAGGGGAATATATAATGACTCGTTCAAAAGCTACTTGACTCACAAAAAACAATACGTTCCGTACGCCAACACAAAATCCTCTCTGATGCCCATAACGTGCGGCGTGCCTCAGGGCTCCACTCTGAGTTCCATTCTGTTCTTACTCTATATCAATGATATCCACCACGCTTCCTCTATTAATCTTCTTTCTTTTGCCGACGATACTACCGCGTATTCGTCGGACTCTGATGTACGACGACTGACACAATTTGTTAATAATGAACTTCAACATATATTTGCATGGTATTCTGCCAATCAAGTTCTTTTGAACTACAAGAAGACAAAATATATTTTAATGAATCTCAGTTCAAAAAGGGTAATCCCATTTAACGAATCCATAAAAATCAATGATACTATTTTAAAACGAGTGGGTGTGAATGGGGATGAAACATCTATTAAGTTCCAAGGTATTAATATTGACGAACACCTGTCTTTTAAATCACTTATCTCCCATTTGAGTTCTAAGATAGCGTGCGCAAATTATGCACTTAGCAGGGTCAAATCTATACTTCCCAACGAAGTCATGAAAACTTTAAATTTTGCATTGATACACAGTCGTCTAGTTGGTGGTATACAGATATGGAAGAACTCAAAATCAATCAACAAACCTTTTTTATTACAAAAAATGCTCAGTTCGTATAATCAGTGACGCACGTTTCAGTGCCCATACTGACCCTCTATTTGCTCAAGATAAAATAATGAAACTTACAAACCTTTTCAAACTCCATGCCATGTTATTTTTACTCGACTGGAAAAATGGATCTCTTCCCCAGTCACTAAATACTATGTTTTCACTCTTTAATAATAATGCTATTGGTCCTACTACTGGGCACTCGGTAGCGATTCGCGTCTATAGAACAAGAACAATATCCTTAGATTAATTCCCTTGTTTCAACTATCCTAGGCTTTGGAATAGCCTGGAACCGAGTATAAGTGATGCTACTAATCATTTTGCATTTAAGAAAATGTTAACGCAATCATTTTTTTCCAGTTATCAAACACAAATTATATGTAACAACCCGTATTGCCCTGGCTGTACTAGATAGCTTACTACACTAATTTGTAATTCAGTTCAGATTCTTCCGGCTAGCTCGTAAGCTTGTCACTTATTCCCAAATTATTTTCAACTTATTCTAAAATATCATCATTATTATTAATTGTCTAGTTTCCCATGCAACAATACAACTTTACTTCAAAAGAATATCTATTTTTTTCCCTGAGTGAATACTCCATCTGATACAATGTTGCTCCAATTATATTTCTTACCTTGGGGGATAGCAGGCAGACAGCTCACCTGGCTATGCGGTCCCCAAACGTTATGTATGTATCTCAACATTACCCTGTAGATGAATATTATAATATTTTACATACTGTTAAATAAATAAACATAACAAAAATAACAAATACCCCTAGCTTATAGCTGTCGAGATAGAAGTTTGTTTTCTGCCTTAGGTGACACAGACAGCTGGCTGTTTTATTCTCACCCGCCTTGGAGAGAAAAAAAAGAAATTCACAGAAAAAGCAGAAAGGGGCGGGTAGAAAAGAGAGGGAAAGAGAACAGAGTTGCCTGGAAAATAGCAACGGGGAAAACGAAAATCACGAAAATTTCAAAAGTTACAAACAAGGGACTAAAGTAGAAAAAAGTTTGTGCTAGCTACGAGATAAAGTGGATAAAACAGTTCTACCTTGATATGATATTCTTTTTCTAAACAAGTGTTCTTTGGAATTTGAACAAGAACTTTTCACCACACACTTCATTTTGAAACTGGTTATTTCCCTTGGATTGCTTGCACAATGACGTGTGCCTTGTATTTCAACTGAAACATTTCACAGGATTTTCGAAAGACATTGCAGACCGTTAAAAGTTCATCTTTGAAAATCAGTATTTTGTTCAAACTTACCAGGAACGTCGCGAAGATGACCGATTGGCAGGAGAGGCTGGTGCAAACCTGCTTGTGATGGCTCAAGTCCCGACTAATCAATTATTCCAGTTACATCATCATGGCATGCCTTCGTTGAAGGCTTGCCTTGATGATGTAGTTCGAATATTGGTCAGTGGGGATGATCGCTAAAAAGCTATATTTTTGGATATATAAAATGCACATCTATTAGTCGTGGCTTAAATCTTATCTAATTAGCACATACCCTACCGGTACTCCGAATTCTTCATGTTGGGCTCCCCAGATCGAATCTGGTTCGACAGACTGTTTGTGTGACACAAGTCCAAGGTTCAAATATTTATTTATTTATTTATTTATTTATTTATTTATTTATTGGTGTTTAATGTCACATACTTCTGCGCAATGGCTAATCGTGACCGCAACATGGAGATAAAATGAAGTCCAGTCAATCGTTTATATGCATGTTGCCCATTTTAGAGGACTTCCATCCCAGGCATTGGTGACCGGGTCCTATTTTACCAGTAAAACAGAGCTTGTTTACCACAGTAAACAAGCACGGCTTCACTTCCACGGGGAACCAAGTTTCAAATCTAGTTTCATAAGAAAGTGCATGATTACAAGTAAGTGTGAATCGATATCTAAGTCTCCAATCCAGATGAAAATACCCCAACTGAAAAAATATTGTTTTGTTTGTCGCCTCCCCCTCCAAATCCCCATAGCGACGCCCCAGATTATTATTCATGATTATAATAGACATTATAATAGACAAAACGATCGCTCTTTTGGATGGTCGTGTACTTTCTTAAGAGAATAGATTTGATAATGAGACTAATGAAAGTGGCAATGCAGGCTGATATAATTCCGACAATTGTACGAGTATGTGTAGGTTAGAGGTCACTGGAATAGCTGAACAACAACATTTTTGATTTACGTGAGAGGTGCTGCACCTTATTTGTTGGATAGGAGAAGTGTTCAAGACGTTACTGTTCTCGACCCGGCATTGTATTAAACGGATAAAACTTGCGTAACAGTGCATCCACATGTCGCAATCATTCTACTGATTGATGTTACACCTACAGTCTGTCATGCAAATAGAGGTCTTTTTTTTCCCTTGTCAGGCTATCGGAGACAGTTTGACTTTGAGTACGTCACTTCTAATATTCCAACTATATTATCAAGCATGACTTGCCGCCTACAAGCTCAGTGTGCTGATTAGCTTTCAATGTCGGGAGCGCGGTGGCTCAGTGGTAGACTGTTGGACTTCTATGCTAGAGGTCTCGAGTTCGATCCCCGTCCGGGACGACCCGCGTTGTGTCCTTGGTCAAGGCACATTATCCCGGTTGCCTACAAGAGGGCACGATGCCGCCGTGTACTAAGAAGTACAGCACGTCGATGGTGCACAACCGCTGTAACCCTGCTTGATCGGAGCTTGGACAGAGTTAGAATGTTGAAGAGCTGACAGTTGCTCGTCGATGCTCGGTGGTTCTCTCCGGGTACTCCGGCTTCCTCCACCCGTAAAACTGTCAAGGTGACCATTAGCCATTGTGCATAAGCATGAATCCCGAATCGAACCAGAAGAAAGATTTCAAAAGTAATAGAACCTCGAAGTGAATTTAACGGCTCTTTAATTCTTCACCCGCTGAGTATTTTCAAAATATTTTTCATCATATCACAGCAGCCATGACTAGATTTGATGAAAAATTCATCTACATTTACCTCGGGAAATCATTGGTGAAAAAATCCATTCCATTTACAGGGTGGAAATTGGATTAGATATACCCAAATTATACATATTTCAATGGCAAGAGAAATTCTATCCCGGGCAGGAATACCCGCCAGCAGCATGCAATGAGTTAAATTGTATCCATTGCACTTTCGTACCGATTTAAAACCGCAAATATTGCCGGTCTCATCAAGCACTGTATTGAACAGTGAGTCGTTTGTTTGGGTAAGTCAACCAGGACTGGGCTATGAGCTCCTGGGATGCATGCTTTACCAGGAGGATTTTTACACCTATTTTTCTGAAAACCCAATGTCCCTAGAGCATATTACCATTTCCGATCACTTAGCAGCTGGTGTGTTTGTAAATTACTGCGTGTAATATACGTTACCAAAGAAAACTCTCAAAAATTGCAAAAATTTGAAAGTTAAATAATAACACGATTTTTCTCTCCAAAACAGAAAAAAATATTTTACTTTATATATGAATTATATTATTGGTAATTTGATTATATAAATATTCTTCTCCTTTTGGCCCATTTTTCAGATTGTGTTGCTTCGATTTACGTTACCGTACGTTACTGCAATCGACAAAGAATGCTTTCCGTTTATTACTCTTTCTAAACATAAACTCGCGGCAAAATACATCATTATCAAACAACTGAAGCATAACCAATAAAAAGAATATTTTAGAACTCAGTTAATTGAGTAGTTTTCCTTGTAAGGGGCCCAGAAAGAGAAATGATGCATGTAAACAAGAGGTAGAAGCTGTCTAAAGGGGGCAGCGCAGGTATACACCATTTACTATACATTACTTCGTGTCCCAATATGCAGTCTTGCAGCTGAAAGTGACGTTAAATACTAACAAATAAATATATAACTTGAGTAACATACGTTATAGATATCATTATATTTTGTGTAGGAAATGTACATGAACGTAAATTATGATTGTCAATGTACGGAAGCGTATTCATGCCACACTTGAGAATTTTTTTTTTCCACAGTTATCTCTCAAATTAAAACGTACACATCTCTGAATTAAGACTTATTATCTCTGAATTAAGATCCCCATATCTCCGAATTAAGACATATTATCTCTGAATTAAGGTCTCCATATCTCCAAATTAAGACATATTATCTCTGAATTAAGACTTTAGTATCTCCGAATTAAGACTTACAGTATCTCTTAACCCTTTACCCAACGTAACGGCCAAAACCGGCCAGCGCTATTCTAAAAAATCTCCAATTAATTTTCATTATTTTTTCATTTTTCGTTCAAAAACATAGGTTATGACCCCCTCTTTGGAACGAGCTCGTCGAGCTCGTTCCAATGAGGGGTCATAACCTATGTTTTTGAGACAAAAAATGAAACAAAATATTTATTCAAGAAATTTATTTGCAAGTGTCGTCTGCTTTTCATGTTAGGTGAAGGGTTAAACTAAGACTTACGTGTCTCTGAATTAATGCTTATTATTTCTGAATAAAGACTTACATGTCACTGAATTAAGACATATCATCTCTGAATTAAGAATTACCTATCTCTCAATTATGACTTACGAATTTCCGAATTAAAACTCACGTATGTCTGAAATGAGACTTACGTATGTCTGAAATATGACTTACGTATGTCTGAATTGAGACTAATTATCTATAAATTAAGACTTACGCATCTCTGAATTAAGACATATTATCTCTGAATTGAGACATAGATCTGCCTTGTGGTCTAGTATGGTACAATAGTCTGGAATGTCTGCACCTCTGTTGTTCTCTCTTTACCTTTTTGGAATCGCTGGTCTTCCCCAAGCCCATTGCTAAACCGGCCAACGGTTTCCGTGGATAGTACGTAATGCTATTCTATGCGATATTGTTGTACTTGTCCTTCATGTATGGTGGTGTGTTATGGCTGTGGACTCTCATCTCATGGCTGTTCCGTCTCATACCAAGGCTGTTCGAACGTACAACACAATAAACTTCCGACTGAACAGAATGATTCTTGGCAATTTCATCTTATAGCTTCATAGGGTTGTAGAAGTTTATGATTATTGTACGTATCACGTGATTATTGTACCTCCCATTAGCCTTCGGGTTTGAAAATGGGGGAAGTAGAAGATACAATCAGAACCGACCCATGGTTGATTTCATTACCCACTCGAATGCAATTTAATTTCTTGATCCTTTGTCCAACGAATCGGCCGATCCCTCGCGCGTAATTTACAAATTCAGAAGAAAAGAATCATTTTTTTAAAAACGTTCAACAAAACCATATCATGAGTCACATGATATGGTTTTGTTGAAAGTTTTGAAAATTTGAAAAAAATAATATTTAAAATAATAAATTTGAATTTTGTCTGCGTTGGGTAAAGGATTAACACTTTCGAGAAATATATTACAGGGATGCCTGTATAAATATTGACCCATTTACGTGCTATAATTTTCTAAAACTCACTGTGTGTGTAGTTAATAAGTCAGTGACAATATTGGTAGTGTCCCTTTCCCTGTCAATAATTGTGAGAAATCCAATATAACGAACCGACTGTAGCCACACCAAAATTAATCTAGCTCTCTATCAGTTAACATATGTATGAAGCTTTCGAACACCGACGTAGGAAGCTCCTCGATCTTGATGGGGAGGGTGGGGGGGGGGGGGGGGCAAGGTCATATAAGGCACCCACACACTGATATATATCGCTGGTGAAACGTGTGCCTTTGTGGGATTCTAGGAATACAATTCACAAAACTATGTTTGGGACTCACGTACATCAACTTTTAGCACAATGCATCTTTTTCGCTCCATATTTAATACATTTACCCATCGCCGAAATTTCTGAAATATGGAGCCAAAATTGTACATTTTTGTGAACTTTAAAGGTCGTAGACTTTAACGGCCGGCACATCCTAAGAGTAAGAAGTCCCTGCACTCCTTCCCAATAACATTACAATCCCAGGTTGGTAAACAAAATGTCGGTCTAAATTCTAACTCGCAACTATTCACGGAAAAAACTGTGTGTGTGGGGGGGGGGGGGGGCATGTGTCCCTTGTGCCCCCATGTTGGGGGGGCATGTGTCCCTTGTGCCCCCATGTTGGGGGGGCATGTGTCCCTTGTGCCCCCATGCTCCTACGTTCCTGCTTTCGAGGAGACTAACCACTTGCTTGCTTGCTGTCATTAGAGGACCCTGGGATTGCTCATCGGCCGAGAAAGTTCTCGAACACTCTATGACATCACGTAGTGTGGGGTTCATGTCGTCCTATTAGAAGGAGACGTAAAATGGCTGTCCACTGTGCGGAGAGAGACGAACTCCAAGAGGGCTAAAGCTCCATCCGTAGTATTCGTGAAGAGCGAGGCCACAAAGTTCCCGTTCCCGTTCTTGCGCCAAGAAGATGCGTTAATATAAGTTGTATACTTGCGCGCAAATCCCTGTAAAATAAAGAAGTTTAGTCTGACGAGTGTTTTCTTTAATTTAGTCTGCGCCACGACATTGAAAACAAACTTAGTATTGGCTACTTAGTATTGGCTGCAGAATTTGGTCTTTAGCCATGTTCGATCCATTTTCTCAACCAAATCGCATTTTCGGATATATTTGCGTAAGTGGTAATCAATGTGGGAGCGAACACGGAATAAGGAGATCAGTAATGACTTGATAATACAGCCTACACGACTGTAGTATTAAATTATAATTGCGCCTTCATAAATATGAAAAATATAACCACAATATTTTGATTTTCACACGAGAGTAATTGGATAGGGTGGGGAGGCACTTAGCACCAAAATCTTTTGGATCCAAACTCTTTAGACACAACCCTATGGGGAATTTCTGTGATAATTTGCACCAGAAATAATACTTGAGATATATGAAAGCCAATGGGATTTTCTATAATAACATTTTCGCAGTGGGTTGGTGCCAAATGTTTTCTTTTTTGGCAGAGCACTTTAGACCCAAACTTGAAAGTGATCTTCATTTCATGAGTTTAAAAAACACATTGCTGAATCAGAATCAGAGAATTGATGATCAATAGACATGTTATACCTGTAACAGAATCCTTTCAACACCGGCGCTCTGGAAGGTGATCATTTCAGTCAATACTGTCAACGGCGTATGAATGAAGCCACCCTGGTTTATTGGGAGGTTATGTAATAATTTAATCCAACAGCTCTGCCCAGCTGTTGGATTAACTTATTTCCGAACTTCGCTTCAGATTTTTTGTTTTGCTCTTTTTTCGTCTGCTCGTCCAATACCATTTTTTCCTTTACACAAAAATGTATGCATATCAGTTTTGAAAGGGTTAAGAATTACTTCTCAAATCACAATAGTATTGTTCCCATCCAGTTTGGAATAATGCTCTTTTCAAATAAGGAGTGCATTTTGCTTCTTTTCGGATGCTTATTACAAAGTCTATAATGTTCAAGTGTCATCAAAGAAAAAGTTAATTATTCCCAAGTGCATCCAACTTTTTGCACGCCGTACAACGCGCTATCGGGAAAGCGAATGTTATCGCGGAGCGATTTCGCGCCTCTTAAAAATTTTGTCACTGCGGTCAGAAAGTCGGGTATTTTGCTTACGTGATGAATTCGCTGCAATTTGAAGACAAAATGTAAATGCCTTTTGCATCTGACACATGACATGCACATATAACAATACTTTGATTTGCAAATTCTACAAATGCTCCAGTAAAATCGTTGTTTATTTAGTTTTATGCAGTTTTAAAATACATAAAAGACATTTTCGAAGGGCACGTGTGTTTCTATTTAAAAGTAAGACCACACAACATTACCCTCATGCCAGAACAGCTGCTATAGTTGTACTTTAATTATAACTTAATTCATGGAAATTATTTTTTCGGCTCTCAGTGGAGCAGAGGCATACTGGAGCAAGTTTCAATTGAAGCTAAGTGTTTTCCAACTTGTGCATTCAAACTTACCCTCACTGACAATGATGCCATTGTTGTGGAGACGTGACAACCGTTACATATTCCCAGTTCCTTATTCGACATTCGTTATAAACCGATTTGCTCGGTTGATAACGAATGTAGAATAAGGAACTGGGAATAAGAATCGGTTGTCACGCCCCCCTTGTTGTGACGTATAAACTATTGGCTTGTTTTCATGTTTTATTTCGAATTGGTGTCGACGTTACTATCTCTTTGACTAGCACTTGCAAGAACGAACCAAGAATTAATCCATCAATCTCAATCTGTTTTAAAAAACCTTTTTGTAAAACACATCAACTTGTATTGAACATAATTTTGTGCTCTTATGTTATAGTGAACAAATGTAAAGCCTGTGGTTTAGCATTAAAAGCAATGAACATCGAATATTTCGCTTCACTGATAACAGCAAACTGCTCTCACCTATCGAATAATATATGTCTCATTTGCGCTGAAAGGTAGCCTTCAGGGACTGGCTGATAATTTTTAATACGCGAATTCCTGAGAGACTTGGGCGTCGCTAAGAAGTGGCGTAGCATGATTAGGGGTTTGTAACACTTCCCAATAGTCTTTCCAGTTGGGACATTTCCGTCAGGATTGACGTCCAAGATATCAATTTTCTCCCCCAAATTCCAATGCAAGATATGCGTGTCTCATGTGAGAAAGCCCAGTGAGATAGATATCTGTCTCACGTGACCCACGTGGCAGGCTTATTAGAATATTAAATGAGCGCAGGACTATTCAATCATTGCACGTTCTTTGTAAACAAACAACATGGTGCCGCGTTTCGGAAATATTAGCAGACGAACATTTGTCGAAAAAAATAGAAATAAACACACACACCACAAAACCAAGGGACACTTGAATCGTTTAAATGAAGTTTTGAGTGAACGCCATTATGAGTGGAGAGCGTTGCACGGAGGTCCGTCAAAATGTTATGCGAATACATTGCAGATTTCATAATATGACGCCATAGGAATGTGTCAATGTTCATTTCGCTACAAATCTTGCCAGCGTTGGGATTTTATTTCGTGGTATAACCTGCGGTATATACAAAACGTTTATAAGCTCTTTCCGATAGGTAAATCTGTTTTTTTCAGAAATCGACAACAATATTGCTCGATATAGCTGCATGTGCCCCTGGATTAATTTTGATGACGTCAGAGTGTTTTGGCGGGGGAGAAAAATTATCCCTGATGGGGGTGGGTGTGAGATTGGGGAGTCTCACCCTCGGGACAAGATATTTGGTCCGCAAGCCTCGTGTCTTGCCCTCGAGTGAGATATCCCCGTCTCACACCATCACCCAGGGATAATAATACTCTCTTGCTAGTAATCATGTACTTTTCAAAAGACTAGATTTGATACTTGAACACACCCACTGACAACTACATAGAGAGTAATCGCTTGACTGGACTGGTTACGTGAAATAATTCATGAGAGGTGAGGGACGTTGTACAAACACGAGTGCGCGAATGCGCACGAGTGTTTTACAATATAGTCCCTGGCCTCGAATGAATTATTTCACGTAACCAGTCCAGTCAAGCGGTTACTCTGTTTATTACTTTTCATTATTATTGATAATTATATTATTTTACCCTTTACCTAACGTAACGGTCAAAACCGGCCAGCGCCTTCTCAAAAATCGCCCATTAATTTTCATTATTTTTTCATTTTATGTCTCTAAAACATAGGCTATAACCCCTCATTGGAACGAGCTCGCCGAGCTCGTTCCAATGAGGGGTCATAACCTATGTTTTTGAGACAAAAAACGAAAATAATAGTTATTCAAGAATTTTTTGTGCAAGTGTCGTCTGCTTTTCATGTTAGGTAAAGGGTTAAACAAAACCAAAAACAAAACAATGAAGTCCCCATTACACCAACGGCAAAGCGTCTTCGTTTGCGAGCACGGATACATGGCCCATTGTTGATTGCATAATTCATTTGTAAAGTTATCGTTTATAATAAAACCCGGAAATCCCAGTAAATCACACTTTGGAAAGTAATAAATGTATATTTTATTTACTCACTAATAAATTTCAAAGAAGCCCTGACTTTTGTTTAACTATAATCACAACTATTAGTCAGTTGTGACTTGAACCATCACAGTCAGAACAAATCAAGTTTACAACCCCCAGTCTGTCATCTTCTTGGTGCTCCTGAAGCTAGGTCGTCACACACCAAATGGTTTGACAGTTTGGTTCTAAAATGCTCCACAAATACTTTAAGTGCCGCCATTGACATTACTATCGAAGACACCTACAGGGTTTCTTGTTTGTTAGATGTGGCGAGAAATTGACTGTAGAAATTCTCATAGGGTTGGGTCCAAGTGATTTGATCCATATTGCTCCCCCTAACTACTTACAAGTCAAAAAGGACAATATTTGTCATTGTTTAACCTCAAGACGTTCCTACATGATTGCAACCACCGACCACATGTGTTTTTACAGCGGTGCGAAATCCTACACAGGCCATGTATACCATTCTATTGCATCCCAGTTGTTTTCGTTTCCGTCTTTATCTAATGTAATTTCTCCGGGCCGTATTTTACAATACGGCCCGTATTCAAGTGACAACGGGCCGAACGTTTTTAATATGCGTGAGTACATCATAAGCATCCGTGAAGGAACAACGTTTAAACCTATATTGTTGCGAAAGGGTTCGAGAAACCCACTGATATCTATACCACTGCATTGCTGTACAGTCAAAGAAAAACTTCGCCACTAAAATAGCCCTCCCCCGCCAAGATTACTTCAAGGCAATCAGCGTAATAACTTCACTAATACATGATGTTTGGTGACGTGAAAGCTCTTAGGCGAGCCCCTGTTTTTACATTGCCCAGTTTTCTCAAATATTCTCGATAATACGATAAACTTGGTCCCATTTGCAATATTCTTATTCACTTCTTGTTGGCTCGGGATTCGTGAGTATTGAGGAGAACCACCTCATTTCTAAAGTGTACACGACTTCATTTTATTACATAGGCGAGTTCAATGAACTTCAATGCAACAGTAACCTTCGAAACATCACTTGACTTGTTAGTAGTAGGAGAGAAATGGGTCGTGCTCTTTTTGCCGTAGCCCTGAAGTGAAGCCATAGTCACGAGATCCAGTGAGGTACAGTGGATCGCACTTAATTAGTTATCTCTTAACTGAATAACCCTGTTAATTGAATATAATTTCCCCCCACAAAAACATTTACCATACCTCCAGTACAAATTTGACCTGTTAATTGAATATAGGTTATAGAGTAAACTCCTGTTAATTGAATAAAAAATCTTGTAACGTGTCGGGAAATTGCACTGACTCTCCCCAGTTTTCCTTTGTTTATAGACCTATTTGGCCTCAAGACATCCAATACAGGCGTTGAATCTATTATATCTTGTTTGATAGAGCTCATGGAGCTCTGTCAAACAAGATATAATAGAATAAATGCTAAGTTTATCTCTAGAATACAGGAAAGTGACGCATTCCCTGTTAATAGAATATTCCTGTCAATTGAATAATTTTCATTGGCAAAGTGGCAATTCAATTCACGAAGTTCCACTGCAATGTGAGATTGTCGTGGTAGCCCGTGAAAGAGGCCATGTTGTGACGTCGTTACTATGGAGATACGTGGTGTCAGTGCACATACAGCTCAAGTTATTATGGTGATATCTGTTTCTGTCGTTCATTTTGTTTACTGGAGACCGCCATCTTGGTTTCAATGGTGGTACGTGACTGCTATGAACCCAAAAGCCTTCTTTTTGGACGGGGCTGTGTTCGGATGGTACGTTCGATTCGACGGGAGTATGACAAATAATTACCGACCTAAAAGGAACACAAACATACGAAATCACAGAAACGCACTTTATATTAGTTCGCATTCTCACAGAATCCTCCGTGTGAGAATAGTACGTAGTGCTATAGACCCGTTAACCAAGTAGGATATGGCCATTTTTGACCGTTTTCTTGGCTCCAAGTACAGAAGAAGAGCCCAACATGAGAGAATAATCAGTGCTTATTTACTACTTTAAGATTTTCTGTCCTGTTCTGGCAATTCTTGACCCTACCATTCCCTCCTGTCCTAGATATCTGTGATGCCGATCCCTGTCGAAGACTAAGTCCTAGTAGATTTAGGCCGATTGCCCCATTCCCTTACCCTACAACTTCCTATGCAGTCCCTTGGCCAAGTCGATGCCAGTGTGAGTTTTGTCTACTAACTTTCTATTCAACACAACACATGTGGTACATATTCAGATACTTGAGAGACCAAGATGTGTTTATGATATGGGTTGCCTTGTGCCTCAAAAACATATAGCACGCGAGCACATACGAAAATTTGGATTTTGGGGGACTGATGATTGATGGTTAGTGGTATATTATTTAGGAACCCTGGGGACTCGAATGGACTGATGGGAGACTATTGAGATATGTCCTCAACTCCTAGACCATCCAGTGGCCCCCAGCTACTATATAGAATTGATCCATGGCTCCTTGACTGCTGCCACTATCAATTATCTCGCCCATTATATCCTAGTTGTGCTAATGCTTTATACCACTGCTATTACTTTCTACCCCCTACTACACTATCTCCGATGACGACTACAGTTACTATGGCTACCATAATCTGTCATAATAATAATAATAATTTTAAAGCCTAGAATCCACACACGGTGCCCAATGGCTGTACAATAATTGCATACATACTTATACACACATCCACATACATTCTCTCACAGATACATTGATACATGGATCACTATTATCATTTATTGGTGCCCAACGCCACATCAACAACAGAGGCTATATCGTGGCGATAAGCGACATAACCTAAAAGAAAAAGGGTATTGAATTAAAACAAAATAAAACAAGAACAAAACAAACTACAACTTTACCAAAACAAGTATGTGAGTGTAACTTGACGAGTAACGAGGCAATCCTCACTGACTCAGTCACACCCACGCACCTAGTAATGTCAGTTTATGACCAAAATTAAAAGACCACTGAAGGAAATGCCTTTCGAAAAAGGTAGGTTTTAGTACCAGACTTGAATGATTCAAGTGATTTACTATTTTTATGTCGATTGGAAGAGAATTCCAAAGCCTTGGGCCAGCAACCACAAAGGCCCTATCACCAGCACAGGTAAATTTAGATACGGGCTTAACCAGATTGAGTTGACTTGATGACCTAAGAGACCTCGGTGATTTGTGGATGGTAAGCAAATCGGACAGGTAGGATGGTGCAGATCCCGAGATACACTTAAACACCAAAAGGACAATTTTAAATTGAATTCTTTGCTTAACGGGTAGCCAGTGTAACTCAGAGAGTACTGGTGTTATATGGCAGTACTTTTGAGTTCGGGTTATGACCCGTGCAGCACAATTTTGGATGTGTTGTAGCTTTTCAAGAATAGATGTTTTAGAGCCAATCAGAAGAGAGTTGCAGTAGTCGAGGCGACTGGTAGCAAAGGCGTGGACAAGCTGTTGTGACGTCTGCGTATCAGTGAAGGATCGAATTTTGCTTATATTTCTAAGATGAAAAAATTCACTACGAGAGACATGTTTGATATGTTCATCAGCGGCCAAATTTTCATCCATGAAATAACCTAAGTTTAGAACACAGCTACTGCATTGCAGAACATCCAATATTGAGGGACAGTTTGGATATTTTTGAAAGCTGATGAGGTAGACCTATATATATTACTTCTTATCATCGTTCAAGTCGAGAAAGTTTTTAGTCATCCATGCCCTGATGTCTGAAATACAATGTTTAATCTTACTGCAAGCTTCAGGCTCAAAGGCGTGAGTAAAACTAATATACAGCTGTGTGTCATCTGCGTAAAAATGAAAGTCAAGGCCATGACTTCGGATAATGTCACCGAGAGGCAAGACATAGACAGTGTACAGTAGGGGACCCAACACCGATCCTTGAGGGACGCCAAAATGTAGTCATGTGCTGCTGGAGTCTTCCTCCATTGCTACTGTAGTACAGTCGCCGTGGACTGGTCGTAATCCACACGTGGGCAGAGATGTCCACGCATGCGTTTACCAGGTAATAAAAATTATCAGCAACATTTTTATTAATGAAGCACCAATAATTAAAGTTAATGATTATTCCTATAATTTGTGTTTGGAATATGATATATTGCGTCCGTGGAAATATTGCTCACTCGTGGAAAGTGACCAGCTAGCTATCTCTGAAACTGTCTAGACTCTGCCATAACCCTTTGAACCCTGCTGGTATCTTCCATGTATGTTCATATGCAGAAATTAGAAGAGTCCATATTCATTATTTGGGGTTAGACCAATCAATATTTTCAACGTGCAGCCTTAGGGCTGCACGTTGAAAATATTGATTAGTCTACCCGACCCTTAACTCAGCTGGCATCCTAGTTAATGCAAGTTTGACGTACCATGTCCCTGGGCCGGTAAAGCGGTCTCTGGTGTTCAAAGGGTTAATCCATGACTCAGTAGGCTCTGTCAGACTGCACCATTCATCAAAACCTAGATCAGTTTATGTAGTCGATCGAGCGTATGTTGGGGTTCATCATGAGAGACTATCTGATGACTGTACCGAGATGTGCTCATGTGATAGTTAACAATGCATTTTCAACACACACACAAAAACGGACACATGTTTGGGGACCGAACTTTGCTCATATAATAGGTCACCGTGACCTAGTCTCACCACTAGAGTGGCAACACTATTGTGAATTACTCCTGTCATTAGAGTGGCAGCACTGCTTTGATCTACTCCTATCGTTAGAGTGGCAGATTCTACAATTGCTGCTGGCTTATACCTTCAGTACAGGCACAGAAGTTCGCAGCATTTTCTAACATAACGGTTATATAGCGAAGGACAGATTGTTGTGTAAAGGTGGGATTCTCGCACTGTTATTCTTTTGGCTTTTCTTTTCTGTAATGTATACATACAACATAATCTTTAAATAAAATAGTGTTTAAACTAATAAGAGCAAAATAGCACAAACTAACGTTGAACAAAAAGTGTTAAACCTAAACGAAGTTCCCTCCGAGAAAAATGATATTTGCAATTACTTGTGCTGTTACTCCGCGATGAGATTAACCTAATAAAGGTTTTTACGAATAGTATCTTCGCAAGTTTTAGTACAGAAAAGCATGTCTAATCTTATTGTTGAGATTCAGAAATCATTGTGATTGCCAGTTTTGGATGCAATCAGAGAGGAAGTATTTGAATATCTGTTATTTTACATTCGAATTATTCTACTGAACCTCCTAAGAAAATTCAATTTAGCCTTCGTACCAATGATCAAACAATTTAAAATCCTTGGGGATGCAGTTGTCAGTTAGTGTATGACGTCAATTTTTCAAACCCAAACGGTGTATTTTGTTATGTTTCCATTCCAGTAAGTCGGTGCTTATACTGGAATAGAAACTGACAAACGAGAAAGAAGTTTGTTCTAAATGCAGAAAAAGTTAATTTGTATATTTCATCAATTTTAGAAAATTAGGAATTAGTATGATATTAACCTTTCAAGTCTAGTTCTGCGGCTCTTCAGTGAAAACTATTTCCTCCCACAAATAACACTTGCCGCCAGCATCGAATTGTGAGACAGAATTTCATAAATGTTGAACCTTAGTTTCTTTATTCCGCAAATTGATTCAACTGCAGATTGTGCGAGTCAGTAGTGCGATAACAATCTTCGCTGAATCTATAAGTTTTGGGGATGTTTTTTTAAATTGTAATTGGCGAAAAATACTTTTTCGTACTTGTACAAAGCATGCCACAAATTAAATTTGCGTGTTTCAGAGCACATCGGATACCTTGCGGTTTTTCCTGTAATACGTGCACGTCTGGGAAATGAACTGGGAATTTATTGAACATTACAGTCCAGTCAAAATACGACTAGAATTGGCTAATCTAGAAAAAAAAGTACAGAATTGGTTTTAACCTTTTTCTAATCTACAAACCTTCCGCAAAAACAGAGAAAAAGACCGAGCTCGGACTCGCGAACGTTTTAAAAAACATTAAGATAATGTCCAAGATGGCTGCCGATTGTGAAAAATTGACCAAGTCGTATTGACGACATCATGCATTAATGAATCCTCAGAAGAAGGGCTCCATTAGAATGGATATATGTTCTACAATAACCAGAGATACATTTGACATTAAAATTGTTCATCTGAATTCAGGATGGTTGACAAAACGGCGGCAAAAGTTCGAAAAAATCGATCTTTTTCTTCGTATTTTTGTGTATGTTTTCTGATATAGAGACTGGATTTGAGCGCATATGACAAAATATGCAATACTATCAGAACGGGTAGCCATCCTCAAATAGCTTGCATCAGTTTTGTTCACAATATTCGCGTGGGACACCCACAATTATAAATTTTATAAGGTTTGCGTAGATTGCAAATGAATCAAAATAGGTCAAGGCGCTACGATGTTGTGCGAGCGAATCGGCTTCTTTGTGTACGAGATGACTGGTCAGTGTTCATATTCATACTGAGGTTTACATCAACCAGAAACACCCACGAAATCCCACTTTTATATCCAACAATAGCATAAGAAGGTCGCACAAGTCCAAATATTGTGATGTTATTGAAATGAGAAGCAATACAAATAAAAGGAATCAGATGTCAACATATCAATATGTCCTCTGCTCAGAATATGAAACCAGAAACCGAACATAGCAGGGTCAAAATGATCACCTTAGAATTACATCCCCAATCGTTGGGATCATTAGGGCGGATGGTTAGAGAAATTATAGACTACTTTCTAACCCCCCCCTCCCCCCCCCCCCCCAAGAAAAAAAAAACACAACAACATTGTCTTTGGGTGCATCAGGACACACTATGTTTAACCCTTAGCTCCTCAGATTAATTTTAAGGTATGTATGACCTTTTTCTGCTTACATAGTTATTGATGACTTGGCAGTGGTTCTACATCACTGCTGGCTGCCTATACAGGCAGCCAGCAGTGATGTAGAACCACTGCCAGGGAAAATTCAGTCTACACACAAGAGTAATAAAAAAGATTACACAAGGGAGCACCTGCTTCAATGCAATATAAAAGTGCCGGTTTGGGGCTATATGGGGGCTTAAGGGTTAAAGATACCTCTCATTACTAATTCGAAAGAGAGCGGTGATACAGCGAGCGGCGATATTTCTGTCCCTTCAATAAAATAACAAATAGAACAAAACAGCACAGACAAACGTTCAATCTTCTTCTACTATAGGCTGCTGCGCATTGTCATACCTCGTACCTCTACACGACACACACATCGTTGTACATTCTATGCCGACCTTTTCACAACTGCACTATGCAGACTTACAGAAGTTTTACAGTTACAGTGAACAATTTCCAGAAGACTTTCGGATGCTGGGGGTTTGTATGTTTTCAAAGGATACAGAACGTTTACCTTCATAGACCACCCCCCAGTCTGTGACTATCAACAAATCTTCACCTCTCAAATCACATATTTGGAGGTACGTCCTCATACTATGATACTGAGTAGAACTCTTAGTTGATGGGAGTATTTTGGGGTCGACGGCAGACATCGATTTAGATACCTTATCTGATGGGCCCACGCAAACTGTCCAAGTTACCAGTAGCCACACCTTTATATAGACACATGAATGCACACTCGCTAGCTGAGATTATTTCATCTTTATTCACATCACATGGACGTTTACTAAATACCTCAGCGGCAGCTCTAAAGTGTGGACTGGATCTAAATAGTTTAATAGCAATAGCTTTACCGACACCAAATATCCGTGATGTAGTATCACAACCATTAAAAGCAAGTAGACAAAGATGATGTGCGCATATTTCGGCACCTAAACTCTCTTTTGTTTCCTTACATTCCAGGCCCCTTTGTTCTTCTTTGAGCTAGACCTCAATGCAAGATATATCGACTTACAAGTAGGTATGTCATAGTAGCATAGGAGAACGAGAAGATCAGTATCATCTCCTTTGAGACACACAGGTACGTGTCTTGCCATGTTAATTTGGTACTTATGCTGCTCTGCGCAAAATATCCACCGCGTAATGTGACGAATGCTTGTTGTTTTTACTATTAGCGAGACACGTCTCCTTCTTTACAATCAGAAAGTTTTTAGAGTCGATAATGAACTCTACACAGCCCATCGATCCAAGTCGTCTGGAGTATGTATTATCCTTAGTTGATGCACCACTTGTGTAGCCATCCCAAACCACAGTTGCCCCCAGATAATGGGCCTCAACAAAGGCCACATATGCCTCGCAAATTTGTCCTAAGGTTTTGCCCCTAGCTCACGGGAGCCAATGCAACAGCATTCCACCGTCTAAAACATATTGAACAGAGTTGCAGTCAAAATGGGCATCTGGCTTGACTATTGAACGGATAGCCTCCGCTAACACAAGCTTGTCTGCCTCTCTCAGACTGTCAGGAGACTCGAACAAAGACGTCGGGGATGTACTCAACTCATAAGAAAGCAATGCCAACAACTCGTCGCCGGGTATTTTTCTCAGAGCAACAGCAACCAGTCTCTGGTAGAAAAGCTCTGGATCTATTTACACAATCACATCACCCACTTTCAGTCCACATTTGTCATTCATTTGGATGATTTGATCCTTCTTTTTAAAAGTGCAATCATTGGCGTCCATGTCAACCATTTTAGATACAAATCCTTCACCAATATTATGTGCTTTATCGACATTATTGAGATTGGAAACGACGCCCGTCTGTATATTCCTCAGCCCTGACACACTTGTGAAGGGGTTTCTCTCCTGCATATGTCGGCACCTTAACTCTTTTTTGTTTCCTGTACATTCCAGATCGTCGCTGCTTTGTGCCAGACTGACGATCTTATCGAATCCGGCGTTCAAATCAGTCTTCATTTCATTTTCTCATCGTTCAAAGCATCGACGAGCTTTCGTTCCGCGACGTGGACGCACTATTTGGTGGTGGCATCTCTGGGATGCTCGGGTTCTCCTAGATTCGATATCTTGTGAGAATTCGTCTCCACATCAGAATTCATAATTTTGGAATGTAGCGTTCTCTCAGATATTGGCTGAAACGTCTATGCGAATCGTCGGCATAATTTTTCTGGACTGCGTCGCTTGAATCAACGGGATCCGCCACGTCCACTAATCGTTTAGATTTCAAGACTAGATCGTCAGTCATGTTTCTATCTACGTAATTATTTCTCACCCGCTTCTCGAAATCTGCAACTGTCTGATCGGCATACTTTTCTGTCTCGGCGTCGCTGAGATCTATCGGTAGGGGAACGTTATAAAGATTGTGATTATTCATGTTCAAAGGTTCCTTTCGAGCTCCGTATCTCCTCACGAAATGATCGCTCGAGTATGCGATAGCCATTCCGCCGTCGCCTTCAACGGCGATCTTTATTTTTTCACAACTTCACCAGTTCTTCCAAATTTATCGACTGTCATTTGTGTTTATTTTTCTATCTAATTTTTATTTATTTTATTTCTTATTTTATTTTTTTTATGTACCGTATATATATGTAATAATTGTTTTTTCTCTCAATGTAAATCTTTGAGGATGTCTCGAAAATGATGTTTCGAAGACCATCTCTTGAGAACGTAGAGACACAAGTGTCCACAAAACAGTTGATCACGAGGTTGCACATGTTTCGTATTGTAATAGATCGACGATTTTAAATAACCCACAAATTCTTAGGGTGGTGAGATTCCGTAACTCGAAATAATAATGTCTTCTCGCGTGGTTGAACCACGCCACACAATGAGTGCCATCGCTCGAGAAGTCGTCTAGATTCAAGATTCCGCATTCATCGCCATCTCGCGGTTTGCTAGGCAATACATCTCTCGAAACGACACCGAGAAAATGTTTTATCTTCAATACTTTGACCTCATCCAACAGATCGATGTTAGCCAGAGATTTGCTAGGTAAGATGACACCTTCTACCGAAATTGTCGTATTTTCCATTTTTATTTATTTGGAATTTATTTATTTTTTTTATTTTTATTTTTACTTTATTTTTTATGTGTTGTGTGAATTTTATATGTCCAAAAATATTTTTTTGGTTTCAACATAGTTCGTCCATTTTAGAATCAAAATTTAAGCATTTTACCTTTCATTATTTCCTTCAACCTTTCGTTCATCTCTTCACATCGCCTCTTAAATCTCTTGCTATCCAAATAATTTTGTTGCCAAGTTCCATTTCGCGCTTCCCTGACGCAAAATCCCAAACGAACATTGGAAATATTTTATTTTTCGTTTCGTCAAAATGAACTGTACATTATATTTCCATTATTTTAATTTTAAAAAAATCATTTATTTACATTTTTTTGCTATTAATTATATTCTAGAATTTCTATGTCCTTATCAATTCGCAATGCCCTGTGCTCGTCTAATCCTTCTTGCTTTTCAGGAATCATCGACTTTGTGGAATAATGACCGTGAGCTAAAATGTTTATTCCATCCGATTGCACGATTCTCTTATCAACGTCAGCAGATAATGCAATTTTATTGATTATTTCCGTGTAGATATCGTGCTTGTCGCTTTGAATAGTATTCATCGATTTGAACACTCCTCGATTTTCGAACAGACACTCTTTATACTCTTTGAAAGTGATGTCGTTAGTCGCGACGTTTCTTTTGACACCTTTGCGCTTCTGGATCGCAATTCCATCTAAGTGATAAGTGTACAGTTTCGACTTTAAACCAACGAATTCCGTGATGGGTCTTCCTCCCGTCTCGTCCTTGAATTTTGCCTCCACATTCTTATTCACACCCAACGGAATGTTAGATTTGTGATTTGTGATAATTGCTTGTAACGAGCCACGCGTCAACTTCTGGAGATATGTCCCAGTAAAAATCTAAAGTCTCTATTTCGTAAGCTAGACTCTCCATGTAGGTGAGCAACAGTTTGGTTTTCGAATCATATTTTCTCTTGATGTGTTCGCAATGAAATCGATACATCAACTGCTTGCTGATGTCCAAGATGCACGTTCCCATATAAGATGCTTTGTCGAATGTCATATGCGTCTGTTTCATGTGCGCAGCCACTAGATTTTCATCAAGATGGTTCGATGTTTGTAGTTTGGTTTTGAGATGTATTTTCTGGCCTGAATATCCGACGTGACGAGACGAATGTCGGTCCTTTTCCGGATGTTTTCATTCGATTTTCCGCACACAGAATTGTTCATAAGTTTGAAAACATCTGTCTCGAATTCAGTCACAGCCTGCATTCTCAAATTCGTGTTGAGATCTTTGTACTTCGTCATCCAAGGCCCCTCGTCAAATTGGATTATTAGATGTATGTCGACTAATTTCATGCCGTAATCTGTGTAGAATTTCAGATCTTCGCAGTAGACTACGTATTTATGTTTGTCATTTAAATTTGGAACGAGTTTGTCGACTTTGTTCACTTCAGTTGTTCAGGTGCCAATGGATAATCGTTGTGTCGATCGTGTAATGTTTCAGGATATTCTAGATCCACCTCCATAAGACAGGGACAGTCTCTCCATTTATCCATCTCCTCGCCTTTCCTGACCCATTTGAAATTTTCCCGTCGGTAATGGATGATGCATGGCCTAAACGTATTTAGCATCTAGATATGTTATATATTTACTCGGTTCTTGCACGTCGAATCCTTCTTCCATATAGCAATTGTTCGCTTTCGCATATCTGTGAGATATCGTCGATACTATACCTCTCATACCCTTTTCGAACATGAGCAACATGTCCACGTTGTACAATAATTCCATGTGGATTTCGGTTGTCTTCAACAGAGCGTCCAAAGCCTGACTGGGAGCCGTGCAATATCAAGCCCAATCTAGATCGTAATGTCTCCAACTAACGTCTCGAAAATTTTCGAACACGTCTGCGAAGTGAAGGACGTCGGTATTCAGAATTAGATCGTGATAATCTCTCATAGATTTCCTGTAAAATATTTTCCACATTTTTGAGCATGCCTGAAGTCGGCATCACAAATGTCAGAGTTGTATAATTTCCAATAAAAATGATATTTGGAAGGTAGCATCGACTCGTCAAATTTATGCAAACCGTGCTCCATGTAATCGTAGGGATAGACTCGTTTCCCCAATACACTCTCCAAATGGTGCTCGTCTCGAAAGTGTTCGGTCGTGATCTCAAATTTCTCCTTCCTGAAATTGCTGACTAGTCTCTCGAGTCTGTTCGACATGAATTTAAAACTATCTATAAAACGTATTTCTCTTTTGATATCGACTGGTAGCATCTCTCTGTCTATTTTTTTTTATTTTGTTCTTTCTTTTGTCTACAACTATCCATTTCGCGAAAGAAATGTATTGTTCTTTGCTCTTCGCAATGCAGTTTACAGATCCTTTGCTGACTTTACAGAGATTCTTCACGAACAGATAACTGTCGTATCCCGACAGATTATAAAAATTGAATGCCGATTTCGTAGGCTGACATAATAAATACGTTATGTGATATTCAGTTGTCGGAAATGGTGTCACATAAGGCCCAACAAGACCAATATTAGTGCCGGCTAGAATTTTTCCCACTTCCCCACATGTGGCACTTTTTCCACCAACTGAACAACCCGTAATTTATATAGCACAGAAACAAGCGCCGAATAAATTTTGCACGTACCCCTTTACCTAACACGAATACTTGTATGACATTCTCTTAAATAACTTGAAATTAATTTCCATTTTTGCCCCCTAATTGGAACCAGCTCCCCCAATTAGAGATCATAAGGTAAGTTTTTTGGAAAAAATAACTGTGCGTATATTTGTGTTTGCGGCCAGGGGACCTCTGGGTTGGACACGGATGTTTATAGGTTCAAATTTCGTTTACTCGTGTGGGGATATTTTGCGCAATTAGATTTTTCTGGAAGGTAATAAGCGCCTCCACCTCCTCCCCAATGCATTTCATTTCTATGGGAACGTGCCTGATCTCTCCGATAAATTATAACAAGGCAAATACATACAAAGAAATTTCACTTTAAAGATAATGTGAAGCAAATCCACTGAATATGAAGCCTTCAAGTTATAGTACCTGGACTTGTGATTAAAGCCCAAATGTGGGCTTCAGGCACTCTATCGACCTTTTTAAGGAATTGTGTCTAATGCAGTCACTACGAAACAACTAGGGAATAGATTAGTAGAAACATACATTATAACAAGGCAAAAACAACTGAATAAATTTTGGTGACCAAAAATAATTTAGCACTCTAACAGTTAAACAACGTGCGATTTTAGCATAGATCAAACTGTAAATTGCATTAGTATTTTTATTGTTATTTTGCAGTATTTTCCACTGTGGAAAGTTGAAGCAATAAATGACTCCACGTGAGCGATAACGATCTTTAGTTGATCAAAATTTCCAATACCAACCAAAAATGCAGAAAGCATAGTGATTGAACTGTGTGTTGCGTTCTGAATCAGTATAAATTAAAAAAAAACTGACTGTAAACGAATTAATTATGCCCAACTATCTTTTAAATGAGCCACAGATTCAAAATTTGATCGTGGGAAAGAGGTTATATTTTCTGACAGAAATCCTTTACAGAATATCTTGCACGTTTAGATAAAATGGATAGAGGAAATTAGAATTTTAGGAAAGTATTCAATACTTTGATTACAAAAGCGCCCTCTTTCTCGATTGGATTTTGATATGATTGCGATTTATTTGTGGCACTTTTATACCTGCTGCGGGTAAACATTTAATTGAAAACAAAAAAATTATTTCCGTCATTTGAAACCGGATTTTGCGAACAGGTTAAGCCTATCTTAACCATTCTTCCACGAGAAAGGGAGAGAGAGAGAGAGAGAGAGAGAGAGAGAGAGAGAGAGAGAGAGAGAGAGAGAGAGAAGGAGATAGATAGATAGAGAGAGAGAGAGAGAGAGAGAGAGAGAGAGAGAGAGAGAGAGAGGGAGAGAGATAGAGAGCTCAGCTACTGTTCACTGTTCATGTTATTATTTCCTTATTTCCTTGTGAGGATACACCACCTCCAAAATGCTTGAATCAGTTTTACCTGTATTAATTGTAATAATGTCAAGATATCTATCACATTATCCTTTATTATATGGGAATAAGTTCTGAAATAAAATAAAAATAACGACTGCAATTGAAAGAGTCCATATTTATTATTTGGGATAGACCAATTAATATTTTCCCCCACACATTCACTAAACAGCCATACCACTTAATGGAAATACGAAGTAATGTACTAAACATCAACAAGCATTGTACCCTCATTTTTTAATCTTGCTGACAAGATAATTTTTGCAACAAATGAGATTGCGCACGAATTTAATACTTTCTTTGAAAACATAGGAAACCAAACCTTTAAACTAATATCCAAAAGTCGTAAGTCATTTATAGAATTCTTGAATGATTCATACCATGATATGTTATTCATAACTCCAGCATCACCCTTTGAAATCTCTAGAAATGTATGCGCTATGAGACCAAAACCGGATCAAGACTGAAATATTGGTTCCAACATCCTTAAACATTCAATAAACCTAGTTGCCACTCCACTCGCCCATATTATGAATAACTCATTCAGTCGGAGAAATGTTCCGGACAGGATGAAAATCGCTAACGTTATGCCATGCAGTTTTCAAATCTGGGTGACGAAAACAAATTTACAAACTACAGGCCTATCAGTATCCTTCCTGTATTTTCAAAAATTCGAGGAAAACTAATGTCAATAAGACTTTTCAAATTCCTTAATAAATTCAATATTCTCCATCAACACCACTATGGGTTCAGGAAACAGCATAACGCGCTGCATCCGATTCTGCACTTGTTAAAATACATGGCTGGTGAGAACAACAAAAATAGCAAAGACAATACCCTTGCTTCATTCCTGGATCTCTCGAAAGCCTTTGATACTATAAGTCATGACATATTAATTAAAAACATCGAATACTATGGAACAAAATCCAGCTGTGTAGGCTATTTTTGGATAGTCTGACCACTGACTCGCACATCTGTCGCTCGGTGAGCTGCTGTCCAATTTCTGATGCACTTTGATGGCGGTTATGTAATGCTGTGGTTCGGATGAAACGATCCTGGTTAGTAGTTGTCGTCCTTCGGCGACCTGACCGACGACTGTCATCTACATTACCTGTCCGACCGTAGTGTGACCACAACCTGCTAATCACCGATTGAGTAACGTTTACTGCAGTCTGTCTGTTACCAGCTTCCAACATGCCAACGGCACGTAAACGTTTGTCACGTGTCAGCCTTCGCATACCTCAAAAGTTACGTTTCGATCAGAAACTATTGATGAACGAGTTTATACCGAGAAAAGAACAATGAGACCTCCGCAAAAGCCCATTCAGTACAACTGAAAGTTTCAAAACGTACCCCACAGACATTAACGCAGCGCTCGTGCGAAAAACCTGCACGAAGTTTTCGTGGGCCGGTGACATTCATGATCCACACTACACTTGATAATATACTGATGTATCCAATCACGCGTATCCAATATCATTTTCCGAAAATATCAACATCAGTTTGGATATCCGCTACGTTTTTTGAATAGAATATATACACCTGGAACTTAATTAAGCACCCCTGTTTTCCGCAGTGGTGTTAATAGAAACTGTCATTACTTTCCTGCTATCTTTGAGATGAGCAAAAGTGATTGTTTGCGGAAAGGATGGTCTATTGACAAATGAAAGACAACACAATGATGAAAATATGCAGTATTTTAATGGCGCTAATTGCACATAACTTTCACTAATATTTTTGATGGAGAAATGTTCTCTCGACAAGTATTGTGCTGGAACAGTGCATGATTAAACAATGCCGGTAATTACTGACGAAAAATGTAACTTGTGATTTCCTGAACACAATAGCAGTGTTTGACGTCAGTAGCGAGTGTATCCACCACGTGCCCGGATGACAGCCTGAACCCTCCTCCTAATTCTACCAGTGAGCCTTCTGATACGGTGCAGAGGCAGCTGCTCTCACTCTTCATGCAATGCAGCTTCCAAAATCGGCCAAATTATGTACAGGCGGCGCCCTTGCTTGCACACGACGTCCAAGAAAGTCCCAGATGTGTTCTAAGGGAATCAAATCGGAACTCATTGCAGGCCAAGGAAGTGTTATAATAGCGTTGTTCTGAAGGAATGGTCTCACAGCATGGGAACGATGTAGCCCTGCATTGTCGTCCATGAATACAGGCCGAGTAGTCAGCGGGTGGTTGTCAAAATGAGGCGCGACAATCGGATTGAGAATGTCCCGGATGTACTGATGGCCATTGGGATTCCCACGTGCAGTCACCATATCAAGTTTACAATAATGAGAGAGGCATCCCCAGATAATTACTGATCCTCCGCCATAAGGAACAATAGGTCTGATGTTGCTGGTTACGTAACCACTATTTCTCTGCATCCACAATCTCATGCGACCATCTGTAACGTGAAGCAGGACCTACTCTCGTCTGATGTACTCTCCTCCATGTCCTGAAATTCCAATGTTGTCGTGCCATACACCATTCCAAACGTCGTCTTTGATGCTGATCGGACAGAGCTGGGCGCTTGATGACCCTTCTGGTCCTCATACTCAGAGCGTTGAGACGGTTTCGGACAGTTCTGTTGCACAAACGCCTGTTGGGGAGCCAGAGGCGTTTCAACACCCCACTTGAAGCAAAGGGTTCATGCCTGACGAGGCGTGCCAGACTCTGATCTTCCCGAGGAGAGGTCTTTTGGGGTTGTCCAGGCTTTGGTCGGTCCTTAACATCGTTGGTTTGTTGATGTTTTCGGACAAGTCTGTTGATGACAGAATGACTATAGCCAAGTTGCATTCCAATAGCTTTGAATGACATGCCTGTTGCATGCATGCCAATGATTTGCCATCTTAGTGCCACTGACAGCCTCCTTGCCATATCAACATTTATTTATAAAAGAAGTGACACATTTTCTTGTTTTATACTCAGATATTGCATGTGGATGATACTAGTGTTTTTTGTGGCATTCGTGGGAAGCATGCTTCACGTGGACTAGGGGATGTGTTTATGGTACGCTATCAACCAGTAACATCATGTTTCTCTAGATGAAATGTACTGCAAGACATAGCAATCATTAAAACATAATAATCAGTAACAGCAACTTCACTGTCATGAAACATTTCAGGGGGTGCTTAATCAAGTTCCAGGGGTATATAAATGATATTCACAAGTCAACAAAATTGAACATTCTATCATCTGCAGACAACACTTCAGTAAACAAATCTGGTTCAGATATTAACTCGCTATTTTCAGACTTCAACGAGGAACTTCAAAAATTATTTCACTGGTGTACTGCAAACCATTTAGTCTTGAATGCTAAAAAACAAAATACATTCTACTTAACCCAAGCCATAAAGATAAAACTTTCACACACCAAGAAATTTGTATAAACAATGAAGTTATATGTAAAGTCGGTGGTAGAGAGAATAAAAAATACTTCAAATTCCTTGGCATAAATCTTGATGAAAATCTTCCTTACAGTGCACACATATCACAAAATGTTTCAAAATTTGCTCTTGCCAATTATGCCCTCAGTAAGATTAAGAAAGTCTTGCCACATAAAGATTTGAAAACCTTATATTTCTCATTGGTACAAAGTCAGTTGATTTAGAGTTCAAATATGGGGCTCATCGAAGGCACGCAATCGTCTCTATAAATTGCAGATGCAGTTGATAAGAATCATAAACTAGATGGTGTCACTTGTGTGCAAAGCGCACTATAGTGTATCCCCGCATTTGCATCCTTGACTTTGTATGAATGCTTGATACAAAGAAGAAATGTATTATATGACACACTAAAATCATATTGAGTGGCACACGTGACACAGTTTCGTGCGCACCTACAGACTCCACTGCAACATTTGGGCATGGTTTTAGCGTTTCGAATTACATACATGTACCCTGGGAGCCTTTCGCCGGAAACGGTCTAAGAAAACATGAAAGGGGCAACGGTGGCACCCCAAAAATCCGAAACCTTCGTGCACATCTACAGACCCTACTGCAACTTTTGAGCATAGTTTTAGCATTTCAAATTACATACTCTGGGAGCTTTTCGCCGGAAATGATCTAAGAAAACACGAAAGAAAAACGGTGGCACCGCCACGTGGCATCTGAAAAATCTGAAACCTTTGTACGCATCTACAGACCTTACTGCAACATTTGAGCATGTGTTAAGCATTTCGAATTACTTACCTAGGAGCCTTTCGCTGGAAACGGTCTAAGAAAACACAAAAGTGGCAACGGTGACACAGCCACTTAGCACCCAAAAAATCCAAAACCTTCCTACGCATTTACAGACTCTACTGCAACATCTCAGCATGGTTTTAGCGTTTCGAATTACATACTCTAGGAGACTTTCGCCGGAAACGGTCTAAGAAAACACGAAAGTGGCAATGGTGGCACAGCCACGTGGCACCTGAACAATCCGAAATCTTTGTGCACATCTACAGACCCTACTGCGACATTTGGCATGGTTTTACCATTTTGAAATACATACTGTAGGAGCCTTTCGCCGGAAATGGTCTAAGAGAACATGAAAGAGGCAACGGTAGCACAGCCACGTGGCACCCCAAAAATCCAAAACCTTCGTGCGCATCTACAGACCCTACTGCAACATTTGAGCATGGTTTTAGGATTTCGAATTACATACCCTAGGAGCCTTTCACCGGAAACGGTCTAAGAAAATGTGAAAGTGGCAACAGCACAGCCACTAGGCAGCTGAAAAATCTGAAACCTTCGTGCACATCTACAGACCCCACTGAAACATTTGAGCATGGTTTTAGCGTTTCGAATTACATACCCTATGAGCCTTTAGCCGGAAACGGTCTAAGAAAACACAAAAGTGGCAACGGTGGCACAGCCACGTGGCACCTGAAAAATCCGAAACCTTCGTGCGCATCTACAGACCCCACTGCAACATTTGAGCATGGTTTTAGCGTTTCGAATTACATACCCTATGAGCCTTTCGCCGGAAACGGTCTAAGAAAACACAAAAGTGGCAATGGTGGCACAGCCACGTGGCACCTGAAAAATCGGAAACCTTCGTGCACATCTTCAGACCCTACTGCAACATTTGAGCATGGTTTTAGCATTTCGAATTACATACCCTTGCAGTCTTTCGCCGGAAACGGTCTAAGAAAACACGAAAGTGGCAATGGTGGCACAGCCACGTGGCACCTGAACAATCCGAAATCTTTGTGCACATCTACAGACCCTACTGCAACATTTGAGCATGGTTTTACCATTTTGAAATACATACTGTAGGAGCCTTTCGCCGGAAATGGTCTAAGAGAACATGAAAGAGGCAACGGTAGCACAGCCACGTGGCACCCCAAAATCCAAAACCTTCGTGCGCATCTACAGACCCTACTGCAACATTTGAGCATGGTTTTAGCATTTCGAATTACATACCCTAGGAGCCTTTTGCCGCAAACGGGCTAAGAAAACACAAAAGTGGCAATGGTGGCGCAGCCACGTGGCACCTGAAAAATCGGAAACCTTTGTGCACATCTACAGACCCTACTGCAACATTTGAGCATGGTTTTAGCGTTTCGAATTACATACCCTAGGAGCCTTTCGCCGGAAACGGTCTAAGAAAACACGAAAGTGGCAATGGTGGCGCAGGCAGGTGGCAGCTGAAAAATCCGAAACCTTCGTGCACATCTACAGACCCGACTGCAACATTTGAGCATGGTTTTAGCGTTTCGAATTACATACCCTAGGAGCCTATCGCCGGAAACGGTCTAAGAAAACACAAAAGTGGCAACGGTGGCACAGCCACGTGGCACCTGAAAAATCCGAAACCTTTGTGCGCATCTACAGACCCCACTGCAACATTTGAGCATGGTTTTAGCGTTTCGAATTACATACCCTAGGAGCCTTTCGCCGGAAACGGTCTAAGAAAACACAAAAGTGGCAATGGTGGCACAGCCACGTGGCACCTGAAAAATCTGAAACGTTCGTGCACATCTACAGACCCTACTGCAACATTTGAGCATGGTTTTAGCGTTTCGAATTAAATACCCTAAGAGCCTTTTGCCGGAAACGGTCTAAGAAAACACGAAAGTGGCTACGGTGGCACAGCCACGTGGCACCCGAAAAATCCGAAACCTTCGTGCGCATCTATAGACCCTACTGCAACATCTGAGCATGGATTTAGCATTTCGAATTACATATCCTACGAGCCTTTTGCCGGAAACGGTCTAAGAAAACACAAAAGTGGCTACGGTGGCACAGCCACGTGGCACCCGAAAAATCCGAAACCTTCCTACATATCTACAGATCATTTAGCAACACCCTAGTGTAATTTTAGAACTCCGAATTACATAGGTTGGGACTATTCAGCAAAAATGTGAAAAAATAACGCATTTTTTAAGTGGCTCTACAGAAGCCACCTGGTGGCACAAAAATTTAAAAGTTGTATTTTTGGGTTGCACGGACCCTATCGAACAACTGTAGAAAGTTACAGCGTTTCGAATTACAAAACCGGACGTACGGCCGTACGGACGTACGGACGGAGATCATGACAATATCCCCGCATTTTTTAAAATGCGGGGATAACAACAAGAAATATAATGCCAACACGGACCCCTTATTTGTCAAAGATTTTATATTAAAGATAGAGGATTTATTCAAGTTACATGCTTGTTTGTATGCGTTTCATTGGCACAATGGGAACCTTCCAGTATCCTTTGTAGATTTGATCTCTACCATGAATAACGAAACTTTCACAAATACGTGTCAGACAGGTCTCATTCGTTGCCACAGAACTAGATATAAAACGCTTAATAACTTCCTAGTTTTTGCATTCCCAAATTATGGAATGAATTAGAAAAGGATATTCGTGAAGCACCTAATCGGACGGCATTCAAGAAAAAGTTGACATCTCATTTTATTTCCTTCTATTTGAATGATATCTTATGTTCAAACCCTTATTGTTACCTAGTACAAACTCAATACATAACCGAGGCGATCCTTCCCAGATGGCCAAAACTGGTTGTACGGACAATCTTTAATTCGTCTGGAAAGCTCGTCGCAGTGGGCCTTTTGATTAGGCCTTTACTGATTATATATACTATTCAAAAAAGTAGGGGATATCCAAACTGATGTTGATATTGGTATTGGATACGCGTGATTGGACACATCAATATGTTACCAAGTTTAGTGTGGATCATGAATGTCACCGATCCACGAAAACTTCGTGCAGGTTTTTCGCACGAGCGCTGCGTTAATGTCTGTGGGGTACGTTTTGAAATTTTCATTTGTACTGGATGGGCTTTTGCGGAGGTCTCATCGTTCTTTTCTTGGTATAAACTCGTTCATCAATAGTTTCTGATCGAAACGTAGCTTTTGAGGTATGCAAAGAGTGACACGTGAAGAACGTTTACGTGCCGTTGGCATATTGTAAGCTGGCAACAGACAGACTGCAGTGGCTCAAATTCTCAACGTTACTCAATCAGTGATTAGCAGGTTGTGGTCACGCTACCGTCAGACAGGCAATGTTTATGATAGACGTCGGTCAGGTCGTCTAGGGGCGACAACTTCTTACCAGGATCGTTTCATCCGAACCACAACATTACGTAACCGCCATTAAGGTGCCTCAGAAATTGGACAGCAGCTCACCGAGCGACAGATGTGCGAGTCAGTGGTCAGACTATCCAAAAATAGCCTACACAGCTGGATTTTGTACGCTCGACGACCTCGAATAATTACACGTTTGACTGAACGTCACATCACAGCAAGGCGTAATTGGTGTGGAGCACGGCGGCGCTGGGATAATCGTCGGTGGAGCAACGTCATGTTTTCCGATGAATCGAGGTTCACTCTCGACTTCCACGACAGGCGAAACAGAGTGTGGCGGCGGGGGAACGAACGATACCATGACGTAACTTTAGGCAGCACGATCGTTTTGGAGGTGAACCGGTTATGGTGCGGGGAGGCATAACCATGACAAGCAGAACAGCATTACATGTCATCTAAGGGCATGTCACAGGGCAATACTACCCTGACAACATGTTAGCAACTCATGTGGTGCTATTTGCGCGACGCCACGGCCGTCGATTCATTTTCCAAGATGACAATGCAAGAGCACACAGGGCTCGTGTCGCTGCAGAGTTCCTCCAGGAGCAGAACATCACTACACTGCCTTGGCCAGCACTAAGTCCAGACCTTTCACCTATCGAGCACGTCTGGGATATGCTTGCAGGCACCTATGACAACGCCAAAAGTCCCCTACCAATGTCCAGGAACTCGCCGCTGCATTGCAGGAAGAATGGAATAACATCCGACAAGCTGATATTGGACGTTTGGTGGGGAGTATGCCACCTCGGATCCGCGCTTGTCTCGCGAACCGAGGAGTATTTACAAGGTATTGAAGTCTTGGACTCAATGCGGTAATTTCTCTGACTGACCGTCCATGTCTTCTATAGCTCAGTGGAATGTGTGCTTGTCAAACACCCAACTATCGCTGTAATCATTCACCAGATGTCACAGTGCAATGCCTCAACTGTCTTTTTGATGAAAATGTAAATATATTTCTTCAAATATCTCACTTTTATCAAATAACCCCTACTTTTGTGAATAGTATATATGTGTGTGTTTGTGTCTGTCTCTGTGTGTGTGTGTGTGTGTGCATTGCGTGTGTGTATGTATGGAAGTGTATGTGTGTGCGTATGTATGAATATATGCGCACTAGACTCGAACATGTGTGCATATATGTATACACCGAAAAGGATATACTCTAAAATTACTGACTGGTAATTGGTTGAGGTTGTGTTAATTGAGCCCGCTTCTTTTGGAAGTCAGCGATCATATGCACCCACCCTTAAAGGTTCTCGTGGATGTTGTTATCATCTATTGTGGAATATGCTGTGATTGAAAAACTCAAATAAACAATGTTTCACATGCGTTTTTTTTCTTTCTTTTTCTTCTTTTTCTTTTTTCTTTTCTTTTCCTGCCCTCTTTCTTCATTTTCTCATTGCTCCCCTATAGGGAATGGCAGGAAGATAGCCAATCTAGCTATTCCTTTCCCTGCCAGTATGCATATTGTATTGGTGGATAACATGTTTGTATTTGTTAGTGTTATTATGGACATGAATATTGTATAAATATAGATGCACGTTTGTAAACACTAAATTCTTTTATTATACTAGTGAATAACCATTTATCTATTGACTAAAGTGAATTGGTTGATTTGATTGGTTGATAGATACGTGGTATGAGACCATATTCATTGAAACCCACGATACGTCCGCCAAGCCACTGACAAATGTCCCATACCCAGTGGTCCGAAATCTACAAATTGTCCATACCCCGTAGAAGACGCGTCATTCCAGTTTTACAGTGTACATGTATTATATTTTAATTTTTTATCTCCAAAATATAGCTCATGACCCCTTTTTGGAATGAGCTTGTCGAGTACCCTCCAATGTGGGGTTCATACGCTATGTTTTTGAGACAAAAAAGAAAAAAAGAAATTCAATAATTTTTTTATACTAGTCATATCGGCATATTTTCACAAAAACTCTTTTGCACAAAAATTCCACAGAAACCTGTATGGCTCAACAATGGAAGATAAAAGATCTCATGCTGTGTGTGTTCACACATGAAATAGATTGTACTTCTAAAACGGAAAGTCAATAGATAAATTCGTTACACCGTGTCTGATCACGTGGTACGGGTTTTTACCTACCCGAAGCCAGCCGTATCCCATTCGGCCTTCGGCCTCATGGGACACGGCTGGCTTCGGTTAGGTAAAAACCCGTACCACGTGATCAAACACGGAGTAACTAATAATATCTTATCTTATCATATCATATCATGTATCGGGCCGAAAAAGCGGTCTCCCAGGTTCTAAGGGTTAAAGCCACACCTTTACATAATAAACATTACATTGTATGATGCTTGTGCAAGTGTGCAAAAGTTACCAGATATCATTACGGAAACATATTTATAAATGAATGAAATGGAATGAAAATAATAGAATCTAGTAAATATGACCAAAATTAGATTACAAAGAATTTCTCGAAACTCCCCAAGTCATGACTCGAGCACTGTCTGTAAAATGAACAGTCCACCTTAAACACCGTGCATTGCATCGTACTCTCACACGTAACTTTCAAAGGCAACGGTGATGCGAACCCGGCATATGTTTGCTCCAATTCATACTATGGTGCCTCACTGTAAACTATTGGAAAGGAATAAAGCTCTGCTGCTTTGCGACACACCGCTGGAAAAGGTACTCAGGTTTCCAATAGTTTGTCACAGAACAGCATAGCAAGACAAAAACCTATATTAGAATGGACTGTTTGTCGCTTCACAGATATTTTGCGCACTGAACCGGTTAATGGGCGAATCTATAACGGGTTGGTGTATGATGGTCACGCATTCATGTATATTAACTAGGGTATTATCAGATTAATTTGCATAGGCAGTGTACACGTCATGATGACGAAGACTAAGCTATAGTTCCTGAAAGGCGGATCTCATCCAATCCACACCGGTGTAGATATCTTAACCGGCCACTAGTTACCATCTTCAAACCTACTTGTTTTGATAATAAACTCTTAAACAGTATTGAATACAAAAGTATTTCGCAATGCAGATTTATACGAATTATCATGCAGTAAGATATATACAGTGTTGTCATTGTTTTCCATTTTGTCAGACATCATTTGGCACTCACTGTTTTCCATTTTGTCAGACATCATTTGGCACTCATGTTCGTAAAAAGGGCATTTCATAAATAAGATAGTGCAAATTCAAGATGAAAACAAACACAAATAGTATCTGAAATTGTCCGAAATGGACAAATTTAGCATTTCTTTCTGCATGTGAAACTGTGCAGTGTTACGGACGAAAAAGCGGACGGAGAATTCGACCGGATCGCGACTGGATAAGAAGTCTCTGTACACTTTTGTAATCATAGTGCTATATGAAAATAGACTTTACAAGTGTCTTCCATCTTATATGCCACCTCACGTGACATTTGTGTACAAAATAAATCACACCAAGAAGACCAGAACAGGAGTCTTCTCAGAATAAGGCAGACGGAAACCCGATCCAATATTAAATAAATTCATATTGGTATACTAAGCGCTTAACCATTTATGTTAAAATTACCTTTTTGTTGTATCAAATATAATATTAATAATAAGGTAAAATCTGAGTTGAAAACATTAGTATTGGAGCGATGATTTAACCCTAATTAGCCGGAGCTTTGCCGGTGCCACAGTATGAAATTCCCATTGAAACCAGAGCCTTTTGCCTCTTTTTGTCGGTGCAACGTTTCCCGGTGCGTAGTATTATATTAAGGGCCAACCTGGCCAATTCTGGGGGAGAGAATGGGGGTGGGGGAGTGACCTGTTAGTCACGTGGCCTAGTTACGTCATGTTTGGTTATCATGGTAGAACGCGTGATCGACCATTTTGTGACGTCATTACCATAGTGATACATGTTGTCAGTGCGCAAGCGCAGCGCGTGTTGTTAGGCTGATACGTGTGATGTCGCCGATTTTGTATACTGGAGGCCGCCATCTTGGCTTCTCTGGTGGCACGTGATCGCTATGTGACCCAAACCCCCTAATAGGATGGGGTATGTTTGTAGAGAGTGTTCAATTTAATGAGAGTGTATCTAATTACCACAAACAATCCGACATTCACTCCAAATTACCAGAACACACACAAAACATTACTTTATTTGGTAAGGATTCCCACCGAATCCTTTTTTCCAATGACAGGCACGTTCTTTTGTATAGAGTCAATCTAAATACCCCAAATAATAGTGTACTTTACTTTAAAGAATTACCCAAACAGACCCGGCAAGTTTTACTATTTCGGATTATTTCGTATTCCTCTGCTCTGCTTTTATCTATGTATCCATCTGATTGTTTTTCTGTCTATCCAAGCCTATTTGTTTGTTCTTGTGCATCTTTACTGGCTCAAATTTCCTACTAATTTCTCGGTGTCTACCTGTTGTTCAGATTCCTTGAGATTCCTCTTTATAACAGTAGCCCGTAGTGCAATACTACCAAGAGGTCTCCAAAAAGACTTGGCAAAGACTCCATCTTGGGCTTATAAGAATAGCACGTAGTAATAATAGACACATTCTATTAAACTAGAGTACTTTTCACCAAATCCTCAGATACTTCGTAGAATTACCACAAACAACCCGATAAGTATATATTTGTCTCGGATTTTCCCCAGAATCTTCTGCTTCTACCTGTCCTAGTCAATTCCATAGCTTATTCTCTCCATTCTTTGCCCTGTCCTGTCTATGTTATAACTTCCCCGATCCCCCTATAATGTATTCTGACTTCCCTAGACGTACCTGTGTTGCCTTATGTGTTTGTGTGCTTATGCACAACATGCGCAGATCACATGCAACCCATAATCACATACGGGTATTTCAGGAATCTTATGACTTGGTAATGTGCTTAGTATTTCATGTAATGTGTACAAATTGTGTATCTTATGTAACAAAAACCCATTTCCATAAGAGATCTACACAACGCAAGAAACACCATTATTGTTTATAAACATTTTGCTTTCAACCATTGCTAGCCATGCTTGTGTGGAGTTACTACGACGGGGAGGGGGGGGGGGGGGGTCTTGACAGTTACAAGCCGCTGGTCAGGTGTTCACTCAGGGTACTCCGGCTTCCTCCACCGGTAAAACTGTCCGACACGAGATGACCCTAGTTGTCGACAGTGTCGTTACATCCCAATAAAATAAATGAATAAATTATAACCATTTGTTACACAAAAGGAGTTTACACTTTTACACGCTTCTTCAGCAAAGTTTAATTTGTCTTACTGTTGTAATGATTTATGGTGTTATAGTAGGTCCGTGAAGTTAGCTCAGTGTTCAGCGTTCAACATTCGTTCAACATTCGTGTGAAGTTAGCTCAGTGTTCAGCGTTCGACATTCGTCCAACATTCGTGTGAAGTTAGCTCAGTGTTCAGCGTTCAACATTCGTTCAACATTCGTGTGAAGTTAGCTCAGTGTTCAGCGTTCAACATTCGACCAACATTCGTGTGACGGGTCGCCCAGGTATGAGTGTTGTTAGGTGTAAACGATTGGCAGTCGGTCGCATGAAGGGTACACCTCGGGTGAAAGCACAGATTCGGCATGTGGTACACTGAATGTTGACGAATGTTGAACGCTGAACGCTGAGCTAACTTCATACGAATGTTGGTCGAATGTTGAACGCTGAACTGGAGTAGTAAATATCATCATTATCGCTTCATGCGACACGGCGGGGTCGTCCAGATGTGAGTATTGTTACATGTGGATGGGCAGTTCGTCGCCTGAAGACTGCACCTCGGGTGAAAGTACAGATTCGACATAATATGTCTTTTCTCTTTCGCCCAAACACAGACTTTTGCCGAATGTTGAATGCTGAACGCTGAACGCTGAATTGACTTCACGCGAATGTTGGGCGAATGTTGAGCGCTGAGCTGGAATACACACATTCATCAATACCAATGTCGGCGAAATGGCGCCACCTGGGTTTGAGTGTTGTTTCATGTATTAGTTTGTATACTGCGGACACCCGGACAGTCGATTGCATGAAAGCTACCCCTCCGATGAATACACCGATTCCACTTACGATCTACGGTTGTGTTCTCTTCCAACTATGCATATTGCAGAATGTTGAATGCTGGAATACTCAAAAACATCAATTAATGCCGCTATAAGCGGGGAGGGGGGGGGGGGGGGGTGTGTCTTTATTAGTGCGCTCGATTGCATAGTGCATCGATTGCATTAGTGCATCCACCCTCCTTGACCCAACGCCAGATGAGAGTAGTCATTGGCGGAAACTTTTCAGAAAATGAATCAGGAGTCCCACAGGGTACTGTCCTAGGACCTCTACTGTATACTTATGTCACAGCAACGGCCCGCCTGACATCTTTAAATCAAAAGTTCGCATCTTCGCTGACGACTGCCTCATATATAGAGAGATCAAAGCATCCTGGGGGGGGGGGGGGGGGCTCCTGGGTTCGAGTTTTGTTATAATTATGTAGACTGCGGACACTCGAGCAGTCGTTTGCACGAGGGCTACCTCCTCCCAGCGATGATTGCACCCATCCCAGTTATGATCTAGTGATGTGTTCTCTTCAAACTCCAGATACTGCCGAATTTTGAACGCTGAATGCTGCGCTCACACTACACGGAGGTTATTCGAATGTTGAACGCTGAGCTCGGATGCACGACGCCCCAATTAATTCTGCTATAGGCGGGAGGGGTCGCCTATTTATTATTACATCGATTGCATAAGTGCATCGATTGCATTAATACATCCACCACTGGCTGAAAAAGTTCCTGCCCCAACGTAAAATGGAGGTAATGGTTGTAATGACGGAAACTATTCAGAACATGTCCCGGTTGAATCAGGAGTCCCACAGGATATGTAGCCCTATGACCGAGCTTGTTCTAATGCCACATTACCGACCTGCAGTGCCTGACAGCGTTAAAACAAAAGTTTGTCTCTACGACGGGGACTGCCTTCTAATTAGAGAGACCAAAGCATTAAGTGGGCGCCTAGGTTTGAGTGTTGTTATAATTATGTTGGATACTCGGACAGTCGTTTGCATGAGGGTTGCCCCTCCAGGCGATGATTGCTCCGATCCCACTTATTATCTATGGTTGTTTTCTCTTCAAACTCCAGATAATGCCGAATGCCAAACGCTGAATGCTGCGCACACTCAACACGAAGGATAATCGAATGTTGAACGCTGAACTGGAGTACTAAAAGTCACCAATATCGCTTCAGGCGAGAGGGGGTCCCCCAGATATGATTGTTCTTAGAAGTAGACGATGGGCAGTCGGTCCCATGAAGGCTATATCTCCGGTGAAAGCACAGATTCGGAGCTGGCACACTGAATTTTGAGGAATGTTGAACGCTAAACGCTGAGCAAACTTCACATGAATATATGTTGAACGCTGAACTGGAGTAGTACAAGTCACTAACATCACTTCAGGTGAGAATGGTCGCCCAGATATGAGTGTTGTAGATGTAAACGATGGGCAGTCGGTCGCATGAAGGATACACCTCGGCTGAAAGCCCAGATTCGACATATCGCACACTGAATTTTGGGGAATGTTGAACGCTGAACGCTGAACGCTGAGCTAACTTCACACGAATGTTGCTCGAATGTTGAACGCTGAACGCTGAGCTAACTTCACACGAATGTTGAACGAATGTTGAACGCTGAACACTGAGCTAACTTCACACGAATGTTGAACGAATGTTGAACGCTGAACACTGAGCTAACTTCACGGACCTTGTTATAGTAGGGAGAGTTACAGGAGAGAAATACGGGCGGGGCATGCCATTTTAAATTAATGAATTCTCCACCGAGTACCGCGAAAATGTAGAAATTAGAAGTACATCTTCATACAACTGTATTAGTAAGTTTGCGATTTCTACATGAAGATTACCAAATTCGATTTACATTAAGAACATTCACGAAAAATACGCATAAGAGTTCCTGTACTTGAAGACTAATTTTGAGAGTTTGCTGTTTTGTGTAATCTGGCAATTGCTTTCTCATTCCTTTGGATGCGTGGCGTTCTCAAAGACAGAAAGTCAGGATTCCGCCAGCAAGAGGGATCGTCCGTTATTTCGCGTCTGTTCTAAATTGTAACATGAGAGACATCGCGATATGTTACAGAACTAAACAGGTTTTTCTCAACGTAACCGTCAAATTTTGTGACAGTTTATGTCAAATCTTGCAGTTTAGCGATCAATTGTCGTTTTATTACCAACAATCCCATTATTAAGTGACACATTTAACAAGATAGATCGAAAAACTCCCAGACAAAAATTAGGACACACGTTTTTGGTACAAGTTTAGCAGGAAGTGGATCTCCTCACGAATTCGCAGAATAAGATTCCGTTGGTGTTGCCATGTTAGCATCCATGGTCATACACAGTGGAAACGGCGATTTGGCAAAATATATTGGACACCAGAGGCGCCAGGTGAAAAGCACAACCTTTTCTGCGAAATCTGATATTGACTCCTACATGCAACTAATGAGCGTTCCAGTAATCCAGTCGAAAAGAGATCGGTAGTATGCATACAAAAGAGACACCAGAGGGCGTTCATACATTCGATGATATACGATTATAATACATGATATGTAATGCCGTTGTCATCTGTATCTTGCGTACACAATATTTATTATACACCTGTGTACAGCAACACTAAGCCAATCGGAAGATGAAAAAATCCGTTCCGCACATATGTGTGAAACAGAAATCCTTTACGGAGTATTTTTAAATAGAAACGAAATTTCACTGGAATTTTCTACAAAACGTGCACCGCAATTACAATTTGAATCGCTGGCGATAGCTAAAGATAGTAACACGGTATCCCCACGCAAATTTGGTTGGCGATAAAATGTGTTCTTTTTGTTGATAGTTCGTCCACTGAGTTCCAATGTGTTCTATGTGCCTACTGGCACATAGAATACATTGGAACTCAGGGGACGAGTTGTCAAATGAATTGCCTTGTAATAATTGTTTTATAGACGTGTAGTAAACACAGAACGGACAGAACGACACACACATGTGACTGAGCTAATCGATATGGCATGTGTGCCATCGCGGAAGGATAAATCTCGTGGCCATATCGATTAACCCATTCACAAGCGTGTGCTGTTCTGTGTATTTATCCACTACACTATTTAACCACCTACACACTGATATTAAAATATCAAAATTTCAAACTGTAAATATCGGAAAGTGGTGGTGGGTTCCTTTTGTCGAGCTATCTCCCGATAAAATAAAATGAATCCGGGAACATTTATTAAAATATGACAGATGGAAAAAACATCAATGTTCCACATCACTGACTATATCACACAACACGTGTTATCATCATCATCATCATCATCATCAGAGCAGATTCCATAAAATACATAAATATAAACAGTATTTCGAAAATGATAATATGAAAGCGATTTCCGATACTAAGCACAAGAAGACGAAATTGAATCGATTCAATGCAAGTCCAGCTGCAAGCGATCGGAACAACACCGCCGATCATCTTGCAAAAACACATGAAATTAATATACGAAATAAATAAATAACGATTTTTTACCATATTGGAACAACTTAGATATCTAATATATAAACGCGAATGTCTGTATCTCTCTCTCTCTCTTTGTTCCGGGTGAACTCCTCCGTTTCTCGACCGATTGATCTCAAATTTTCTATACGGGGATAATTCGTCCCTGCGAGTGACATGGGATGGGTGCCGTGCCCGTGCGGGGTGACCTTGACCTTGAAATTGATGACCTTGACCTTTTATTTCGAAAACAGCTGTGCTGATCGGTCTAAAATTTCATATGTGCGGGTATATTGACCCATCAATCATTTTGACTTTATCGGGGTGCCCGCGGGGGTGACCTTGACCTTGAAATTGGTGACCTTGACCTTTTATTTCGAAAACGGCTGGGCCGATCGGTCTAAAATTTCATATCTGCGGGTATATTGACCCATCGATCATTTTGACTTTATCGGGGTGACCTTGACCTTGAAATTGGTGACCTTGACCTTTTATTTCGAAAACGGCTGATATAACCATCTTCTCCCGTGCAACGCTGGGTATCACCCACTAATATTATATAATAATAAATCAAACGCCTCTATAATATCTCAGAGACAACTTCCAAATAACCGCCGAAACAAATAGAGACTTCAGACAATAGAATAAATGAATTTCAGGCGACAACTACAATCGCGGTTACACAAGCAAGAACCCACACAAGAATTTAACAAAATTGACACCAGCCAAAAGGCACCAGACAAACAGCGGGACACAAGAAAGCACAGTGTTATAAATATATCAGCAGATGAACCTGTAGAATGAATAAGCAGAAACTAAAGTAGTTGAAAGCTGAATTAAATACAATTTGCAGGAATGGTCTGTAATAAAAAAACGATTAAAAAATGAATAAGAGGCATAATTTGAATACTATCACACAAATTCTTCCTATAATACAACTAGAAATTTAACCATTTCAGTCTTGTTTGACACAACAAACAAGATTGTATGGGTTAAATTCCTAGTTGTCTAGTTGTGCATTACGGACTCCGTGGACAGATCACTTTCCACTGGTGGGCAATATTCTACCGAAGCAATAATATAGGATTCCAAATACTAATTATAGGAATAATCATCAACAATTTAATCAATGAAGCGCTGGATACAACCCGGTGCTTCATTAATTACAATTTTGCAGCTGATGATTTTTCTAACCTGGTAAACAAATGCATGAACATCACTGCACATGCGCCGATTACGACGAGTCCACTGGGGCTGTATTGTATTAAGGGGAAAATGCTACTTGAAATTTCGGTATTTTGTTCTCTGTGTACAAAGGGTTAACAATTGTCGTAGATACCCAGGAATCAAGGAAATGACGTTGTTGTAGATGCAGTTTTCAATTTTTTTCAGACCGGGCCGAACCATTTTCGCCCGGTGCGAAGGGAATTTATTTATGGGCCGCCACTTCCATCAACATTCCTCCATATCTTAAGTTTTGACATCCTTTCCGGAAACTTGTAAAGTCAATTTGATAATATGCATATCTCTTTGGTTACATCTGTGTGTGTGGGGGGGGGGGGGGGGGGGGATCTGTATTCCAGATTTTGTGAGAACCTAGACAATAGTGTTTGCTTCCGCACAAGGATTTCCTTTGTTTTCGCTGTGTCCTCACAAAGGAAACAATGGGTTAGGGTTTGTCTTCCAGATGTTGTGGGGACTTGTTTGTCACCGAGAACAAAAGCAAAAAATAACAAGTCCCCACAACGACGGCTAAACAAGACACTCTTTCTGGGAGCGCGGTTGCTCATTGGTTATGGCACTGGGGGGGGGGGGGGGGTATATGTGTGTGCAAGGTGTGCAGTGTGCGTTCGTGAACACCCTACCTACAGTATGATGTGGTTAATTTCACCACTTTTAGATGATAAACAATAGTTTGATTTTTATTGGTAGCACTATTCACACCGGGTTTGGATCCGGGAATGTTTTCTCAAAATTGGTCGGTTTTACATAGTTTTATCGCAATTTAAATTTGTCTGTTTATCGGAGACAGCAGCAGATAATTTTGACGGACGTACTAAAAATGAGTGCCGATGGTAAGCTTTGTTGCGTGAGGAGTTCCAGCGCCACACAGCATGCATTGCTCGACAACAGTTCTACAAACAAACAAATTTTATTGGTTAGACATTCAATGTTATTTCCACTATTTTCAATGTCGGTGATTTTATTGGCTTGAAAACTAAAATTGTTATTTATAAAATGTGAAGCGACAGCGAACGTTCTCCCAGAATCAAATGTTTAATAAACAGGCAATAAACGAAAACGAATTATTATAAAATTGACATATTTAGATCGAAAATGGCATTTAGCTGGAAAAATAAGTTTTTCATTTTGGGTAGCCTGTTTGAAATACATACTCAAAAATGCCGTGTGACGGGTAATGCGCTGGTTTATTGAGAATTATCGCATATGCAAGCCATAACCTTCCAGATTTATTAAATAACGACACACAATACTTTCTGTGGAATTCAAGTAAATATATCACAAATGTCATTGTATGTTTAACTGGTAGAGTGCTAGAAGCCACTATCAGGGCTTTAATATGAAGAGTAGGTACACCAGCCTAAAGGTGTCATATTCTGTGGATGTGCTTCATATTATCTTACAAGTGAAATTACTTAGTCTATATGAATTTGCCTTGTTACAATTTATGGGAGAGTGCCCCTTGGCACTCTCCCATAAATTGTAACAAGGCAAAGACACATGAACAAATTTTGATGATCAAAAATAACTTAGCACTCTACCATTAATGTTTATTTATTACTCATCGTCCGTAAGATGATGATGTTTATAACGAGAAATGAACGATGCACCGAAAGTTTCAAAATATAGTCCCTTTGGCGCAACAAGGCGCCACCTGCAAAGCTAAAGCACTACAGATGGCACCGCGTTGCACCCAAGCGACGATATACAATCTGAATGGCTTTTATTTATTTTTTTTAACAGAACTGACAAATAACTTTTACAGCATATTTGTCAAATGAATTGTCTTTCGGCTCTGGTGTTGTGTTAAGAAAGATTTAACATTCAGGTGTACGGATTCAGAAATATTTATTACCTTTTTGCTCGTCTCCGCCTTGTTGTTGTCTGCACAGATAACATGGGGAATCCCTTCTGAAAAAATGCGGATGCAGACTCTATCGGAATGCATCACAGCGCACGGGCGCGCTATTGCAGGAATTCGGACACTATGCTTCCATAGTCGTGATCAATGTGCATGTAACCAATGAGAATACAGAAGTTTGTCACGTAATGTACCAATCTCTAAAATGCCCAATATGATTGGTATGGTTTAGGTTACAACAACCACTGTAGATTCTCTATACAACGGAACTGGGAGCGCGGTGGCTCATTGGTGACGGCACTGGACGTCAAACCAAAAGGTCCATGGCTCGATCCCAGCCAGGGATAACTGCGCTGTGTCCTTGCGCCAGACAATTTATCCCGATTGCCAACATGGGGGCACGGTGGCGTTGTGTACTAAGACGTACTGCACGTCGATGGCGCACTTGTCTTCAACCAATGCTTACCCTACATGTTCGGAGTTAGCACCTTTGGGAGTGTCACAGTTGCTCACCGTATCTCGGTGGTTCTCTCCGGGTACACCAGCTTCCTCCACCCGTAAAATGGTTCGACACAAGGTGACCCTGTCTGTCGAAAGTGTCGTTAAACACCAAGAAATAAATAAATAGATAAATATACAACTCAACTGCTGTAATATCAGCGAAAAAAGTCGCAACTCAAACTGCCCCCTCGATAAGATGACGTCAAGTCAATCATCTTAATATCTCCTCCCAAGCCATCACTTTTGATGACGAGAAAACTGTTACGCCACAGCGTAACAGCTTTCATTTCACAAAATGCCATGGCGTTTACCTTACATGAAAACAATAACACTCACTCAAATTTCCAATCTCGGCACGTGAGTTTTGTCAATAATAACTAAAATATGTTGAAAATATTCCATTTGCATTGCCATAAAAAATGTGCACATCATCAACATGTTACATTTTCCGCATCCATCAAAGGATTTTCTTTAACCCTTCACCCAACGCAGACGATATCAAAATTTATTATTTTAAATATCATTGTTTTAAATTTTAAAAAAAATTTCAACAAAACCATATCATGTGACCCCTCATTGGAACGAGCTCGAAGAGCTCGTTCCAAAGAGGGGTCACATGATATAGTTTTGTTGAACTTTTTGAAAAATAGTATTTTTTGAGCTGCTGAATTTGCATATTACGCGGCGGATGTAGCCGATTCGTTGGGTAAAGGGTTAACTCTTTACCTAACATGAAAAGCAGACGACAATTGGAAACAAAATTCTTGTCAGATATCACTGACGTCTGAACCTATATTTCTTCAAAATATTGAAGACTGTATTACCAACGACCGAAGACTTTACCAGACATTTAGTTTGAGACTAGGCGAAAACAACACAAAATACAGATACTTTAAGATTTATTTTGTTTTCTTCGTCGAACCTTCTTGGAAAACACGAAACACATTTTTCATTTCTTAAAAATATAACCATTTCTACACTTTGGCCTGTTTAATGGAAATATTACGCGCGCATACGTCAAACATATCGCTTGAGAATGCTTTGCAAACTTGCAGTGGCGAAATATGAATCGATACTGATGTTTTAAGCGAATTCATTTCACAGGGAGTGGCAAGCTTATATTAACGCCTCTCCATGACCCAGTTGCGCGGCTTTGTCGGATGACCTCCTTTGTGGTAACTTCTTGTTCTCTCTCTTCTCGAATACTGCAAAGGGATCTTTATCCTACACTGAGTGTGTCCCTCTCCAGGCAAGGTACAACCATTTAACGTCCTCATGAGATAGGATGGTAGCATAAACACCAGAAATTATGATGCCAGAAAGTGTTCGTACGCCTTGAGAATTTTCCCCGACAGAGGAACCATCCCGGAAACAATGGCCCAATACTCCAACGCACTTCTGTATCTGTATAAATAGTTGCAACAGCCAAAATTGGCACAAAAGCGACTTAAAGCTGCTGATTTTATTGATTTTTTTTGCTGGGGGTTCGTTTGAATACCTCAACATTTAGCACAGGTTAGAGGTTATTCTTCTACATGGTTCCAGTCTATGACTATTCGTGCGAAATAAGAATTTATGAATTGTTCACTCTTACTCGGAGGAATATCAAAGCATTTGGAAATTTATCTCGCATTTTTGGATTATGTTTGTCGTTGCATAGCCTGAAAATAGTTAGTTAAGGTGTAATCTGCCATTTTTGTTTACGTTCTGTGAGGAATTTGTTTCGAGGGATAACTGCACTTATCATCACTCAACCACCTATTACATGAAAGTAGGTCGGTTGTTTTCCGTCTTTGCTGGAGGCTTGGTGGCTCTACATATGCTGACAATGCCTTCATATCTGCTCTGATAGTCATTGGTAATGAACCTTGCAGCTTTTCTTTGTACTTCAAGATCGATCGTATTAATGCTGCATGTGTTATTTTGGGCAATACTTGGAACAGTGTCTCAAGTTTCTTCTATGCCACATTGCCATAATTTGTGGAGGAGACGCTGATATGGTACAATGGCAATTGCTTCAGAGAAATCTAGTGTTACTACATCCACCTTTATCATAGTATTTTAACAAATCGCCTGTTGTTGTCAGAAGTTGTGTTTCACTCTACAATCATGATCTGAACCCCTGATTTAATGATGTCAGTATGTTGTTTCTTCAGGTCTTTCAGCATGTGTTTGCATACAATATATTCTAGAAGTCAACATGGTAAGCAGAAGTTGTTCGTACGCATGTTAACCCTTTTAAGACTGTTTGTATCTTCCAGGACAGTTCAATGGCAATAATTGGAATAGTCCATATTCGGTATTTGGGGGTAGACCAATTAATGTTTTCAACGTGCAGCTTCAAAACTGCTCGTTGAAAAATATTGATTGGTCTACTCCACACATTCACTTAGCAGTCATCTTATTTGAAGAAATTATGACGTATCGTGTTCATGGGCCGGAAAAACGGCCTATCTAGTTCGAAGGGTTACGGATATCGGTCCATAGTTTCCTGTCTGGGGTTGTTTCCTTTGTTGAATATACCGGGTATGTTGTCCGTTTTCCAGTCTCACTTGAGTTTCTCGATGTGTATTGATGCTTGAAATATTGATATTCGGCAGGTGCTATTTCTGCTGCATATTCTTTTAGGCCTCATTGTGGTGATTTATCAGGCCCAGCTGCTCTTGCTAGATTTAGTTGTTTAGTGTTTACCACTCCTCCAGTGTTAATAATTAGATTTTGGAACTTATATGGCTTATTCTTGCTCTTTATACTTGTTTGTGGTTCTGTTGTTATGTTATCTTTGGTGAAGACTGATGTGACTTGCTCCACTAAGGAGTTCAGCCTTCCTTGTCTGTCACTCGCCAATTTCCAATTGTCCTTCAGGGGTAATACAGTAAATACACCCATTGTCATGCTATCTACATTTGACATATTTACAAAAGCGCTTTGGGTTGTTCTTACTTAGTCCTTTTGTGATTGTTCTTTTAATATTGTCAGTTCATGCTTCCTAATTTGTTTGTACATTATGTCTGCTATTTCCTGAAGTTTCCCAATTCTTTTGATTTCTTTGCCTCGTTGTAAAGTTTTTGTGTCTTTTTTAAAATCGTTTATGCTTTCATTGACCCGTGGTACGCTTGGGTTTCTTCCTAGCATTTTTCTTGGGGTGTGTTCCTCTATTTTAGTTGCAAGCGTGTTCTTTAATTTCGTCCATAGGTCTTTAGTGTTTTTATTCTATTTGGATATAGTTTTGATATTTGAAGATACCTTCTGTAATTCTGTTTTTAATTATCCATTCTGGCAGCAATATTTTAACGACGGTTGATTCTAATGAAAATTACTTTTCTGACAATAGAAAATTTAACCTGTCTATTTATCGAAAAGTGCTTATCGGTACTCTTCAGTCAAAAGTAACTTATTATTTTCTTAACCCTTTACCTAACGTAACGGCCAAAACCGGCCAGCGCTATTCTCAAAAATCGCCAATTAATTTTCACTATTTTTTTCATTTCTTGTCTCAAAAACATAGGTTATGACCCCTCGTTGGAACGAGCTCGTCGAGCTCGTTCCAACGAGGGGTCATAACCTATGTTTTTGAGACCAAAAATGAAAAAAATTAGTTATTCAAGAATTATTTTTGCAAGTGTCGTCTGCTTTTCATGTTAGGTAAAGGGTAGAATTTGCAACTGAGGTAAACATTGATACATATTAAAAACAGAGAGTTTGTTACAACCTTTGTGTTTCTGTTGTGCACCCAGAAAATTAAAACCAAACTAAAGGTAAGAGGTTTTTACTAGTTTAGTTTCTTATCGGCCGAGATATCACCCCGAGGTAACTTCATATCAGTCTGACACCGATGGTAGAAGGCTGACGCGAAGTTACCGAGGGCTGATATTTCGTCCGATATGAAACTAACCAAGTAGTAACCTCTCTATTAAACTAAAACAAATAATTACAAAATGTTCCCGGTGCTGTTAGTGTTTACTGAAATCGTTATTGTTTCTCATTCTGTTCACAAAGTCCGAAGTCTCATCTTGTAATAGTTATGCTATTCGAACGTCAAGGCTTCCTCACTGCGGACGCCGCGACTCTCGGTAAACGGAATTATTTCTTCTCCCACTTTGATGAATCTCCTCTTACGGTTCTTAGTTTGCGTTGAATTATGTGTACAACTCTCTCCCTTCTTCTCTTCTTTCACGTAATCTTTACTCATTGCCATCATGAATTCTTCAACATGCAAAAACTATTCCATTACAAGGCAAGTATAATTTAGGTGAATGCCTTCGATGAATAACTGCTACCATTTCGATGTAACTGGTTGTGCCTACTAACGCACAGCTGTGGACAACTCTACGATTAAAACTAGAAGTCCTTTCACGAACTGTGCGATTATCTGGGCTTAATTGCGCGTAGGGATTGTGCGCAATTGCCATATCGAATGGCATCCAAAGCTCGGCAGGTTCTCCTGTTACTCATAGCAAACACAGGCAATGCTTCTGCCAATGGACTGAAACATTGCTTGTGCACAGGCCATATGTACATAATTTGATAGCCTTACTATGGTCATAACGCGTCGATTAACGCGCAGATCGACGTGCTATTTGTGCGCTTTTCGTGACAGGACTTCTAGTTTTAACTGGAGCTTGGTTCATAATTTGATAGCCATACTATGGTCATAACGCGTCGATTAACGCGCAGATCGACGTGCTATTTGTGCGCTTTTCGTGACAGGACTTCTAGTTTTAACTGGAGCTTGGTTCTGCCGAGATCGGAGTCATATCAGCTGAGTTTGGAGTCATATCTGCCGAGCTTGATAACGAGCAATTCTGGGAAAGAAAATCAAATCTAATAAATAAAACTTATCTTCAACAGTAATATTATAACCTTGGATGTTGTTTGTAAACAACTTTCTAAATGACCAAGGATATGAATCAGAGCAACATCAAACTGCCAGCAAGTTACTGTTGTTGCCATCTCATGTATTTAATGAATGGTTACTGACACATTTACACACTCTCAAATTTAAAGAAAACACAACGAAACATTGTAATATCATTTCTTTGGAAAAATTGGACGGTGGTGGTGCTGGTGGGGGAGGGGGCACATGCCTCTGGTATTTAGTTGCTGATTTCACTATTTCACCTCAAACTTAAGGCACAGGTCGAATAAATGTTTTCGTCAGATTGGGAATAACACAAGTCATTGTGATGAATTGACAGCAACATACTCAAAGGTTTGCGGCTCGGAGCGTATGTTCAACCGACACACGCAACGCTCCGAGCTGCAAACCTCAGACCATGTTACCGTCAATTCCTAAGAATAACGATTATGTTATTTATTTATTTATTTATTAAGGTTTAACGACACTTTGACAACCAAGGTCATATTGTGTCGGTGACAGTTTTACGGGTGGAGGAAGCCGGAGTACCCGGAGAGAACCACCGACCAGGACGAGCAACTGCCAGCTCCCCAATATCATAATTCCGCACTGCAGCGCAGGCAGAGTTAGACTGGTTAAAGACATGCGCACCATCGACGTGTAGTACGCCTTCGTACACGGCGTCATTGTGCCTCCATGTGGACACTCGGGGTTAAGTGCCTTGCCCAAGGACACAACGCGGGAGTCTGAACCAATCGCTCAGACGGCCACCCATCCAAGGACTAACCGGGCTCGACGTTGCTTAACTTCGGTGATCTCTCGAGAATCGGTTACCGCAACGCCACCGCGGCCCCAACGTATATGTTCCAATAAGAACCTACCCAAAACCCACATGAAATGAACAAGGCAATATTTAACGATAACAAGTTTAGTTAACAAAACTCTCAAAAACTAACAGGTAGACAGGCAATCTGACTTTGTCATCTCCCAGCAGTATAGTTTGAATATCATTTTCTAATTATCTGTATGTATTTTATAGTTAAATATGTAATTGCCTGTAAACTATACCGTTAAATAAAATATCTCTAAAATATCTCTCGTGTACCCCACGACTTCACTAGTCAAGTAATCAATAAAACAGAAAAAGGTCGAGGTCACTCCACCTTAGTTTAAATCGTAAACTGATTTTACTTTAAATAGCAGTCCATTCCGAACATCATCTGCTACACGTGTGAAAAATCTAGAAAAATGAAGCGGTTTGCAAATCACTGCTTTGAGGAAATAATTGCGAAACGGGTAACCTCGTCTCAATTATTTCGCGTGGTGACGTCAAAGGATAACATATGCTACTGGAGCCGTAAGCTTAGAAAGCTTAGAAAAAACTACGTGAGTTTTCGTTCAGTCAGAAGGCGAGGACTTTAGTCTTATCGGAACATTAGCCTTTATGGACCAACTGTCTCCGAACGACGTCTAAAAGGAAAAGGCACAAGTGATACAGTGGTAACAGCATCTGATATGTTATCGAGAGTTCGTGAATCGTGACCTCGCTCCAAGGCGCGTCACCTAACCTCCATTGTTGGGGAGAGGCGAGGTGGCACAATGTGCCTTCAACTGGTGCGTTCAGGACTCAAGGCACGCTTGTGGCCCATTAGCACATTTATAAATCTAACAGTTGATTATCGCATGGGAGTGGGAGTGGGGATGTACTTTTGAATACCCTGGCTTCTTCAATTTACCAAACTATCCATTTTAGGAACACAATACACGGCTAGGTATATGCAAGAAGTTTTACCCAATAGCACGTCCCGCGGAGCAACAACTAATAAATAACATCCAAGATAATAAATAACATCTACAAGATACAAAAGTAGTCTCGACAAAGTGTTGGACTTCGCTTGGGTGATTAGTATTATGATTTTGTTGGGTTATTTAAAACACCTAAACACACAGTTAAAGCTAGAAGTCCTGCCATGAAATGCGCACAAATAGCACGTCGATCTGCGCGTTAATCTACGCGTTAAGACCATAGTAAGGCTATCAAATTCTGTACATATGGCCTGTGCAAAGCAATGTTTCAGCCAATGGACCTCCGGGTAATCCGGAGGTCCATTGGCAGAAACATTGCCTGTGTTTGCCATGAGTAACCAGGAGAACCTGTCGTGCTTTGGATGCCATTCGATATGGCAATTCCTACGCGCAATTCCTGCGCGCAATTAAGCGTAGATAAGCGCATAGTTCGTGACAGGACTTCTAGTTTTAACTGTATTCTCAAGTATAAAAACAAGACAATGATATAATCATTTTATTGCAATATCATGTAAAATTAATATCTATTTATTGGGGTGCAAGGTCACACTCCGCATTTACGGCTATATCATGGCCCCAAAGTAGGTATGAAGTCAAGATTAGCCAATCATTTTTCATACTCTGCTCACTTTCGAGGACAGCCACCCCAAACGTTCGTTACCGGGTCTTATTTTACTAAGACCCGGTAACGAACAAGCACTACATCAAGTCGGGGTTCACGACGGGGGATGCGGAATTGACAAATCGAAGCCTAGCGTTACCGTAAAAAGAAACAGCTATTCAAAACATGTGTGTGCAATTCGATAAACACAACGAGTATCCAATAGCTACTATGCTAAGCGGTCGCCCGATGCAGAATTGATCGAATTATTCGTGCACAGGCAGTCCTTTGTTGTAGTTTAATTTTCTTCTCGCGTTTCACAAGTCTGTCATTACAAATGCGGGGAGAGTTTCGACAATATCGCGACTGAGTTGCGACCTTGTTTAAACTCTCTAGACACTTTCCTGCCCAACATAGCAGCAGAATCCCATCTATCGAATAAGAATCGCGAAAACATTTTATCTCAGGTTCTAGTTTCGTTTGCTTTGTTTCACCTTGTCTTGATTTCGCAATATGTACAGTTAAAACTAGAAGTCCTGTCACGAAATGCGCTCAAATAGCACGTCGATCGGCCCGTTAATCTACGCGTTATGACCATAGTAAGGCTATCAAATCCTGTACATATGGCCTGTGCACAAGCACTCTTTCAGCCAATGGACCTCCGAGTAATTCGGAGGTCCATTGGCAGAAACATTGCTTGTGTTTGCTATGAGTAACCAGGAACCTGCCGTGCTTTCGATGCCGTTCGATATGGCAATTGCGCGCAATATCTACGCGCAATTAAGCGTAGATAAGCGCACAGTTCATGGCAGGACTTCTACTTTTAACTGTAGATGAGAAACTTGGTATTATTTAAAATGACGGGCAGCTTTGCTCTCAATAAAGACCACAGCACATATATCGAGTAACCTGGAGGTCCATTGGCAGAAACATTGCCCGTGTTTGCTATGAGTAACTAGGAGAACCTGCAGTGCTTTGGATGCAATTCGATAAGGCAATTGCGCACAATTCCTACGCGCAATTAAGGCTAGATTAGTGCACAGTTCGTGACAGGACTTCCACTTTTAACTGTAAATGAAATTTCTATCAACTGGTTTAAAAGTGTGGAAACCAGATCAAGATCTGAACGAGCAAAATATCGCCATTATGGTCGCAGTTATTTGCTTCAATCGTGTTGAGAAATTGGACAACTCACACTGCGTTCCACGTCTATCAAGCTACTGTGACTGGTGCTTTGTCCGTAGTTCAAAATGAATGGTTAAAAGATACAGTTAAGCAGTCTTCTTTTCAAACCAAATACGAAGAAATCTCAAAACTTGTTTCTTGATTTCAGTTTCCCATTAAAAGTTTTGGAAACCTCTCACCAGTTACCTTTTTACATATGGTATTTGTTTGTAGTATAGCCATGGAGGCTTTTGTATTCTTTTGCTTGCGTGTAGAGAGTTTTCCGAAAATGGTAACAAGTTAAAATCGATAAAAAATCAGGGAGAAAGATTTTTATCCCCTGCCAAAACTAAATTTTCAGGGGATACAGAAATGGGGTCCGTCCGTCCGTCCGTCCGCTCTATAATACGGGAGTTACGAGTTTTTTTGTCCGGACAGGCATTATGAGCTTACCGAATATTATGAGCTTATTTGATATATTATGAGCTTAATTACTTAGATATGAGACTTATGAGGCAAATAGCGAATTTTCGGGATTTATATTAAGGGTTAGGGTCAGTTCAGGGTTAGGGTTAGCGTTAGTTTCTATCAAGCATTACGTTGGGGGATGTAACCATGTCTAAACCCCCCGACATTTTTCAAAAAAACGAAGTTTTAACCGTTGTCCGAACGAATTAAAATGATCAATTTTTCCGTAAAAAATTAAGCCCACAACTCCCATTTTTAAGAACAATCGTCCATCAGTCCGTCCGTCGTCCAGGCTTAGCAGAGGGACATTGTGGGGTTTACAATTTAGGGTCAGTGGTAGTTGTGGTGTTGGGTTAGTATAGTGACCTCTTGTGGGGTTATTTTTTGCACTGTGGGATTAATTTTTTGACCTTGTGAGGTTACGGTTTAACATGGGAAAAACCCCACAAGTAAGAATGTGTAAGAATGTCCACCCATTCGCCAGTAACAACTTTTGACCTTCACTTCTCAGTCAGTGGATGTTGGATTTAAATGTTCTTTGGTATGCTGATAGACCACCATGGGGGAAAGGGTATTCACAAGTAACAGGTTTTGTCCATTTTTTCTAGTGTTATGGGCCTTTTCCGCTTTTTTTTAACTTAGAAACCCTTCAACTTAGAAACCCTTCAACTTAGAAACCCTTGGTGGGATATACCGGTGGCGTTGCAGCTTTTTTTAATCCGGGTAGTTTCATCGAATGGAGTGAAAAGACTGTGTTGCCTTCAGTGGTTGTTGCGCAATTTCTCCAAAGGACAATTACCGATTCAAATATTCAACAGAAAAGCTCGTTAGCAGAGTCTCTTCTCTCCCCACTGTGTACTTAAATACGCTCATACAAATGAGCCTATAAGTTCACGAAATAAAAAAAAATGCACCAGAATTTGCTCTCACATAAAACAAACAAATTGCTCACAGGTATAATTCTACAAAACGTTCGGTACAAACAACACATACATTGCATTAATCAAAACGGAATATTTCACTGAAATAAATCACGTGTGCAAATAATTGAAACAAATAGCCTTTTATATGTTCAATAGACGTCTGCGCAAAAGTAAACACAGATGACATTTTGACAAAGTTACTGTTTTGTCGTTGTTACGGGAACATCGTTTCTACCATTTTTCTATTATTCTCATCACGCAGTTGTATGCATTTGTAATCAATACTAAATTTTACAGGCCATTAATATCAGAATCCTTATCATATGGAATACAAATCATAAAAATAACAATGGTGAACGAAATAAAAAGATTCTCCAGGAACAGGTCTGAAGAAGAGGTCTAAGTCTTGAAAAGGAGTAATTACACCCGGTTCTCAAAACTGGGAGAGGAGAGAACGAGTCACATTATTCAGTCACACAGCTAGGTTTTAATATCCAACCAATTCAAATTGGAAGAGTCCATATTTGGTATTTGGAGTACACCAATTCATATTTTTAACGTGCAGCCCAAGGCTGCATCGTTGAAAATATTGATTGGTCTGCATACACATTCACAAAGCAGCCACTCACTTTATGACTACAAGTCGTATAACAATACTTGGCCGGAAAAAACGGGCTTTCGGGTTCAAAGAGTTAAACTGTCATGCTTCCCTCGGCAGCGATAAATAAACATTGGACCAGTAATGGGGATTTTAATAGTTTAACCCTACAACCCCACAGCCAGTAGGATTAAATTGTTACTGATCATGTTTAAAAACACCAGAATATGACTCCCGATTGATAGTGGATAGTACGATATAGTGTGTACCGTACTCAGCTTGTTCAGTTCTATACAGGCCAAGAGTCGGTGATCTCCCCATTTCTTACTCATCTATCGAAATTGTTGCAGACGATCAGCGCTTCACGTTAAGGAAGTATGAATTGGTCTGTAACACTGTTTAAACTGCTAGTTCGGCATAAGGAAAGAATAAAAGGTACGACAGTTTGTTAGTGAGGTAATGTAAGTTAATGGCATTTTTACTTGCTGGGTATGGCGTCTTGTGAGGCGAAATGAGATTAATATTAGGCGTCGCCGTCGGCTGAGCATAATATTGATCCCGCTGAGCCTCAGATAACGCCACACCTGGCATGTGAACGTCCTGTAACGTATTTATCATGTCACCAAACGAATTAAGTGATACATTAAAAGATCCGAATCTCTTCATTTTGAATATTTATCAGGAAACTGTCTTTTATTTGCACGAAAGTAGGTGAGAACTTGAGGTGGGAAAATTAATTCGGAAACAAAATGGCGCCCAACAGAGGTATGGGCTCATATATGGTCGCAGGCAGTGTATGGACTCTATCCGATAGCTGGTTCCCCATTGAATAATCTAATATCGCATAGCCCACCGATGCTATTAGAGCATGTTGATTGGTCAAATTAAACAGGTGGCAGGATAATGTGGTATAGACGGCCTCAGACAATTTCATAGTATGCCTCGATGTGATATCTAGCTCAATATGGCACTATATATACCATATTAGGTCACTTACAAACTGTGTAACTAATAACATGGCGCATTAGTATTCACTACCACGGTGTTGAAATAACAATTCATTCTAATAGAAATATTGACTATTTTTACATCTTAAAAATAATCTCTTAGAGATGAAATATATGTAGAGCAGAAGACCAAATTTGGCGAAAAGGCCAAAAAGGCCAATGCTGGGCAAAATGAGGTGTCTGTATAATAAATTACATGTTAGGGAGGTAGGGAAGGCCTGGCATTCTTAAAATTTTGTTAGGAATCTGGATGTTGTAATTGTAGTAATGATTGAATTTAAAGAACTTGTCTCATACGTTTTATCTGATTTTACGAAAGAAAGGAGAAACAGGGGTTGCGAAAAGATGACATTCTACCCATTTGAAACGCGCATACCCACACGGGTAGCGAAAAGGTGACATTCTACCCATTTGAAACGCGCATACCTACAGGGGTAGCGAAAAGGTGACATTCTACCCATTGAAACGCGCATACCTACACATTGGATTTTTGCCGAACACGATTAGTAGACGACACTTGAAAAAAATCCTCACATGTCTGGATTAACTAAAACATTCATTCTGTAAAAGATAATGCGCGAAGTCAATAGTACAGTGGAACCCTGTTAATTGAATAGCCACTTTGCCAATGAAAATTATTCAATTAACTGGAGTATTCAATTAACAGGGAATGCGTCACTTTCCTGTATTCTAGAGATAAACTTAGCATTTATTCTATTGTATCTTGTTTGACAGAGCTCCTTGAGCTCTGTCAAACAAGATATAATAGACTGAATGCCTGTATTGGATGTCCTGATGCCAAATAGGTCTATAAACAAAGGAAAAACTGGAGAGAGTCAAGGTAATTTCTCGACAGGTTACAAGATTTTTTATTCAATTAACAGAAGTTTACTCTATAACCTATATTCAATTAACAGGTCAAATTTGTACTGAAGGTATGGTAAATGGTTTTGTGTTTGGATATTATATTCAATTAACAGGGTTATTCAGTTAAGAGATATCCAATTAAGTGGGCTCCACTGTATTCGATCAGACAATGGTTGTGGGCGAAGCGTCGTGTGTATTATCCGACTTAAAACCCACTATAATTAATTTCTTGTTTTAATGCGAAAACATGAAATAATATTATTACACATCACCCATTTAAGATTAAGGTTTGTTCATGGCATTCTAGAATGTGATAAAAATAAAGTTTTATCGCACGAACGACTGCATGTTAACATTCATGTATCACAGTTAAACTCCATACCAGGGACTTTAACTGGTTGGGTGCTAAAAGCCACTATCAGGGCTTTAAAAAAATGATGGTACCAGAGCAAAATCCAACATTTTCCTTGCTCATGTTTCATATTCAGTCAGACGCAAATGATATTTTGTTTATATAGATTTGTTTTATTACAAATTATTGGAGAGTGCCAACAAGCACTCTCCAATAATTTGGAATAAAACAAATTCTGAATAACAAATTCAGACCACCAAAAATAATCTAGCCCACAACCAGTTAATAAATTATGAGGGTCATTGTGAATGATACCATCATTTCTCTTGGGCAATAAGGATATCAATGTAATTTACATTGCAGGCATCGACAGCGACAACTGTAATCTTGACTAAAATCTTAATCTGTCAATCAGTTGACAACAGACAAGTGGAAGTCATCAAAATATGTGAGTTGAGAGGTTTTATCACTGTTACTGAAAGTTGTGGCTGCAATCACTTTTTTTCATCTATATCAATCAATGCACGTCTGAACCTGACCCCGTGTTACTCTGACATTATATTTATTCTGTTAGATCAGCACGGGGCCAGGTTCTGACGTGCATCCATGGTTAAAATTATCGATGAAAAACTTCCAGTAACTGAGGTTTTTATTATTTCTCATTGAAGTATTTTACCGAATTTAGATCTATTGTTTGTTGTGAAAGTACGGCAACTTTTTGGCGGGAATCACTTTAACCACTCACAAGTCGTGTTATAAAAGTGAGGCGTAAAAGATCGTTACCTAAATTTCAGTTTCTCTGTGTTTGATCGATCGAAGTGGTGAAGCATTGAAAGTTGGAATTATGAAAGAAAGTTAAAACAGCGTAGGAAGTACAATAAGACTGGTCCCCTGCTTGTTAAGAATATTTGGGATTTTTCTCCTATTTTGTTTCATGGCGTTTACGAAGGGCTGGTTAATTTTTACTTTGTATAATAGAAATGATCTGCTTAAGAAATTGCAAACGTGTGTAATAAATACAGAACCTCACAAGCGTTTAAATGGGTTAACGTTTATCGTACGAGTTTGGTTGGGCAAAAGAATACCACGAGAGGCGAATGGGTTAATGTTTATCGCACTCGTTTGGTTTAGAGCAGAATACCACTCGAGGCTTTGCCTCTCGATGTATTCTTGTGCCCAACCAAACTCGTGCGATAAACATTAACCCATTCAAACGCTTGTGCTGTTCTATCTATTTATCACAATGGGGAGAATAAAAGCTGAAAATGTGAACAGTTTTTGATCGGTGAGTTATGGTTCGGAATCACTCGTCGTTGACGATGGCACGCCGTGCACGTATGTTTCAGTAGCGAATAGTGGTGAAAAGTCGGCTTGGAAAAGCTGGCTCGGCCATTATTGAAAAAATGCACATTTGAGATCCGTGGCAGTTATTCTTTCGGATAACAGTGAAGGTGAAACAAAAGGAGTTTCCGGCAGTGAGTTTTAATTTTCTCAAAAGTTCGGGATCACTCTTCGAAGACAATAACAGACCGTCCACGCATATTTCAATAGAAAGTTGTGGTAAAAAATCGGCTTGGCCAGCTTGGTCCGGCAATTCTTAAAACTACTGCACATTTATTGTCCGTATCCGCAGATAACATGTTATTCTTTCCGATAACAGCGAAGGTGAAACAAAGGGAGTTGCCGGAGTGAGTTTTAATGATCGCAAAAACATGACGTTTGGTCGCTCATTGGAACGAGCTCTACAAGATCACTGCTCAGATGTTCATAAGTATGGTTTGGAGGAAGCAACTGAAAACAATAATACAATTTGAATGGCGATTATTTTGAATACCGCTGGCCAAATATTACTGTAACGTTACATAATGGTTAACGAAAAATAATTTTGAAGCCTTTAAAAAATAAATAAACGATTTTAAATAAAGAATGATCGTTTGTTTCTGTCTGTTTGACCTTTGTTTTTGGGGTTCATAACTCAAGAAACGGACAGAAACAAACGATCATTCCATATAATTAAACTGAGGTGCAATCAATTTAAACACTCTCTACTTTGTGGAGTTAAAATAAAAACTAGGTAGCACCATGCTTCTTAGTGATAACTGAATAAAAAAGGCATAGTTTTTAAAAAAATTCTGTTTGTAATAATGACACATTTCACTGAAACATGTTCTTGTGTCATGAAAATTGTTATTGACCAATGAATTGCGCTAGTTAAAAGGAACTTCATAGGCCACGCCCGCAAAAGACTTCACTCTGCTTTACCACTTGACGGGAGGTGCTGTCATTCAAAGCAACACTTAGTTAAATTTAATTCTGATTTTGACAATTTCCTGAGAAATTGAAAACACAGTTTGTAAATGTGGAGTTCGATATAAACCCAAATACCATGAAGTTGGTTGAACTTTGTCTCAGAAAGAGTTCATTCTGGCTATTTGGAAACTGGAAAGTTTTGTTCCCGTGAATTTCATTTATGGACCGGCCGTTGTTTACGTTTGATTTTGGTAAAACGATGGACGCAGACGATCACCCATTGTGTATAAAAAAAATTTAACACGGAATAAAAATCATGATAAGGATTTCATTGTTTATTAAATTTTATTTTAAAAGTCTTTTTAAGATGATGAGATAAATATGAATTACGTTTCATTTTGAAACAATATGAGAGTACAAGGGTTCTTTTCCTTTCACACTGTGCAACGTTAATTTTTATATTGACATTGGGGCGTGGTTCAAGTCGCGGCTAAATGTGTTTTTTCAGTTCATTGTGTTATGAAAAGAAACAAAAAATACTTTAGCCAATCACTTTGCCTGAAAATGCATGAACAGACAAAATGGTTTAATTATATAATCATGATCTGAACCGGTTTGAAGTTGATTTTGTCCACGAAAAACAACGAAAGAAGTCAGATGCTACATTACTGTGATCACATAAGTGATATTTTTCTCGATCAGATCGCGTTCGCCTCGAGACACACTTACACACAAGGGCTGAAAAATTTCATAAGTACAATACTGCGAGATGAAGATCGAATTACGAAAAACAAATGAACATATTATGTTAGATTCATTGTTTTTTCATTCCTTTCTAATGGATGAGGTTCCACAGAGCTATGAGGGGAAAAAGAGCAAGATAATTTCGACCAGATCACGACTTAGTTGCGATCCGATCGAAATTCTCTGTCCACGTTTGTGATTATAGTTCTGTATTTCAACCCTTCTTTACATTGTATAGAAAATACCTTAACGCTTATGGTATTGATTTAACAACTACACCATGTCAAGTGCAAAACTTTCCTTATGACCATTTGTCTCACAGGGAAGAAAGAACAGTCCCATCTGTAGTCGCGGTGGACTTAAAGTATCGACGTGGGATTATCGCTGACACGCCCCACAAATACTACATAGATAAACGATATACATAAAGTTTTGCTTACCACCACCCCCCCCCCCCTAAAAACAAAAAAACAAAAAAAAAAAAAAAAATGGTGGCAGTCCGTGAGTAGATAACATAGTAAACACTAGACTGGACGGGAGGATCCGTGGTAGTTCAACAGTAATCCGATAGGTCTGTAGGGTTGAACTATCACTGAAACTCCCTTTGAAGGCAAGACAAATTTACATATTTCGCTGTTTGTAAGTAGTATATAAGACGGTGTTATGATAAAGTTTTGTTAAATAAACGGTGGGAGTTCGTGGAAAGATAACAGACTGAACAACAAATTGTACCCGAGTATCAGTGGTAGATCATTCGTGTAGTTCGTTAGGGGTGTATGATTGAATTATCACTGAACGAATGGGAGCGCGGTGGCTCAGTGGTAGACAGTTGTACTTCTATGGTAGAGTTCCCGAGTTCGATCCCCATCCGGGACGATCCGCGTTGTGTCCGTGAACACTTTATCCCGGTTGTCTACATGGGGCCACGATGACGCCGTGCACTAAGGCGTATTGCACGTCGACAGTGCACATGTCCTCAACCGCTGTAACCCAGCTTGATCTGAGCTTGAGCAGAGTCAGAATGTTGAGGAGCTGACAATTGCTCGTCGATACTCGGTGGTTCTCTCCGGGTACTCTGGCTTCCTCCACCCGTAGAACTGTAACGGTCACGATTAGCCATTGTGCATAAGTATTTGACCTTAAACACCAATAAATAAATCCCTGAACGAATACAGGATTTACTTGCGAATTCCGATGTCTAAATTCGCAAGTAAACCCTATATTCGTACAGTATCACAATTTTAATTAGTAAAATTAAAACAAAACAAAAACCCCAATTAATAATTGATTCCAACACACGACTCTGTTTTTTGTACTGTATAGCTTTTTTCACCTCATGCACCATTATAGACTGGTTTATCAGGGAAATAGACAAGTTCAAGTCTATCTCAGAGATAGAGGAACGGAGATAACCCTTTGCAGGAATATACGGGTCGAGTCTGAGGTAAAGGTGCAGTGGGATTTGTTGATAGGTTGTGATTCTACAATTTTTTTTTGTCTGGCTCAGCGCAAATTGTGGTGAAATCAAATACAGGACTGGAGATGTTAACACTGGTAACATCGGTACCCTTTAGACTAATACCAGCAATAACGGGGTATTTTCAGTTCAATATCAGAAAAAAGTGGTCTCCCTCGATCAGACCACAACACAGTCACATCAGTGGATCGATATTTGATAAATAAAATATTTCGAAAGCGAGACCGAAACACGGAGAAACGAAAATAGTATCTGCGATTCAATGTCCCGACGGGTAAGATGCTACTGTTTTGAAAGGAGGAAAGCGGACAATTAATTTGTACCGAATCGTAACCCAATTGCGACCGGATCTAGTTTCTGTGTGCGCGTTTGTGACTGCAGCAATTTGGTAACAGACCGGAAAGTAGCGGAGGAGAGATAAAACCGCTAAAATTGTGTGTTTGCGGTAGAAATCTGATGTTATTGAATTAAAAGAAGACCCTAGAAAAAGGCAGAACATGCAGGTGGGGGTTCAAGTTTTTCCAGACACAGGATGTGGTGGGGGTTCATGGCGTGGAAAAACGAGTTTTGCAAATTTTCCTACACGTCAATTTACTCATTTCTGTCATTTATTAATCTCATATACAGTACGTGGAGAGTGGATTGTAACGAAATCACCCGTGGAGTGGTGTTATCACCCAAGCTATAACTTTCAAATTTTGTACATATCGACAAAAACACAAGCAATGTTTCAGCCAATGGACCTCCGGGTTTAACCCGGAGGTCCATTGGCTGAAACTTTGCTGGTGCTGGTTGTGCTTTGCAACAAATTTGCAATTATTGCACGGGTGGAATCTCCACTCTGCGGGTGATTTAGTGATAATACACTCTCCACGTACTGTACTCCCTACTAGGCTGGGAAGATCACGTTGAGCCCATGTAGCAACATATTAGGAGGAAGGGGAGGATGGGGATGGTCTGACACATCTGCAGAACATGTGTGGAACTTCATCAAAATACTTCATGTAATTGTACACGGTTTCCAATCTGCGTATAAAATAAGAGCTTGGTGTCATTCTAAATTCAGAGTAACCTTCATCAAAGAGCACGGTAGGCTTATTCTGGTATAACATATATAGGCCTTGGATCAGATTAAATATCATGCCTAAGATACCATGTTTTCCAAGGACTGAACATTAAACCCATGTTCCTAATTTTACCCCAAAAGAAACACTTGCTACATCTCACCATACAATGGGGTGGTTTAATGTATTTGACCGTGATTGGTAACCTTATCGCACAAAATTATAGGTACTGAACTGGTAAAATACAGTCGAACCAGTTTTTACTGTTCCTTATACTATTTTGTGCTGCTTAGGGCTAAGATAGTTAACATATCTGTGGGCATTTGCTGTAATAAAATAAAAAAAACCCCACAAACAAAGCAATCAGTCAATATAATAACATGAACATTGTATTTCACATCTGCCGCTGATCGGGTTGAGTGGTTTCTATGTTCACTTCTATAGTACCGTGATCACGAAAGTGGTATTTATCTCGATCAGATCAGAATCCGATCGCAACTCTGTTGCATCAATGGGTGAAGATTTCGCAAATAAAATACTGCAAAATCAAGACAATATGCGTCGCGCATGGACACTAACAACAGATATATTTTGGCAATGCTCACAGCCTACTCAATTCCTCTACTGTGTAACAAGTACGTATACTCACTCTCCTTGTCCGGTTAGCGCAAATTAATGTCTGTCATTATGTCTCAGTGGTCGGTATCGATCCGAGTGTTTACAGGGAAAGGGTTGAAGACGACCTTCAAATATATCTTAAAATATTTGTTGCAGTCATTTCAGAAAAAGCACTACCACACTCATACCACAAGATATGTCAGCCTTAACCCTTTGGACCCGAGCGGCCGCTTTTCCGACCAGGAACATGATACGTCATAACGTCATTATTTTGGGTGGCTGTTCAGTAAATGTGTGGAGTGGACCAATCAATATTTGCAACGTGCAGCCCGAGGCTGCACGTTGAAAATATTGATTGGTCTACCGCAAATAATGAATATGGACGCGTCTAATTGCTGTCATTGAAATGGCATGGAAGATACCACGAGAGTTCAAAGGGTTGAGATGCTGTTAACATTGCAACTAGCACCCAAACCGATCTCTGTGGGGCACTGCTTCAATTGTTGGGAAATTTCTAGAAACGCCGAGTAACAACTGGAAATTTTATCCCCAAAATTAAAAAGTCAAAGCAAAACAGTTTCATGGATTATTCATTAATTTAGGTCAACATCATACCAAACAGGACAAAGATTAATAATTCATAAGCACACATGTCGTGTAATTATATCCACAACAACAAAACCAACTCGTGTTTTTTTATTCCAGAACTTAAGTAGGTCTTGCAAATTAGGTTGCCAGAACAATCTGTATTTACACTTACAGGAAATTGTTCCAACGTTGTATTGATCTTAATTCTTTACTTCGGCGATTTTATTTACTGTTGTATAGGAAATAGATTAAGATTTGTTGATAGTTCATCAAAGGTTATTATTAATTCTTTGGCTGATGATGAATTTTCAAATATTTACATGCATGATAACATTCACATGAGCAGAGGTCACGGCGAAGAAAAATCGATGTCAGTTGACAGAACTATTAATGTAAAAAATATAATTAACAAACGTAGATTTTATAGTTCTGTATTCATCCCTTTCTCCGACGCATCGCGGCCACCATGAATGACAGTGGAAAAAATTAACAGAGAGAGAGAGAGAGAGAGAGAGAGAGAGAGAGAGAGAGTATAGCTTATCAGCAAATCATTTTTCTTTCCAACATATGGAATAATAAATTGCCTTGCATAAGATCATGTCACGACAAAGCGCCCATGCATTTTCTCCTGAATTCGTTGGTGAATGAATCTGTGGCTGTATTTTCTGAAGTTAGGATTTGATATAATAAAAAATCGAAAACCGAGTGCAGGAATGAAAATAATCCTCTTTCCCCACGTTTTCACTTTCAGTAGCCTGTTACCAAACAGGAATATCAGGCGAGACTTGCACAAGAATTTCTAGAAAAATAAATTATTTCCATTTTTGTCTCAAAAACATAGTTTATGTCCCCCTCATTGGAGATCGTTCCAATGATGGGTCCATAAGCTATGTTTTTAAAGCAAAATTGAAAAAAATAATGAAATTTCAATGGTGATTTTTCATGCATATCGCTGGGTGGTTATTTCCAATACATTATGTAAAGGGCAGACATGGGAACTATGCCTTGTTTTATTGGGATTTTAACGACACTTCCATGTCAGGGGCACATCGTGTCGGACAGTTTTACGGATGGAGAAGCCGGAGTGTCCGGAGAGGACCACCAAGCAGCGCCGAAAGACGTACAGACTCTTCAACGTACTATCTCTGCACAAAGTGCACGACCGACGGTCAGTGCGCCTTAATACACAGCGTCACCGAGCCCCTGCGTGGGCAATCGATGTTAAGTGTCTTGCTGAAGGACATAACGCATTTACCGCTGGTAAGGATCGAACCGTCAACCTTTCGGTTTAAGGTCCAATGCTCTAAACATTGTGCCACCACGCACATGGGTCGGCGATACGATTAGATTGCAATTTAGAAGCACGAGTATGGTTTTGTTAGAAACTGGTGTAGAAAACTCCGATATCTAAAAAGGGGCAATAAGTCACTGATTTGAAAAAAAATAAGTCGCCCATTTGACAAAACCACAGTTTTCGTTACGCTAAAGTACCCTTAGTTTCGTATATCACTCGTAAGATAGCGTTTGTATCCATTAAAAAAATTAACAACGTATTGTCTTTCTCAAAAAGCCAGACAACACTTTTTCTGTCCGATCTAGTTAGCAAAACACTCAAGGAAAACTCCGTACAATGTCATTTTTCATATTTTTCTCAGAAGGAATGATGTAGTTTGTGGGTCCGTGTTTCTGTTCCATTCTGTTTCGTGTTGCTGTCATAGATATATGTGCTATGGGATTTATTGCGAGCATAGCTGCGCCCAATTGGGTTCATATTCACTCAACCCAGTCGATTTGGGTTAATTTTTAACCCAACTGATTTAAGAGTGTAACTAGTCCGGCCGCCAAATGTCAACTTTCTGCTCAACCTCAAAGTCGTGTCCAAAGTTTTTTTCTTGGTGGTTTCGGATAGAGGGTCATTATCTGATTCAGAAAGGAAGTTTACTGGACGTCTGACAGCATTGAGCAATATGAGATATTCGTCGCAGGAAAGGGGTGCCCAATTTCAATTGGCATACTAAGCCTAGATACTGAACATCTCATATATAATCGGCATTTACAAGAAAAAGTCTAGAAGTTTATAATCATATAGACACAAATGACATTATTCAATGCATAAATAAGTGCATGTTTGCCAAAAACTGCTATTTTGTTTTATGAACAGCTTTTGACGACAAAGCTTGCCTTATTATTTTATTATTTCATTTGACTTCAGTCCGGCATTATTTGAATTTTTCTGTCGGTTTATGTGCAGAATCTGCCATGGCCGATCGTTGCATTTTCGAACCGAAATACGGATGTGAAATTGTTAGAGTAAGTGACCGTCTGATAATTGTTGCATCGAATCGAATCGAGAACATAATCAGATGCAGCAAACTGTACAATGACGGTCTGCATGTAAATTTACAATCGCGGCTAGATTTGGATGCCAATTTTGTCTTGAGAAGTCACAAATATTGTGTTGAGAAATATGTTCACCCGAAAAGTGTCAGACGAGCTTCATCAAGCAGAGATATTCTTAACGAGGCGAATGCACTACCCGAGAAAAGATCCAGGCGATGTCAGACAGAAATTGTGTTTGATTCCGAGGGACGCTGTTGTGGTTTGCAATTGCGATGTGATGTGACAAAAGACCCTAAAAACCCGGCAAGGTGGATAGAGGCTTATATTTTCCGTCAAGTAGTGAAACCTGGAACCAGCAGTAGTTCATTGCAAAAGAATGAGATACTTCAGGTTCGTGAGCAAGGAAAAGATAAATGGGGGAAGAGGTTAGGTTAATGGTTCTGGGTGTTATAATTGATTTGCACGTGGCAGATGCGCGTTATCACTCGGTTTGTAGAGCTACATTTATGACTCAAAGATCTGTGGCATCCGCGGCAAAGCAGTTCATTGACCAACCTCAACAGATTCAAATCCCGATACCGAAGCTTTGGAATCGGTAGTTGCTTTCCTGAGAGATGACCAATCCCTTACTTGCAATTCGGTCGACTTGTTCAAATTGTATGGTGAGTGTGGGGGGGGGGGGGGGGGGGGGGATATACTTGTATTTCCCGTCAATTGTTTTTGTAAAGCTTGCTGAGAAGTACAGTAACGACATTTTAATCCTTTCCTCGCCAGAATTAGCCACGATTTTAGCGGATAGAGCGAAAGCTGGCTCGGCTCTACGTATTACACGGAATCCAGATGATTGTGATGCCGAAAGCGCAATGAAGGGTTTCAAGAAAAGTATATGCGCCGTAATAAAGGATATGGATAGTAGAACGAAACACTTATGAGCTTGAGCTCAACTTTGACAAAATATCAGAGTTTTCAAACGAGTCGTTGTTTGCTTTTCTGGGTAGCTGATCGCCGAAATTAGACCACACCCTACCCGGATGCTGACTAGCAACACTGTAACATCACTGGAGACTTGGGATGCCAATAACAATTCAAATTGGTCTTGCTGCTATGATGAAGGACTCTAAAGACCTCATAAAAACGATGCATGACTTCGGAGTAACATGCTCCTATGCTGAATTGTTGCGTTTTAAGAAATCGGCAGTAAAAGAGGCAGTTCGCAATGTTGAGTTAGTTTAAACAATATTTATTTCCAAACAAACAAGAAAAGAATACAATCATATCGCTGTTGTGTACATAGCGAGAATGGAAATGGATTCAGGAGGAAGCTAAAACGCTTATACAAGACTGTCTCCATAGGAAAATATACATATGATGATATCAGCAGTACATGGGATTTCTAATTTTTGCACAGACTAACAAAAAAATGTAGTTGGATATCTGAAAAAGATAGTGGAGGTGCAGTGTGCAGAAGGAGGACAGGGACTTTGCAGTAGAGGCGAAAAGTGGAAAAACCCAAGGGAAATGTTGGCTTCACACTTATGACTAGTTCTGGCGGTGGGCTAACACAGGTAGTGTTACATAATTTCGATGCTGACATTGCATCTCGGAATGGAAAAAACTTAGTACCCATTCTCTGGCTGTTTTGTTAACTCAAGCAAATAACACAGCCCAGTCGCAACACATTAGACGCCTGCGACTCAAACAGTCTGAAATGTCAGCGACTATTGACTATCAGTTAGATGCTGTTCGTTATCACGCAACGCCCGGATGTACCTATTTCTCAGGCAAAAAGATGCATCCCGTCGCTCCAAATCTTTGTCACGTCCTGCTCTTGCAACGCCACACTAAACTGTTGCAATGAATAAACAATGTTAGCAGATACATCAAGTATAAATATCACGACTGAATCACCAAACACCCAACATATCCCTTAAATGTATATAGGTTCGAGTGCAACCTCTGGTATGCGCCTGGAATGTTGTATTAGCTGCAGTCAAACATTGCAGTCCGCGAAATGACGATGGCACCTTAAATTTGGATATTTCAGATTGGGCAAGGCTGCCAGACATCCAGTATACTTTTTCATAGTCAGGAGATTGTACTCTGCATTCTTAAACATTCCATCGAGAAAACAACTTTGGACGCCACTTTGAGGTTCAGTACCCTGGCAGCCGGACTGAACATATTTAAAGCACCCAGAATGAGATGACATTTACCACGAACATTCCGAATTGTTTGCGTGTTGTTAGGGGTTATATACACCTAGATGGAGAGAAGAACACGATACTCTAAAGCACCTCATGTATGCAACTGACGGAATATGTGGGAGTTATGAATATCAGTGAAAATATAATTGGTCTGCGTTTGGAAACGAAACATATGTTGATACCTCATTTAACTGAGGGTCTCAGTTACAATACCTGCTGGTTACAAAACATTTATGCGCGTGTAATCTTTGAGGTATTTTTGTGGATAAATCTCGGATAAAATTTGACTATTTATATCTCTTACTGTTATCGAGGCCTGTCAAACATCTAGTTCAAAGGACAAATTAGGACTCTCGTCTTTATTTCTTCTCCTTCCTACATTTTAGACGTTTGAAGCCCCCGACGACATCTTCCATGCCAGTGTAATGGTTTAATTTGGAAGAGTCCATATTCATTATTGGTGGTGGGCCAATTAATATTTTCAACGTGCAGCCGTACGTTTGCTGCAGATAAGCTTGAAAGAGAAAGTTTATGTCAGCAACATCTCAACAGGTTTGAAAGAATCAGGTTCAGATTTTACAGTCCATCACACTAGCAGATACGATGAATGGTCTTGTTCTAGTTGTAACGCATAGAAACATTTGAATCTATAACACAGCCAAGTCGTCGCCTGAGTTCTAGAATGTTCTGTGTCCCATAGGGGACACAGAACATTCTAGCACTCAGGTGACGAAGTGTATAAAGAATACATGTAACTAATCAAGAAAGAAAAACTCTGCTCTTCATCCTTTATTATCATTATTGGAGTTTATCGACACTTTCGACCGCCAGTGTCACCTCGTTTCAGACAGTTTTACCGGTGGAGGAAGCCGGAGTACCCGGAGAGAACCACCGAGTAACGGCGAGTAACCGTCTTACTCCCCAACGCACTAACTACACGCAAGCGGGGTTTTCATTGATTGAAGACAATTGTACCATGGACGTGCAGTACGCCTTAGTACACAGCGCCACAGTACCCCACGTGTGCAATCGGTATTAAGTAGGGCTGCACGATATTCAAAACGGAATACCGGTATCGGTATTAAAAAAAAATACCGCGGTATACCGGTATATCGAAAACTGTTCAGAAAAATGAACGTAAGTACCAAAATCGAGGCTTGAGGCATCACAGTCGGAACGAATTAGCATGCCTTGATGACGCGGTTCGAAAAACCTTTACCCCAAGGCAGACGACATCAAAATTTATTATTTTAAAAAAAATTTAATCAGATTTTCCAAAAAACAAATTCTACAAAACAATATCATGTGACCCCTCATTGGAACGAGCTCAACGAGCTCGTTCCAATGAGGGGTCACAATGATATAGTTTTGTTGAGATTTTTTAAAATAATTATTTTTTCAACTGCTGAAATTGTATATTACGTAAGCACATGCAGACGATTCCTTGGGTAAAGGGATAATATTATTCATTCGGGGCTACAGTTAAAAAACTCAAGACATCTTGAAAATTAAATTGTGGGTAAATAAATAATGACGATAAACCGATATTTTTGTAATTACACCGGTATTCAATCGATATTGGTTTGAATACCGGTATATGTCGGTTTATCGATATACCGTGCAGCCCGAGCATTAAGTGCCTTGCCCTAGCACAGAACAGAGTTACCCCTAGTGGGGATCGAAACATGGATGTTTCGGTTTGAAGTCTTATGTCGTAACCACTGGGCTACCGCGCTCCCTTTTCACCCTTTAAAATCTTCCGTGAGATTAACTCCCAACATGCACAAGTTTTTTATCTTTAGAATGCCCTTCGAATTTCTGCAATAGATGATCAAACGCTAGCACATTGATGTTGAATACAAAAGAGCTGCGAATATTTTGAGAGGATTCAGTGGCCATAATTGAAGAAAACGGACAGAGGAAGAAATAGCATCTTGCAGTTGGTGCCCACATAGTAGTAGTAGTCTATGCAGTAGAAACAGTAATTGTAACTGAAGCAAAAAACAGTACAATACTTTAGTGTTGTTGGTCAAGGGTTTCTGTGATATTATTAAAAGTTAGTAATTGTAGCTACTAGCTTAAAGAGAGGACGGTGGGGTGGAGGCGATTAAAATGCAGTAGGTACACTAGTTGGAAACAGTAATGAATGCACCGGTGGTAGAAGCTAGAAGTAGTTGTGATCGTAGTGACTGAACTGAACAGTACTTGTTGGGCAAGAAGACTATCGTGACACAGTACGATTTCTGCGGACTGGTCACTTTCCACGGGTGGGCAATATTTCCACGGACGCAATAATATTATATTCCAAACACTAATTATAGGAATAATTATCAAAAATTTTAATTTATGAAACACCGGGTACAACCCGGTGCTTCATTAATTCAAATTTTGCTGATGGTGATTTTTATTACCTGGTAAACACATGCGTTGATATCACTGCCCAAACATGGATTACGACTAGTCCACGGCGACTGCACTGTAGTATTATCTAGTAAGGAAATTAGCAATGATTGATGGCAGCAAAGGCTGTAGTTATCTAATTATATTAGCGTCAAAAGTAGTGTTCAGACAGAGCCTTAGAGGCCCATGGTGACAACGAGGTGATGGATGGCAGACGTTGGGGGACAAGAATAAAGTATTATATCGGATATCTTGCAGTAGCAGTGATAGAAGAGATCGGTATTGATAGAAACTGTGGTCAAGAAACCGCCAGGAAGCTTGCTGTTTATCATGATTCAGTCCCAAGTACACACTTATCTTGCCCTAGAGAAGTCTTTCCATTCTTGAAGGAGGGAATAGCATAGAGAATTCCGCAAATATCTTATGAAAGAATACATTGTGTTACGTCAGTCGAACGTCTTACATTTTTGAAACTGTATGATGGACAGTAGAAGAGCACGGTTATTTTTATAGAATCCTCGGTGACTACAACTTGTAAAGAGTAGAGTAAACAGTGTAGTATCTCTAAGCCAATCAGAGGAAGGGAACGTCACGTGAGATATATTATACAATACTATACCTTACGTGACTTCCTTGCATTCTGATTAGCCGAAAGGTGATACCCTATTTCGTGTATTTGTCCAGCACAGAGCTAAAGGGTCACTACATGCGGTCACTATATGTTTTCTATTTTTAGCACGGGCACTATATGCATTTTCTAGTTATGAAAACGTACAAAGCAACGATTTATCCAAAATGGTGGCAGAAAATCCAGGTCACCATTTAGACAATTCGATTTACATAAAAAATATACACTTCGTTTTTTTAGTGTCGCAAGAGTAGCCGCAAAGTTTTCCGAGGTGATACGTTCCGATAAATAGAGATTATTACCATGATGCGGATGTACAAAATATGTATCCGAGTCGAGCTCCGGGTTCTAAGGGCAGATCACGACGAGTCGAAGACGAGTCGTGATCTACCCTTAGAACCCGGAGTGAGACATTGGCAGAGGCGAGGAATAGTATCATTGTGTCGAACAATTATCAATATCCACACATTATTCTCATTTCTCCTTTATTGTTTAAAATAAAAACATCATTACATGTTTACAATTTGGATTGTAGATTATTTGGTTAATTTGCATTTTCGGGTTGTTCGATATAATATAAGGACTAGTGCATTGTCGTTGACTACGCCCATATAGTGCCCAGTGAGGTGGTGTAGTTCCCTCCGCTTCGCGTCGGGAACTACACCACCTCACTGCGCACTATATGGGCATAGTCAACTCCAAGCCATGCACTATTCCTTAAATAATAATATTATTACACCTGTAGGTCAATTATACAGGGTTAACCTTGTTGACCGAAATAAACATGTTTGAGCTTAACTCCTTCAGAACCACGACTAAATTATCAATGGGCGCTAATTTGATTTGTTCTAACACTTTCAAAATGATCATCCTAAACTTTTCAAAGGCAAGTGAAAAGTTGGCTATTTGGATTGAGATTTATTACAATACGGTTTAATGTTTATAACATTACTGGTTGGTGAAGTTATTTCACTGCTGGTTGAATTGTATTATTTTAGTGGTAATATTTTTATTACATTACTGGTTGATATCACATCTAAGGATTGATTAAAACCCATGAAGCTGATGACGTAACATCAAAATTCCAACCTGTAAACCGTATTGAATTCTGTCATAAAAGATTGAAATGGTTAAATTCTTAATTGCAAAATGGGAAAAATTTAAAGCTTGAAATTCCGGTATTTTGACATGAGGGTGCAAATTTTAAAAACAGTACTGGTTGTTACATTCAGTAAGACTAGAGCTAAAATGCCCAGGGTGACACTAGATAGCCCACAGCAGGAAATGCTGAATTACGGAAGAGAAATCTCAGATGGCTGTCATTTTTTTTCTAGAGCCAGTGATTTTATCTATTGTTGGGATCGATAGTTGTGATGGGAGGATTGTGAGAGGAGAGGAACTCGCGAGTAACAGCAGTTAACGGGCATCCTACGGTGTATGCATGGCACATTGTGTTTTATCGATGGTTGTGGAGCGTGTGGCGAAGACTGTGCGCAAACTCTGTGGACGGCAAATCGAGGGAGACAAAGATATATTCTGGAAGTTTTTCGGTCCATTCACTAAAGAAGAAATTTTGTTGTCATTGCAGATGGAATGGACGCTGGCGGTCATGCCCCCCCCCCCCCAACGGCTCTACGAAGAACTATTTTTTCCTCACCCCTATCCCAAACATACGCTCCTAATTTTGTCGTTGTCTCCAGTGTTTGACATTAAGAATTCTCCATCCTTCTGGTACTCCTTATTCATAGGACTATATAATTTCACTGTTTACCGGGAACGAAGTCTTCAAAGAATATCTATACTTAAGGCCGGGATGAGTGGGTGGTCGAGTTGCCGGAAAAACTCACTTTTTCACAGATGGCCTAATTTTTTCCTTATATTATTTTGCAGACAATTATAGTTGGAATTTGTTGAGAGGCATTTTTGGGATGATTTCACAACACAACGGGATAGTTATTATGAACAGGGTGGGCACATATCGCCGCATGAGTTCTAGAATGTTCTGTGTCCCTTATGGGACACAGAACATTCCAGCACTCAGGCGACGATATGGTTCTCAGACTCTAGATTGAGAGATTTATCCAGTGTTATAAGTATACGTAACAACACAAATTGGGTACACATTTTTATCACATAACTCATTAACTTTCTGCATTCTCAGCTTTATGAATTACTAATTCATATAACCTCTAGTCAATTTCTTTGACTATTAGAGATTCGCACAACCTGGTTTTCTAAACTACAAATTTCGGTCTAAAAGCTCGAGCGATCACATTGCGGCATCTATATACTACTGGCTCAAATTAATGCTTCTGTAAGTAGAACTATTGTAAAATTAAAACAAAACCACGATGTCTGATATGCCACTCAGTTCAAAGTAAAAAATGACGAAGCAAGACGTGCGACGGTAAAACGAAAGATATCGGCGACAACTGACTACAGTTTTGCAGGCAATCGACTGACTCCGTGATGCGCCGCGTTCCTTGATGGTGAAATTCCTTTCTTCAACCCTTACCGATTTCGTTTTAGTTTCTCCAACTGTTCCACTGGCAGTTATATGATAAATACAAGATGGCATTTGTGTTTCTTCAATATAACAGTTAGCAAAGGCTCAGAAAACGCAAAATTCTAGACTTGTTTCGTAAATATCGCATTGAAAAAAGCACTCATTTCATATTCGCTTTTTTGACCAATATAAATGTTTAAAACAATCGTTAAACTATACAAATTCAACAGGTTGTCCCAGTCTACTAATAAATAAAATAGAGCCTTATAGGACTTGATATGACTAGAAATGTGTTCAATGGGCCACCAACACGGATTAAGTATGAGAAAATTACTATTATACATTTATTACTGCCCATACTGCACGGCAGTTACCAATATTTTATTCGCTTGAAAAGGTTCGGTAAACAGGCTAATGCCAATATAGATACCTCACCGTCACATATAAATGCTTATTGTATTGCACAATCAATGTTGCATGAGTATATACAGTGCATGAGTGGCGCCACACTGAAATGCCTAGCGAATGTAATGCAAAAATGTTTACGAGTATTTACGTTCATAATGCGCCAGGTGGTCCCACATACAAGAGAAGTAATGGTCTTCGAAGTGTTAGAATATTACTTATCCAAAAGTGCAATATAAGTGCACCCTGGTAAGAAATGTGATGTTTGATCTTCATGGCGTGTAGACTGCCGATTCCAACCCTAAGGCTAAAATTGGAAAAATACTCACCAGGTGTAATATATTTCAAAGATATGAGAGTCTATTGGTCTACATGGTAGATGCATTCTCAAGATAATCTACCCGTTTTCTCAATAAAACTTTGAACAGCTTTAAATATCTTACAATTCTCTGTGTCAGGCATTTTGTCAGTGCCCTTCAAAAATATTTCAATATCGTTTATTATATACCCGATACTATTGAACAGTGTATGCCGCTGTGTGCTGTAATTGGGACAAAACAGGATGTAGTGCTCTGAATCTTCATAGGGATGTTCGCATGAACATTTTGGATCATTCACTATGAATCGTTCATATTTGTGACCATTCAGATCACTACATCAATTTCTAAGTTTACAGTGGAGTATCTGGCCCCTTCTACAACCTACAGAGTAATACTTTAGAATGAATGGATCATTTCTTTTCAATAGTCTCTTCGCGGAGTCTGTAGACGCACACGGCCGTTTTTCCATTCCCAATTCCTTCCAAAGCTTCACAGCCGAAGGCAAAAACGATTCAGCATAGAGTTTAGTTCGGCAACATATTTCACGAAAATTACTGGAGGAGCGTGACGGGTAAGTTGTTACTTCGGACACTAGGCGCGGAATCAAAGTAGTCAAATAAGGTGGTGCATTTCCGGATATTATTCTTTATAGGGTGACTATTTTGTGCTTTCTTCTACGTTCTCGAAGCGTTATGAATCCCGTTTCAGAATAGATGTGATCATGACTGGTACCTCTTGGCATGCCTCCTATTGTACGAAGAGCATCCAATTGTAAGTCTTCCAGTAAATCTAGTTCAGTGTTTGCATAGTTATCCCAGATTATGTCAGCATAGTCAAAAAGGGATAAGATGAAATTACTGTACAGAATTCCCAATGCTGTTCTGGACAATCTGTGTTTTAGAATGCGAAGACAGTTCACCACTGGGCTAACTTTATTGATAATACAATCTACATGTATATTCCATGAATCCGAGTTCTGGAAATTCAGACCGATGTGTTTATGAGTTTCGACTTCTTTTATGGGAATATCCTGCATCTGTAGAGTTGGTTTATCTAATGAGTTATTTTTTCTTGAAAAACTAAGAGTTACCGTTTTCTCTGGATTAAAGTTAACCTTCCCAGTCTTGGCCAATGAAGCAATATTCAGGAGGTCATTATTTAATATATGTGCGGCAGTAGAGGCATCATCAACAATTAGGAATAAAGAAGTATCGTCCGCATATAATCTTATATTTGACTGAATATTGTCAACTAGGTCATTTATGTATGTGTTGAACAAGAGTGGACCAGTACAGAACCCTGGGGAACACAAGCCGTGATAGTTTTATTGTCCGACATACTACCGTTTATCACAACTCTTTGAGAACGATCACACAAATAGTTTTCAATCCATGACAATAGAACACACGTACCCCAACTGAGTTTAATTTGTGTATTAACCCCGCATGTCGGAACCTGTCAAATGCCTTACTTATATCACAGAATACAAATATAACTTCTTTTCCTTCACCAAGTGCTGATTTTATGTAATTATCAATATAGATCAGCTGATAGACCGTACTGTCTCCTTGTCTGAAGCCTGACTGTAAATCGACTTCCCTTGAGGTTAATACAGGGAATTATCAACCCTTGAAAAGTAATATTCACCGAGACTATATGAATATTACTTTCAAGGGTTGATAACCCCTTGCATCAGCCTTAAGGAAAGTCAATCAAGATTTTATTATTATGACAGAAAAAAATCGTTTGAAAATTCCTTGCTTTATTACATATTTTTCGAAGAAATACCAGCATATTCATATGCAACAAAATCAATTTAATTTCAACATATATATATAAGACGAGATGTGCATTAACTTATTTGTTCATGTTGTAGTTAATTTTTATATTTGAACAGTTCCTAAACATCTGAACAAGGAAATTAAAGGTAGGAGCAAGTTGGAAATATCATTTCTATTTTTATCGCAAACAGGTTTTTGGAATCATTATATCAACCTACCTGTGCTATTTATAGATAACAATGGCAGAGCATTGAAATATCAACTGTATTTCGACAAAAAATAGAACAGATCAGCAATAAAAATATCAACATTTCTGTTTTGGCCAATTGAATTATCATGCGTCAGCACTATATGTACACTATTCTTAGTCCCCCCCCCCCCACACACACACAAATCAGTAACTGATTAAAATACTCATTCTTGAGTTGACTGTTAACATAGTAGTTACATAAACAGAGAAAGTACACATATTATTGTCATTTCAGTTTGCTGACGTTGTGAAAATAAATGCGTATATAAAAAAAATGTAAGCTTTCTGTGCTCAAGAATTCATGACTTTTGGACACCGGATGTGATACTGTACCATCTACTGACCCTTTACATTCTTTTGAAAACTATAAACAACTACACATCACTCTTCAGACTATATGAATGTGTGTCCAGTTTGCGATCACCTAAGAATAAATTCTGTCCGTTTATCAAAGACACGGAAGCAATAATATAATTCTTTTTAAACATTCTTGAAGCTTAACATCTCTGCTGTATTTAACGTTTATTCTGGAGAACTATCATTCTTTGTTATATTTTTATCAGAGATATAAAACAATCACACACGACGGATGGCGGTGTGAACAAAAAGACGCCCGTGAAGAAGCGTCCAGTTTCCGATCACCCAGCAACTTGGGCAAGTTTCTAAAAAAACTATACCTATACCACTGTGCCAATTATTCATGAAAATAGTCTCCAATAACTATGTTCCACTGTTCTCCATCACAAATTCTACTCAATTAGAAAAAAATGTTTGGTTTTAACATGGGAAAGACCTAGACTAGATGGTTCCGGAAGTGTTTGTTGATTAAACATTCCTTCATCTTTTCTGATTTTCAGTTAGAGACGCGGAGAACGACGACTATTAAGTTCATGACAGAAAATACTACACTATTGTTTTTGAAATTGGACGTGATTTGAAACGGGACGCTTAACCATAATTTGTATCAAGTTGCACATGCGTTTGTTTTTATTAATTAGTCTAAACAATATTTTATTTGGAAAAAATACACTCTTAACTTTTACATACACTGACAATCTTACATGAACAGTAATATAAAATACAAAAAGAAATATTGAAAGTAAACACAATAAAAGAACAGGATTCGACAGCAAGCTTTAAGTTTTAGTAAAGTCGTCTCCTACATGGTGGCAAATATACACAGTTTCATTACAAGACTCATGCGGGATCCAATATAATTTCTCAGTAAGAGTAGAATGAGAGAGACAAAACAACAGATAGAAAAAAAGAATGGAGAATATATACAGTTATGGATGATTGTAAAGTCGATTCAAATTGGAGACCAAGGGTTTGTGTCTAGGGTTAGCAAAGCAGACATGTCACACATTAGTGTTCTTTTGTGCGCCCCCTTCTAAGGTGGAGCGAAGTTAGGCATCAAAAATCAAAATGATAATATCCGCACAACTCTACGCCCAAACACCGCAGTAACAGGTGTGCCACTCGGTCCTGCCGTCACAACCTACCGATTACTGATTATGAGTGCAGTGTTGAAGTTTGGTGTAGCCGCCGAGTACGGCGACCCCCGGGAATATCATCGCTTGTTCCACTGAACGGCCTCCCCACTCGGCTAACACCAAACTTGAAAACTATGTCATGATTTCGCGACAACAATTGCCGAGAGTGTCGGCAACCATCATCACGAAACTCTGACACAGTTTCGAAACATGATACAGGAAAGACTTTTCTTGCCAAGAATAGTATTTCATTGCATTAGTTTGCTTTTGAGTCCAATACAGAGTGGTCAGTCAAAGAGTTTGCTCAGCAAAATGTATTTTTGAATAGCTTTGAAAATGTTACTATTTGTTGTATTGGTGTAGTGTTCTGAACCAAATAATAGCGTATCAGAAGATATTTGCATTGACAGAGCACCAAGCGTTTCACGACGGATGTTTGTGTAACGCAGAGAGTACAGGAGCTAATGCTCTGTTGTCTTTATTTCACTGCAGGTACAAAGTGGAATGACTGAGATGTGATTATTAAACAAATGCTGAGTGAGATTGCTGCATCCAAGTCTCAGCCTCCAGTGCATTATTTGACCTTTCCGATTGCAATGAGAGTTAAAATGGGAGGGGGATGGGGTGGGGGGAGGACCTTTGGTTACGAGGAAGATGAATTTTGAACGCTAAGGTTGTTCTATCTGCCGGATATCAATTGGAAGTTCATTCCAAAGCCTGACTGATGAGTAGAGGAATGCCGTGTGACGTAACACAGAATGAGATGGTGGTAGGTTTAAGTTTACAGCGTTTCTTAGATTATAATTCTGTAGTCTAGATACTGGTGGAGGGAGCAGGTTATAAAGGTAGGTAGGGTGGTGTGAGCTTATAAAACATTTTATGAAGTTGTATAAGTTTATGTTTGTTACGCCGAGATTCAAGGGACTCAAATCCACATTCAGTTTTCAGCTGTCTCCTCGAGGCAATCGTTGTGGCCCCCTGTAACTAATCTTGCAGCCTCCATTTGAATGTTTTCGGGTCTTCTGCTTCCTTCAACCGTACAGTTATCCCACACTTGACAGCCGTATTCCAAGAGAGGGCGGATGAAAGAAAAATAGATTGTTTGAAGTGTTTTCCGGTTTAAAATGTATTTGTATTTCTTCAAAATATTTACACGTTTTCAAGCTTTATCTGTTATATTATTGATATGATCATTCCACTTTCCACGATTATTAAAAGTAAGACCTAAGAGCTTATGTAAAGTAACTTCCTGGATCGGTGGGTTAAACATTTTCAGTATCGGTTGGAATGGGGGATTATTTTTTCCAGTGACTGTCATAGTTACTGTTTTGGATGGATTAAATGTCACGATCCATTGATTGGCCCACCTTTCTATTTTCGATATATCGTTAGAGTTATTTGTGTCGAGAGGATTGGGTTCTCCCCTAATATAGAGAGTGATGTGTCATCAGCAAAAATCATATGTTTGAGTCAATATCATCGACAATATCGTTGATATATAGAGATTATTACCATTATATGGATGTACAAAATATGTATCCGAGTCGAGCTCCGGGTTCTAAGGGCAGATCACGACGAGTCGAAGACTCATCGTGATCTGCCCATAGAACCCGGAGCTCCAATGTATTGTAAGATAAAATGATTATTACCATTATGTGGATGTACAAAATATGTATCCGAGTCTCACCCCGGGTTCTAAGGGCAGATCACGACGAGTCGAACCGTGATCTGCCCTTAGAACCCGGAGCGAGACTCGGATACATATTTTGTACATCCACATAATGGTAATAATCATTTTATCTTACAATATATTGGGGATAAGTCAAGAATGTAAACGAATATATAACTAACTATTTATTCGTACGGATGAACATAAAGAAAAAAAATGGAACTCACGCGCAAGGAACGTGCTTGAATCCGACCCCCTGATATAAACATCTGTATCAGGGGGTCGGATACACGACAGTTGCGGAGTTAATACAGACAAAATACATATTGATTGTAAGATATATATTAAAAACAGTAATTGAATGGAACTTTGGGGAACGCCAGTTTCAATATGTTGCCAATTGGAGGAGTTTGAACCTATAACTACCCATTGTTGTGTATCGTTGAGATATGATTTGAACCAATCTAGCAGAGAGCCTGTTATGCCAATTTTCTTTAGTTTATTAATTAAACCTTCATGCCAAACCTTATCAAAAACCTTACTGATATCACAAACTAGAATTCGTATCTTCTTCTGGTTGTCCAGGGCTGTCCAGGGCTGTCCAGGGCTGTAACTATCGATTCATATATGCCAGTCAGTTGGTATACGGTACAGCACATAGGAGTAAATCCGAACTGAAACGTAGACAAAAGATTGTTTGACTTGAGAAATTTAGACTTTGAAAAAGACAGATGTTTCTAAAACTTTACTCGGAGAGCTAAGAACTGAAACTGGACGGTAGTTAGTTATATAGAGCGTAATCGCTGGACTGGACTGGTTACGTGAAATAATTCATGAGAGGTGAGGGACGTTGTACAAACACGAGTGCGCTAATGCGCACGGGTGTTTTACAATATAGTCCCTTGCCTCGAATGAATTATTTCACGTAACCAGTCCAGTCAAGCGATTACTCTGTGTATTACTTTTCATTATTAACGATAATTATATTATATAACCCTTTACCTAACGTAACGGCCAAAACCCTCCAGCGCTATTCTCAAACATCGCCAATGAATTTTCATTATTTTTTCATTTTATGTCTCTAAAACATAGCTGATGACCCCTCATTGGAACGAGCTCGTCGAGCTCGTTCCAATGAGGGGTCATAACCTATGTTTTTCAGACAAAAAATGAAAATAATATCTATTCAAGAATTTTTTTGCAAGTATCGTCTGCATTTTCATATTAGGTAAAGGGTTAAAAAAAACCCCAAAAAACAACGAAGTCCTCATTACACCCACGGCGAAAAATTCTTCAAAATAGGGAGGTGTGGGTTGTTTTCGGATGGAATTTTTTTTTTTTCAATCTCGTGTATTGGAATTTTGAGGAACACACCCCACTGTATTTAAAAGAAAAAAAAAACAAAACACTAGAATAATTGATTGGGTATTGTGCTCCCTCTCCTTATTTTGATGCTAGTTATGAGAACTCCAAGAGAGCACGGTGGCTCATTGGTTACATTAAACTTCAAATCCAAAGCTAGTAGATTCGATCTTGACCCGCAATCTACGCTGTGTATTTCGTCAGTTCACTCAATCACACCTGCGCAAGCGGGAGTATGGTGGGGGCAATGTACGAAGGTGTACAATACATTCGCCATGGACTGGTCATAATCCACGCGTGGGCAGTAATGTCCACGTGTGCGTTTACTAGATAATTAAATTCATCAGCAGCAAAATTTCAATTAACGAAGCGCTGGGTTGTTGATGGTTATTCCTGTAATTAGTGTTTGGAATCCAATATTATTGCGTGCGTGGAAATATTGCCCACTCGTGGTAAGTGACCAGTCCACGGAGGTCGTACCGTAATACACGTCGATGGCACACATGCCTTCAACCAATGCTAAGCCGGCTAATTTGTTTCGCGCCCCTGCGCTTTGGTTCTCTCTGCTGCTCTGTGGTTCTCTCCGGATGGCACAATCCCTTTAAGCAATGCTAACCCGGTTAGTTAGTTCCCCGCCACTGCTCTTTGGTTCTCCCTGCTGCTCTGTGGTTCTCTCCTGGTGGTTCAACCAATATTAATTCCTCTAGTTAGTTACTCGCCGTTCTGTGGTTCTCCTCAGCATCATCCATCCGGAAAGCTGTCTGACACGATATAACACTGGCTGTTGAATGTGTCGTTAAACCCCAATAAATAAATAAACAGAACAAATAAATATAACTCAGATGATTCCATATATCGCCGTCTTTGGATATGTTATCTGTAACCCATACAGCGTAAATTTACACACCCAGCCCTTTCATGTATCCCGGAACCATCAGTCAAGACTACACAGTACTTCATCAAATACACAGACCAACATGTAATGTCTCACCAACACTCCTAATCGACGGTAACGGTTAGTGAAATATGTAATCTGTCCCACGGTCTATAGCTGTCTATCACTATAGCTCAGATAGCCACCTGGAAAGAATTTCAAAATACAGGGACGGACGGGTCCGATTTCTATCACAACATCCATGGCACGCAACTCAAACGACATCCCTCCAGTTTACCAGACAGTCAAGTTATTTTTTGTCGTTTTTTAAAGAATGTAAAATTGCATGCTTTATATACTATTATTGACTTCCCTTGAGGTTGATGCAGGGAATTATCAATCCTTGAAAAGTAATATTCACCTGGGCCGTATGAATATTACTTTTCAAGGGTTGATAATCCCTTGTATCAGCTTTAAGGAAAGTCAATTATGATTTTATTATTATGACAGAAAAAATCGTTTGAAAATTTCTTGCTTTATTACATATTTTTCGAAGAATTTTTGTGCATGGATAGATCCAAAGGTCGCACCAGGCGCCCTCTCTATTTTGTATAACCAACATTTCCACACAAGCATCGAAATCAGAGGACACGGTATTATCCGTGATAACATATATCCACATATTATCGCGGATAACATCGCACCTGTTCATAGAGCAGACTCATGTGAGCCATTATTAATTAGCTTCGTTATTTAAAAATTTGAAAAATGTCTAAATGACATTACGAGGGTATTTTGGCTGAAAAACATTGTGGTGAAGTGCAAATAAGCCATAAGAGTGCAACACTTATTTCCCAAAATATTCCACAGGAGGTCCCACGACCCCGCTGACGACAGTGGAATACCCCATCTCGTGCTCACCCCAACACACCGGAACGCACGTCGAATGTTGCTTGGAATGTGGCGCCCCCCCCCCCCCCCCCACACCCAAACCAAAACCTAACTCCTGAATCCGGCATGGCTGTGGCAGGGGACGCATGTTTGGTCGACAATAACACTGAAAGAGTTTAGGATATCACTCTCAGTAATACAACAACTACCTTTGAAGCATCCAAGATTATTGTTGCCTCCTGACATTCGATGGGCGGCAACTAGACAGTTTTTAACTTAATAAAAATTATGAATATCACTCAATTTAACTCAAACTGCAATATTTGCATTCTAACTAAAGTTGCGCAAACTGTGGATACAACAAACGCCCTCTCACACTACTGCGATGCGTTTAGCGCGACAAGAAAATACTAGCACGGGTTCCACAAGAGTTTTCATACTGCTACACTGCATTGTATAGGTCCAACAGGACATCATGAAAATTGCTTTGAAGCCATCCAAAATATTTTTGAAAACTTATGTAGTATGGAATAGCGACATTACGCTAGCCAGTGTTGTTATATGAAGACACGAGGCTTGAATTACTGTTGAAATACAAAAGCACGACGTTCAATAACATAAGAAAAATGCACTCCGTGTCGGAGGCATCACTGCAACACGAAATGGACTTCAGAAGAGAAAAATGTAGAGAGTCAAATAAAGAAGGTTTTTAAATGGTTAAATTTTCTATATATTAATATTATATTTTCAATTTGAAAATGGCGATGTGAAAAATCACCTTATATTTTCGTCGCCTGAGTTCTAGAATGTCCTATGTCCCCTATGGGACATAGGACATTCTAGCACTCAGGCGACGTTTTGTCAAATTAAAAATAACACTTTGGTCAGCCGCTTATCTGTTTCGGCTCTCACATAAGAAGGCTTTGATTGCCCCTCTGCTCCCAAATAACGCTCGCCAGCCAGGGCTGGGGCGAGTACTAGACTTCAGTACTCGAGTACGAGTGCTCTGAAAATATGTGAGTAAAGTACAAATACGAGTACCGTGGAAATGTATGAGTACGAGTACTGAGTACTTTGTAAAATGATCGAGTACGATTACGAGTACATAACCTTACATGTAAAATGAATAACACTTGATATAACATATATCTTTTATTGCTATGAAATACTTAATACGACCAGTACATTGTATGTCAATATTTAGTTTAAACAATATTTATTACTAAAAGTGACAATTGTATACATCACGCAATAGGTAAAAAGGAACAACTCGTAAAATTAATGGTACACAATGTAACAGAATAATAGAATCCAAGAATAAATGTAAGGGATTCAACAGTAAGCTATAAGCTTTTGGAAGTCGTCTCCCTTGTTGGATAGAGAATTTGATTAGAAGATAACATGAGGCATTTGCTTGACTAATATTGTTTAAACCAGTAGAAAGATAACAGGAAGCAGAAAGTAGAGATAGAACCAGAGAAGAAACAAAGAGAAGACAAAGACGAGGATGAAGCCAACTTGAATTAAAATAAAAATTCCTTGGTGATTTGAGTTAAGCAGACACGAATCGGGTTGGTAGATGAGTAATGTACTTATTTAGTGACGCGAAAGAAATTAATAGCTGGTGTCGACTGGTTCAAGCATTATACCTAGTCATATGCACACGTACCCATGCAGGTCACGTAATCGCTGCAGCTAACTGAAACGTTTGCTAAGTACAATGAAATCCTGGACAACTTCAATTACAAAGCAGTTTTCTGCATTATCAAGGAATTCCGAACCAAATAGAAGAGTACTTGGATCAAGAGTAGATGGGAGTAATTCAATTGTAGTACTCCGCGCAAGTTCATGTATTGGACAATATAACAGGAAATGCTCAAATGTCTCGCATTCATCACAAACACAGAGCAGAAACTCGCATTCACCACAAACACAGAGCGGAAAGTGATAAGAGGCTATTGTATAAATGTGCGTTAAGGTTGCTGCAGCGCAAACGTAACCTGCAGTAGAAAATCTGACCAGCCCGCGATTTAGTTCGGTGGTTGTAGATTGCCATCATTTAGGAAAGACGTAAAATTACTCAGGGATGAGTTTTCTCTGACAGATAATGGTAAGTTATTCCATTGACTAGTCGTATTTGGGATAAACGAAGATTGGTATATTTGCGAGTTACAAAAGGGAACTCGATGATTCTTGTAGGAGCGTAGGTTACGACTTTGACTGGTTAACGAAACTGTTGATAGAACTTTGTTACCAATATATTGAGGCGTCAGATGATGGTACATTTTGGAGAATTGTTTCAATCTGTGTTTACGACGTCTTTCTTCAAGAGAGTCCCAGCGAATTTCGGTTTACAAGAGGGTCTTACTGGCACTTGCAGTTGCATCAGTCAGTAACAATCCTGGCCGCTGCGGTCTGAATTTTCTCCAGATCAGCAGCCTTGGTCGCCGTACAATTGTCCCAATCTGTATTACCATATTCCAGGAGGGGTCTAATAAAAGCAAAATAATTTTGTTCCAACACATTATCAAGGATGAATTTCTGACTCCTCAGTATGTCAATACGGACCAAGCCTTGGAGCAGATATTGGCAAAATGGTCATTCCATGTACAAGTATTGTTTAGTATCACACCTAGATGTTTATGGTTCTTAACTTCAGAAATTTGTGTACTACCAACGAATAATGGTGGGCGTAGAAGGGGTGGAATTCTACGTGACATAAGCATTGTTTCTGTCTTTTGGGGGATTGAACTCAACCAACCAAGTTTTAGCCCAATGTTCAATTGTGGTTAAGTCTTGATTGATTATAGCTGCGGCTTGGCCTGTGTTTTCAACTACGAGATGTAATGATGTATCATCCGCAAAAAGTTGTATACTGCTTATTAGGTTTATTAGGTTTTCTGAAATGCCGTTAATATATATGAGGAACAGAGGGGGACCAAGGATCGACACTTGAGAGACTCTGGAGTAAATGGGTTTCCTGGATAATGTCTCAGAACTTCAGAAGCTATAACAACCCGCTGGGCCCTGTTGGAAAGGTATGCTTTTAGAAACGTAAGAAGATCACCGGACAAACCAATCTTCTCAAGCTTGTGAATGAGACCAGCGTGTCATACTTTGTCAAAGGCTTTACTGATGTCACAAAAATCTACCCTTACCTCTTTACCTTCAACTAGGGCTCGGCAGAATTCATCATACAGATCAGTTAGTTGAAGTACGGTCGAGTCACCGGGACTGAATCCTGACTGGAATTGTCTCAAAACATTGTTATCGATTAGGAATTTCCACAACAATTTGATGCCACACTTCTCAAAAATCATACGAATACAACTGATAAGTGATATCAAACGATAGTTGATGACAACATTTGAGTAGGATTTTTGTAGTATTGCCGACACATTAGCTTTGTTTCAAGGGGACAGGAAGTTGGAATTACTTAGAAGAAGATTGAATAGTATGGAAAGTGGTTCAGATAACGATGATTTACATTCTTTGAGTAGACGTGGGCTTACTAGGTCAGGACCAGCTGCCTTGGAGACATTAAGAAATTTCAGCACTTCGTATACTTCACAACAGTGAATGGTTATGCTGTCGTTTACATATGGGGCACTCGAGACAAGAATTGGTAGGTAGGCACCCGAGTCGTCCACAGTTGAGATAGAGTTGAAGTATTCCTTGAATACTTCTGCTTTCTCCTTTTTTGGGATATGTTTTTGTTTGATGGGTAATTGGTGGGATTCCTGGTGTATTACTGCCAATATATGATTTAAGGTTTTTCCACCATTGCGATGGTGATGTTTCGCGACTATTCAGTGTGGACTGTACTGTGGAGATATATGTAGCCTTAGTCTTCCTAATAACTGAGACTACTTCGTTTCTCTTTTGTTTATATTTTACCCACGCATGCGGAAGGTCAGTACGTTTGGCTATACGATATAGCCTTTTCATTTGTCTTAAGAGTAGCCGTATCTCTTTGTGCGTCCATTTGGTTGGGTTAGTCTTGCAGTAATTATTTTGTTGGGTATAAAACGGGAAGCAATATCAAGAAGCTTGTTAGTGAAATCTGAGACGATCGTATCCAAACACGATATGTTGAAAATAGTGTTCCAGGTTTCAGAGACAATACCTGCATTTAAAGCTTCATAATTACCTTAGAAATATAACCATATGCGTCTTTTGAAACAGGAGGCAAATTTAACTTCAAGGGAAATTGGACAGTAGAAGCGGATCATTTCGGATACAAACGGATCTAAGACATCGCATGCCTTTACGTTGATTGTTTTACTTACAGCAAATATGTCAATAATTGAAGCAAAGGATTCGGTATAACAGGTTGGTTCATTCACAAGCTGTGTTAAGTCATAATATTGCATAATGTCTGTAAGTGGCTCCCTGGTACCACAGGTTTGATTATCATTGAAATCACCAGTAATGATCAGATCAGAAGTATACGTACATGTATCTGATGCTTTATCAATCGAAGCAGAGATGATATCCCATAACTCTGGAGGACTATTTGGGGAACGGTAGAAGACTCCTAATAGTAGCGATCTACCCCATTTAGTGAACACATCTGCTCACAAACGTTCGATACATGGTAATTCAAGATCAGGTATCTGTCGAAATCCGATGCTATCTTTGACATATATTGTAACCCCACCCCACTTGATGAACGATTGAAGCGAAGTGGGTCCTGAAAGCCTGGGATTAGCATTCCAGCTGTTGGATCATCATCATACAGCCACGTCTCAGAGAAGGCCAGGATGCCGAAAGATGAGGATTCGCATAATGATATAGGAGTTGTATGGAGCATAAATTTGATTCAGGTTGGCTTCAGGTGAGACATTGGAGATGTTCGGGAATTAAAGATTTGGAAGAGGGTGTTTTGAAATGAGAAGGTGAAAGAGAAGAATAAACTGTATAAGAAACATATATACATGATCTTGTACTTTCATTGACAAGATAGGTGCTACACTTTAAGGTTGTTTATTAAACACAAATCTTAAATGACGGGTAAACACATATTCCAGCTTCTGAGAGATGGGTAGGACTGGATATGAGAAAAGTTAAAATAGAATCCACAAAGTGGACTAGAAGAGTCTTTAGCAATCTGAACAGAAATGTGGCCATTAATATAAGGGGTAGTCATCAGACTCTATAGCTGCCAAAGTACAATATTTATAAAAATCAGGAATCTCTTATGAACCAAAATAGGATGAACATCAAACATGAACAGGAATGAGAATTCTGACCTTCGCAGATCTTTATTATTATACATACATACAGTACAAGTAAAAAAAAAAGTTACAGGACAACAACTACAAACCATGTATCTTTTCCCGTCCACACTGACAAGACCAGAAGCCGACATCACTTCCCGGAAAGCTCTCACTGAGAGCGTTCCTGAAAATGATGTGAGACTCCAATCCCATCAGTGCAGGAGCAGCAGTATACTCTGCTACAACCAACCTTGACTTGTACTGTATTATTCTCCTCCATTTAACCCTTTACCTAACAAGCCGCAAAAATAAAACACGGCATTCATAATATGGTATTTCTTCATTCCATTCCTCAACCCAGAGCTCCAGGCCCACACTGGAACAAGCTCGTAGAGCTCCGCCATGGTATGGTCAAGAGCACCGATCTGGAAGGAAAAATGATTTATTGTTTTCTTCGGAAGAGCGATTGATGTCTTTAGGCCCAGGATGTGAGAACAGCTGAAATGGAATATACAAGAATATGGGCAAGGGTTGACGATTACAATCTGTTCTATTTTGCTCGAGGTAATAGTAAGAAGTGCGGGAGTGAGAACACCACCCAGCCTAGCTACAGGTAAGTACTCTAACCAGATCACAGAGGAGTAGTTGTTGGGTGGTGTTATGGGAGACTCTTAAAAGATTGTTGTCCCGCACGGGACTCAACAATATGTTCAAACGTGCTACAAAAAGCCTTTCCAGGGTGGCTCTGAATCTCTACAAGGTCAGAAGCAAACCCCTTCCTCTGGCGGATCATGATTGTGAGGAGACGTCGCATGGATTGGGAGTTTGCGACTATTCTCTCCTACAAAGACCGTTGGCCTTATATTTAAAAATATGAGGCGATCAGACTTTGTAGGAGAAACACGTTATTACACGCCTGTTCCATAAACTCCCTATCTACAGCAACACTAAACCGTGCGGAAAATAAAAATCTGGAAATCGTTGACAGACTATTTTTAAATAGAAGCGAAATTTCACTGGAATTTTCTACAAATCGTGCAACGGAATTACAATTTGAATCGCTAGCGGCACATAGAACACTTTACAACTCAGGGGACGAAATATTAACACAGGTTCCCCTCGCAAATTTGGTTGGCAATAAAATGTGTTGTCTGTATTAATAGTTGTCAAAGGAATTGCCGAGTGTCCTTCTAATAATTGTTTTATAGACGTGAAGGCGTGTAATAAACACAGAACGACACACGAATGTGAATGGGTTAATCGATATGGCACTTGTGCCATCGCGGAAGGATAAAGCGCGAGGCCTGAGGTCTCGCGTTCCATCCTTCCGCACTGGCACTCGTGCCATATCGATTAACCCATTCACACACGCGTGTCGTTCTGTGTATATACTCCACTATAGAATAATAATATAATCATATTATAACATGCTGGGGATTTATGGCATCATTAGCTCTGTATAACCTCATATAAACTGCAAGTGTATCATCACAGGGCGCTTGACTACTACCATATATTAGTAGATCAGGAGATATGTAGGTCAATCAAGAGATAGGTAGGCAGGCGCTTCCCTTCACGAAAGGACACGCTAAAGTTGGAGGAAACCACGCGGTGGTGGTGGCGGTGGTGCTGCTGCAATTTCTAATTTACTTACCCCCCCCCCCCCTCCACCCCGACCCTTTCAACCGGAACCCTAATGCACATCCTCGTCCCAGTCTCGGGTTATAAAGAAACGTTAAAAATGGGATGTTGCGAGAACCAAGGAATATCTGCAATCTGCAGATGTACACCGCAGTTTCCAGGTGTTGATTGTTCCTCCCAATATTTTATGCTGAATCGATCTATCCTCCCTCAACTGCAGAGTGATGAGTGTCACCACTCTAGGGGCACAGGGTCAAGGATTCATAACTGCACCACGGCTCAAGTGTGAACATTCCCCAATGAAGACTCCTAATCTGTGACCCAAAGAGTAATTCCCAGTGGTGAACACTGTTCCAAAAAAGAAGAAGGCGGATTCTAGGGCGTCTTCACAGTTGATGATGCATGATAAATCATACATAACGGTTTGGGGGAATAGAGGAACATGGATTAACAGGGAATAGGTTTCAGGGTGTGTAAAAATATATGTAGAATCCTTTCAGGAAAGTGTGTACCTGTAAATATACTTCAGTTGACACTCGATTCTATACTTTTATGCAGCAGGTATTGAACAATAAACCTCTTACCTGTTCACCTATGCCTTCACTTCAGGATAATATTGCAGACAGAAGCGAGAATAATGAAGAAGGGGTGCTAATATTAAAAAAAATCAATAGCTGTGTGCATTATTCAAACAATCAACAGACATATTCACGCACGCACACTCACAGACACGCACATGCATATGTAACCTCTGGAGATTATAGGTCAACGCAGGATTTAACACCAACCCGTCACACTGGCGGGCAACAAACGAGAGGGAGTCCCTAGTGGATTGACACCATAAACATATTGAATGTCATTATGTGACTTTATTCACAGTTAGTGGAAGTTGTGGCTGCAACAACTTTTTTCACCGATAACAAAGAATGCACCATGTCAGTCCTGAAACGTGTTACACATACAGTAGTCTATATAATAGACAAGTAATGAAAGCCTATTTTGCCCTGACCAATACCCCTTCCCAGTTCATTTGTGAATTCGTTCATTGATCCAAGATTCATCAGCACAGTTTTCTTGTACAGCTATCCACAAGGTATTTAACTTCATGTTTATCATAAATTAATAATCAAATCATCGTACTTCGGCTTCTTCATTTGATAAAAAAAACTCTCCGTTCGACTTTTTTGCCAGCGAATCGACGCCATTGGAACAACAGGGATGGCGTAACGTTTCTAATGTTTAAAAATACCGTCTAAAAATGATTGCGGAATATTGAAACGGATCAAGTTCTTGTTATCTGCTTTACAGTGATAGTCGGTGAATTTTTAGACTGCAGTCGTATGCTTTATGCTATTTATGATAAGAAAAAGGAAGTACTTAGAAGTTGGACATGTCTGCAGCAGTATCTGCGTGTGCAGAAAATGTGCAGCTGATGTTACGGTTAGTTCAAAGGAAAAAATTCAATAAATAAAAAGTCTACCCCCAATTATACACCTCATTAGTGTTGCTTATTTCGTTCTCTCAGGTTATTTGACTATGGAAATGCGCCACAATCTTGGGGTGGCGCCCAACATTCCCCTGATGTAGGCGTATGACCCCCACCCCGGGTGGGGGGGGGGGGTCTAGACAGTTTATTTATTTATTGGTGTTTAAGGTCACATATTTTTGCACAATGGCTAATCATGCCCACAACATGAGTATCAACTCAACACCAGGGGTGAGCGTTAATAAGCCATGTTGCCCGTTTTAGAGAGAGATTGCACCCCAAGCATTGGTGACTGAGTCCTATTTTACCAGTAAAACAGAGCCTGTTTGCCGCAGTGAACAGGCGCTGCTTCATTTCCCGGGGCAGGGGTCTGGAAATCCCAGGGCCGACCATGGTTTGACAGGATTTGTATAATTTTTGTTTTAATTGAGAAAAGGTCACAATAGGCTTATCCATGAATCTAGAGGCGAGAAAGTCAGTAACTGCGAGCAGCCAAGTTTACATAAACTACAGATTCTGAAGATATCTTCCAATAATATAACAATACCATGAGTTTGGAGGGCCTTGCGGTTTATTACCGGCCCGAGAGGAATGAATAAAAGCCCGAGGGTTTATTTCCGGCCCGAGAGTCGGGGGCCGTTAATAAGACAGAGGGCTGTTGATCTTCATCCACCAAGCGCCGCATCTGAAAGTCTGTGCCTACTAGCTCCCCACCCCTCCCCCTCCCATTCACCAGCTTCTAGTTTTACGTTTCACTCATCATGCAAGTAACAGGTAAGTTTTGATGTAGCCAGTTCAAGTTAGGCAATTGAGGAGGAAGAACGTTTGCAGCAGCAAGTAGAAGGGATCAAGGGGAACGGCGTTCCCCCAAAAGCATCACTGGCATTGCCTCCCCACCGACTCCCAAACGCACGCACAAATGCCCGCAGTGGGTTTTCTAGAAAGGTTTTTTTTTTTTTTTTTAAAAATGTATCCGGGAAAGATTTTGTCGAGACCCTGAGATATATTAATGGGCCAAGTGCTTCGTCTGAATAATATGTGCCTACAACAAGTCTCGCCGCTCCCAACCCATTCACCCCCCCCCCCCACCCCGCTCCACGTTTCAACCATCTTGTAGTGGGCCTAATAGCCTACACTATTGTAATTAATGTTGTTCAGCATTAAATTTAAATGTTGTCAATATCACGATTCCTAACTGGCATTGTAAAAAAGGGATGCAATAGAATTTCCTATTTTATACAGGCCATGAGATCACTCTCACCCCTCCCTGTCTGCCATATAGGTATAGAATTTCCTATTTTATACAGGCCATGAGATCACTGTCATCCCTCCCTGTCTGCAATATAGGTTTATACGCCTATAGCCTAGATCTAATACCCTTTCCACACGCCAATACATATTCCTTTCAAAGCTTCCTGCATTTTCAACTTCTGACAACAAGGTAGCTCGCTGTCTTAAATTAACCACCGGTTTTTTTTTATTAAATTTCGGACAAGTTGGTTGTGTCTTGACAATAAATAGAACTCGAGGACAGGTATGCACAATTGTTTTGCAGGGAAGACTCTTACATTATAGCCGACATCCATTCTTCTGTTCTGTCCTCTGCAGCACAAGAACAACGCAGTGCGTAGTTTCGCTTTCCGGGTTAACTTTTGTACAGCCCAGCAACGAAATGTCACGCCATCATTGTTGTTCCAATGGCGTCGAGTCGCGGGCAAAAAAGTCGAACGGAGAGTTTTTTTTATCAAATAAAGAAGCCGTAGTATGATGATTTGATTATTAATTTATGATAAACATGAAGTTAAATACCTTGTAGATAGCTGTACAAGAAAACTGTGCTGATGAATCTTGGATCAATGAACGAATTCACAAATGAACTGGGAAGGGGTATTGGTCAAGGCAAAATAGGCTTTCATTACTTGTCTATTATATAGACTACTGTATGTGGAACATGGGTCAGGACTGACGTGGTGCATTCATTGTTATCGGTGAAAAAAGTGGTTGCAGCCACAACTTCCAGCAACTGTGCTTTATTGTTACTTCGTAGAACTGTTGCCCTCATATTTCATTGAATATGCATAATCTCAATCCAGTAGACGCACGTCCAACGCCCGCCAGTGTGTTAGGCTTGCGCCTGAGCTTGAGGAACGCGGATACTCAGCACCAGGTAGGAAAGGGCATTCGAAGAACGTGTGCTTTATTGTCACTTCATAAACCTATTGCTATCATGCTCGTAATTATATACTCACTGTCATTACCCCATATTACGTGGTACATCATAGGGCGCTGGGCATCTGCTATTATCAGTAGACCAGGAGTTAGGTAGGCCGGTGCTTCCTTTCACGAAAGGATTCACGAAAGTTGAAAGGAAGCGCGTGGTCGTGGTGATGGCCTATATCTTCAACCCCAACACGATAGACCTAATGTCGAAGCATTGCAGGCTCTGGTATGAAGAGGAATGGATACCGCAATGTCGCGCGAACCAAGTAGCGGCTGCACTCTGCATCTGGATATTGCAAACTGCAGACCCAATCAGATGCTCCCCAAATCTTATGTTGGACTAATCTGACTTCCATCTATCACGGGGTGGCAGGTGTTACCTTTCCAGGAACACGAGGGTCAGAGAGATAATAACTGCGCCCCGGCTCAAGTGTGTATTTCCGAGAGACGGGGACATTGAAGCAATGAATGGAAGGAGAGACTCTAAGGGAGTAACAGTTGAGGCTAACATACGCAAACTGTGGCTGGGAATCAGAGCATGAATTTATGTAGGTCTACTTCCCGGTCCTGCTATCCGGTACATGTAGGAGGCGGCAGCCCCCAAACACATACGCGCTCCGGACCCACACACACATTACCACATGTGTACACATGCACATGCTCGGGTACACACACGCACTCATATATATATGCGCGCGGGTGTGTGTGCGTATACAATATATAGAGAGTAATCGCTTGACTGGACTGGTTACGTAAAATAATTCATGAGAGCTGAGTGACGTTGTACAAACACGAGTGCGCGAATGCTCACGAGTGTTTTACAATATAATCCCTCGTCTCGAATGAATTATTTCACGTAAGCAGTCCATTCAAGCGATTACTGTGGTTATTACTTTTCATTATTAACGATAATTATATTATTTAACCCTTTACCTTATTTATTTAATCTTATTTGTTTTACAAGGATTGGCGAACAAGTTATGCAACTTATATTAACGCCTCTCCTTGGCCCAATGGCGTAGGTGTGTGGGATGACCTTCACAGCGGCAACTTCGCGGCCTAGCTCTTCTCGAATACTATGAAGGGATCTTTAGCCTGCACAGAGTGTGTCTCTCTCCGCACCGAGGACAGCCATTTTACGTCCCCACCCGATAGGACGGTACGCTGTGACAGCATCAACCCCACAATTGATGCTGACAGAGAGTGTTCGGACACCTCGAGAACTTTCCCCGGCCGGGGATCGATCCCAGGGCCTCTGGCATGAGAGGCCAGCGCACTTATTCACTCGGCCATCAGTCTCATCAACCCTTTACATAACGTAACGGCCAAAACCGGCCAGCGCTATTCTCAAAAATCGGCAATTAATTTTCATTATTTTTTCATTTTTTGCCTCTAAAACATAGGTTATGGCCCCTCACTGGAACGAGCTCGTTGCAATAAGGGGTCATAACCTATGTTTTTGAGACAAAAAATGAAAATCATAGTTATTCAAGAATTGTTTTGCAAGTGTCGTCTGCTTTTCATGTTAGGTAAAGGGTTAAAAAAAACCCCCAAAACAATGAAGTCCCCATTACACCTACAGCAAAGCGTCTTCGTTTCCGCGCACGGATACATGGCACAATTGTTGATTGCATAATTCACTAGTGAAGTTATCGTTTATAATCAAACCCGGAAATCCAAGTAAATCACACTTTGGAAAGTAATATACAATTTATATACATTTAAGCAATTGATATATATATATATACAACATGGCAGCTGCACTCCCTAACCAGACACGAGAATCGCGAACGATGCGATAAAAACAAAAATACGACGGAGAGCTATGAATATAAAAAATACAGAGCTGACGACTACTTAGCTCACGCTCATTGCGAATGTTCAAGTTAATATAAAATCACGAGGAATCCAATTTGTAAGCTGAAACACAAAATCGAGAAATTAAATAAGGATAACAGGCATAGCTTCCACGCTTCAGCTTGTGATATATTTAGGTCAATATTTAGGCGTTCTCTTAACGAGTATTCATGTTCTGATATTTGTGACAGAGTAGTAATGCGTTAAATCGAACGGTCTTTCGACTTTGTGAAGATAACGCCATCAAATGTCCACTAGTCAACAGCCTTTTGGTCTTTGGCAAGTTCCGGTCACGTTTGGCAATAGACGCTCTGGTCGCTGTCAGGTCCTCGTTAAGGTGATTCTAAACTGAAGATTGTAGTTTCAGTGGACAGGTGGAAAACATGATGTTTTTTTCATTACTTTCCAATGGTAATGGTTATTTAATACATGAATGATTGCTTCCTACCTAATAGATTACAAAAATGTGATAAAAATTAAAAAAACTAGAGAATTGTAATTTGTTGGACAAAATACGGGCTTTCCCAACTTTTTAAAGTCAAAAGGCAAACTGTATTGTACACAAAACTATCGATCAGTTTTGAAAACAGAAAATTTAGAGGAAATCAAAGGGTTTGTGATGCTACTAGTTTTTATGCAGCCAAAACAGATATTTGAGATATAGCAGGACACCAAAACATTTAACACAAAATTTGCTCTTCAATAATTACAGAATATTTTCATAGCAAGCAAAACAAGCGATGTCCTTTGTGCTTTGGAAAAAATTAGTACATATGAATTATGGGCGTACGGGCTGGGGTTTCATGAAGGACTGTGCCCCAACCCACCCCTGAGTCAGGAAGGAGCCGATTTTTCGGCCAATGTGCCAGAAAATTTCGGACAATTTAGTTGCCAGAAATGACCACAAAACATTTTGGTTTTCAACACAAAATGTTGTTTTCCTATCTCACCACTTCGAAGTTGCAAGTACACTGACCATTATACTGTACAAGTTGATTTAGTGGGACCGTATCCACGTTAATATTATTCATTTATAATCACACAAGTACACATAAAGAGCTCTATTACTACATATTACGGGAGCACGATGGCTTAGAAGGTGAAGATGTATTTGTTGCAATCCAAGAAGTCCTCGGTTAGAATCCCGCCTGTGGCAACCACATTGTGTCCTTGAGCAAGACACTTCATCCCAATTTAATTTCCCACGTGTGTGTGTGTGTGGGGGGGGGGGAGGTGGGGGGCATGATGGCGATGTGTACTAAGGGTACTTTGAGGGTGCACTTGTCTTCAACCAACGCTAACCCTGCTTTTGTGGAGTTAGTATGTTGGGGAGTCTAAGTCGCTTGCCATTGCTAGGTGGTTCTCTCCAGGTACTCAATGGGAGGAAGACCCCCTCCCTCCCATATCCACATTTGGCATTTCCTCCTGAGATTCAACTTTTTCGGGCTAAAAGGGTTCATCCTCCCCCCCCCCCCTCCTGAAAAATAGCCCTGTACGCCTATGCAATGAATACCTGGACTTGAATAAATCCCTATATTATGGTCATGATATAGCTGTAGATGCTGAAAGTGACCTTAAATATCAATAATTAATTTATTCTCTATCATTCTGTCTGTTTGTGAATGTGTGGGATTTATCAATAAATAAGGGTAAGTTTCCTACTCCATGATTTCACAATTTTTCCAACGTATCTGTTTCAGACAAAATGGAATACATGTAATAAGAGTTACTGTCACACACAAATTAGTTGTTTATTTGATAAGGTTTAAACCATCTAGAGAGCTAGTATACACAGTGATGGGTACAGTTCAAGTCAAAATGAGTAGATTAAAGGGATGTTGAACAGCTTGTTAATATTTCTCGCATTATACTACTTTGCTATTTATTGACAGAAGGATTTCACAGAGGGTTTCCCTGACGGTATTTGTTTATTGGTGTTTACGGTCACATACTTATCCACAATGGCTAATCGTGACCGTGACAGTTTTACGGGTGGGGGAAGTCGGAGGACGCAGAGAGAACCCCCGAGCATTGATGAGCAACTGTCAGCTCAACATTCTAATTATGTTCAAGCTCCGCTGAAGCAGGGTACCAGCGGTTGAAGATATGTGCACCATTGACATGCAGTACGCCTTAGTATATGGCATCATCGTGCCCCCATGTTGGCAACCGGGATAAAGTGCCTTGCCCAAGGACATTACGTCAGTCGTCCCAGATAGGGATTAAACTCGGGACCTCTATCAGTCAAACAGTCTACCACTGAGAAAATGTGCTTTCTTTCCTGGCGGTATTCATATTTGTACGGCCAAACTGGTGTTGGATAACACGGAACACCAAAACATATAACACAAAATTTGTTCCCCATTGATTTTTGAAAGCAGTTATGAAATACTCAAAGAGCTCTTTCCTATTTGTTTTAGGACAAGTGAGTATGCACTCAAGGTCATTTTTTGCAGACAGTGGTATTCTTAAGTGGCCAAAGCACATGTTTCATTAAGTCCCAGAACAAAACTAAAGCCGGATTTATTGATTAAACATCTCTGCATATAGCAAAGTAAAGTGTCTCAAATTAATCCATTCCAAAATTATAGTAGAGAGTAACCAAAGTTGGATAATTTGGGTATTTCCAAATGGTACACTTATTCTCACTCTCATTGTGCTTGAGGGTTAAATCTGAGATTGAAAAGGTATACCAATCTTACTCAGGGAAGGTGAGAACAGAAAAGCTTGAAATTAACCAGAAAATGAATTTTGTCTTATGGTGCTAATATTTGTACGAGCACAACTGGTACTGGATTTATTTATTTATTTATTAGGTTTTAACGACACATTAACAGTCAAGGTCATATTATGTCGGTGAAAGTTGTATGGGTGGAGGAAGCTGGAGTACCCAGTGAGAACCACCGAGCAATGACGAGCAGCTGCCAGCTCCCCAACATAGTGCCTCCGCACTGTAGCACAGGCAGGGTTAGATTGGCTGAAGACATGCGCACCATCGACATGCAGTTTGCCTCAGTATACGGCATCATGGTGCCCCCATGCGGACAGTCGGGGTGAAGTGATCGGGACATAATTGGAATATATCCGACAGATACAATGTCGGATATATTCCAATTATGTCCCGATCATGCAAGGCAGCAACTTGAAATTCTCAGAATGTTTTCTACTGTCCCTGCCCGACAGTTTAGTATCTTTGTCAAGTGCCGAGACCGCATGGAAATACCGTGGATCAGGTGGAAACCGAGGGCACGATTCATCCCTACTTTATTCTCAACTCAACGATTTTTCCATTCATTATTTACCTGTCACCGGCTGAGTTAGGTATTATATTTGTCTGTTTGATGAACTTTTCAACCTTAACTATTTGCGGCCTCATGTAGCACCACTGAAAGGCCACTGCACGGTTACCAATATATTCAGGGATTGATTTTACGACAATAACAATTATTCCGACTATACCCACATGGGAACTCCTGAAAATGCCAAGGGTTAAACTATTGATAATGACGTATAAAACAGAAGTTGTCATGCTATGCTTGCTGCATGCAGGCATAGAAAACATTCAGTGCTCATTGAATCAGGAATGGAGTAAATTGTCACTTAAACCTACGAAATTCTGAAAAAATGAGTTTTTTTGACGGTATCTACCATTATTCATCTCAGACAGGGATTGCGTTAAACTTTACAGCAACCTAAAAACAGAAAATATTCTTGGAATTGAACTGTGAATCCGAATTTCGAAAGCATTTTCGGATATTCTATTCCAAACTACCACTGCACGCTTATCAATATTCAGTGATTTTATGAAAATATCAATTATTCTGACTGCTCCCATATGGGCAGTCTCGAATCTGCCAACGGTTAAACTTTTAATAGTGACATATAAAACAAAAGTTGTCATACTATGACTGCTGCATACAGCCATAGAAAACGTTCAGCGCTCAATCAATTAGGAATGTAGTAAATCGTCACTTAAACTTACCAAATTCTGAAAACGATAGTTTTTTTTGGACTGCACCTATCTTTATGCAAACAGAACTAGCATAGGGTTAAACTTTACAACCAAACTTACAACAGCAAATATGTTCGGTAGGCAATTGTACATACGAACATGTAAATCATTTTTCGATATTCCTTTCGAAAATGGAAGAAAAGTGAGCTCCAAATTAGCCAATTTTATGAAGAATTTTAGGGTACTCAAATTCAAGGCCCGAAAACTGGGTGAAGGTTAAAACTTTCAATAAGATATATAACAGCAAAATTGTTCTTGGATGAAGGCCCAATCCTCTCATGGTAAAGGTTTTGAGGCAATATGGCTCCAGTGCTGAGAAAGTGCATGTAAACGTTGCCGAAAATAACAATTATTCTGACATTACCTTTATGGGAAGTCTCAAATCTGCTAAGGGTTAAACTTTTAATAATAACATATAGAACAAAATTTGTCATACTTTGACTGCTGCCAGCAGCTATAGAAAACATTCAGAGCTCAAGCAATTGAAAATGGAGTAAATCGCCACCTAAATTTACCAAATTCTGAAAAAATTGGAAATTTTTTGGACGGTACCTACTTTTATGCAACCAAGCTGGGATAGGGTTAAACTTTACAACCAAACTAACAACAGCAAATATGCTCGATAGTCAATTGTGAATACGTACATGAAAAATGTTTGAAATTAACCCTTTCCAAAATGATAGAAAAGGCAACCAAAACTGGCTGATTGTAGAACAAAATTTGTCATACTTTGACTGCTGCAAGCACCTATAGAAAACATTCAGAGCTCAAGCAATTAAAAATGGAGTAAATCGCCAACTAAATTTACCAAATTCTGAAAAAATGGAGTTTTTTTGGACGGTGCCTACTTTTATGCAACCAGAATGGGATAGGGTTAAACTTTACAACCAAACTTACAACAGCAAATATGCTCGGTAGTCAATTGTGAATACGTACACAAAAAGTGTTTGAAATTGACCCTTTTCCAAAATGATGGAAAAAGCAACCAAAGTTGGCTAATTTGTGCATTTTCAAATGGTACTCTTATTCTCACCCTCATTGTGCTTGAGTCTTAAATCTCAGATTAAAAAGTAAACAGTAACTTTCTTCCGCAATAATTGTTGCATCTATCCAAACCATAATAATTGTTACAACAACCTTGTTATTAGAGAAATTTGCCCTTGAAGTTGATCAATTTTGAAGAAAAATTCTATATTCATGTTATTTTTGGCCAGTGGGGGTTAAAGTTGAAAGATCTGAGTGGTGATTGTGGTGTATCATATTATGCTCTAAATGTGTGGAAAATTTGAGCTAAATAACTGTAAACAATTTTGAGACATTTGAAAAATGGTGAAATTTTGAAGGTTTTGGCAGAATGTTTGGAAAACACACGTTTTCACAGATATGACGATACCGCATTTCACTAGATTTTATGACATTACATAAGTGTGCCAAATTTGGTCAAAATCGTACAGCTTGTTTTCGAGCAGTTCAACAGACAAAATTCAGAGGGAAAAAAAAATAAAAAATAAAAAATAAAAAAAAAAAAAAAAAATAGAGAAGAAAAATTTTGAAGAATAACAATAGGCTTTACCAAACTGGGTTTGGGAAAGCCTAAAAAGAATTTACTCACCAAAAAAATGCTTTTGAAAATCCCTAACTCACGGTCAACTTCCTGCCACCAGAACTTAAAATATGAATCTCACATTGAAGGATATGTTTTCTATGTGCCCTAGAGAACAACAGTTGAGTCATAACTTTTTTAAAAATAAATCCAATTGTATGTTAATTTAAATTTTTGAAGGACCACTGCATGCACTGATCCAGCCATTTTTTCACAGGGAACTATTTACAGTTCAAAAGTATGGCACACCACATTAATCAGTAATCTAGTTTACCTCCCCTGGAAATATTGGCCATACAAGTGATATATCTGTTCTGCCCTCTTCCACAAGTAAAACTGTCTTGGCATGAGATGACCCTGTTGAAAGTGTATCGTCAAATCCCAATAATAGAAAATAAAAGACTGCGTCCCCCCCCCAACAAAAAAAATTGAATTTTTCAAAATTGAAAAAGGGACATAACTCTGGCAAAAATTACCGGATCAAACCCTGATTTGACTTGACCCTCATTTTATGTTGATACATCTACACAACAAATTTTATTTAATTCTGTCAATTACAGCTCAAGTTATTGGTTGGAAACTAAAAAAATGGAGTTTTCAAAGTTGAAAAAGGGGCATAACTTTGGCAAAAATTGTCGGACTGCACGATTCGAACTGGAGCTGTATTTTATGTTGATACACCTGCATACCAAATTTCATTTGATTTGGTCAGCTATAACTAAAGTTATCATAGGGAAACCACACTGGGACGGATACACGAACGGACGGACACCAGCTATTTTAATAGTCTCCCGAAAAAATTGTACAGGGAAAAAGGTACACATTAATATTGCCTGCAACAGTAATAGACCAACTCAGAATTTGATGCTGGTTCACATCCCATCCACAATAGAGACCCCTTTAACAGTGGCACATTTCCAGATTGGACTGGAATCATGCAGCATTCCCAAGCCACCTTCAATTTCCACCTGTATTCAGTATTTTTGTCATAACGGTTTTCTCTTGATTCTTGTGCCCTCTTACTAGTATGTACACTGTGAAACCTGTGCAGCAAATATTGTAAACAGTGAGTTCAAGTTTTAGGCTCTAGTGTTGACAGACTATATTATTCCGATGCAGTCTGTGATATGCAGACTAGTACCACCCACATACCCAGTGGTATGATACAGTTATGCATTCTTCTCAACCATTTTGCTTGACATTATGTTTTCATGAAAACATTTTGTTTCCCCAGAACACCCATTCAAGATATCGAAGAGTCCCATGAAATGACAATCTCTTACCTCTTTATCACTATGTACTAGTATTTAATATAATTGTACGACAATATTTATGACAACTTTCTTTCAAGTATTTATCTAATACACTGATCATATCACTATTGTTGCACAGATAAATGACCATTCAGATTTCATTATTTGTACAAATTTTGCAACACAAACATAACAAGTGATTATGATCTTTAACGATAACTGACGAGCTTACTGGGGCCATTCCAATGGGAGGTTATGAGCTCTGTTTTTTTAAGGCAGAAAGTGTATATATTCTGTGATACGATAAAACGTCACAGAAGTGCCACCTTTCCACTGCATTATTGAAAGTGTTAATCGTTTGCCTCCCATAAGAAATTCTTACCATTCCAACCAAAGCTTGTTCACATGAGGTGTTGGTTGAGGTACAGAAAATAAAAAAAGAAAACCTTTCAATTATATGTTGGGGAATGGTGCTGCTTTGATATGCCCACTACATCAGAGCTTCGTGTGGCCACATTCTGTGGCCAAATTGAGGCCTCATTTCCAATGGGGTACATGCAATAAAATTCCTAATATCTGGGCACAAAACATTATTACTCCTTAACTTATACAGCATTATCAGGTTACAAAACCAGTTTTTCTGACAGTTGATTCTAATAAACTGATACCCATTTTAACCTGTATTCTCTGGAAAAAAGCTTCCAGCTGGGTTTATGTCTAGATAGCTAAATGAATAATTTCCCCAAGACCATGAAAATGGCCCCTTTCCCAATTTACCTGGATCAAACCCTGAACTGTACATGTAAGTTAGATACAGTGCTGTTCATATCCAGTCAAGTTAATACATTTAAAAAGCTGTTTTTTACCCACGGCCACCAGGTTAAACGATCACATGGGAATACATGAAGAAAGTTTGCTAGAATTTACTTCTTTTAACCTTTTTCCTAATACTGTGAATCCATCCATCCTGTGTTATTAGTAAGAATTTTAGAATACCTTGACCTGTTGAATAATAGTGCTGAATTACTATTATACATGAAAATTTAAAGAAAAATTTCAGTCACCACTATTATTTAAAATAGCCCAAAGGTGAAAATGCCATCACTATTATTATTACCACTCTCTATAAGTTACTAGTCGATTAACATGATTTTGGAGGGCCGTTAAAACTCCATAATTTCAGTGACGTCATTCGACGAAGCCGGGCCGCGGCGATAATGGTATAAATAGCCATTAGCGGCCCGCGGCCCGGCTATTTTTAGATTCCATGTCTGATGAATTACTCCCATTCGGATGACGTCTTTTGTATTTCTGAACTGAAGTCGAACGCGCGATCGAAACAGAAATATCGAACCGACTTTAGTGATTATTTCTTCCAGCAATTCCATCGTGCGGTTAGCTGTAACAGGGAGTGGTAATAATAGTAATAACATGATTGTTGTCAGGCATCATGATTCATTAGCGGCCCTGCAGCAATGATGAACAGCCCTTGGGCTTATTAACGGCCCTCGACTTCGGTTTGGGCCTTTAATAAACCCTCGGGCTGTTCATCATTGATGCAGGGCCGCTAATGAACCATAATGCCCTCCAAAATCATGCTATTGTTGTATTAACTTTCAATAACTTTTATCAAATTCAGAGTGGCCGAGCCATTGACAATGAATTCGTATATAATCTTCTTGGTATTTTGGTTATCTAATTACTGTTTTTTTAATTCGCCTTTCTGGATTTTTGATTATTTGGAGGCCCTATTTGTAACTTTGTGCAAAGATTTTTTTGTGAAAATGCAGATTTATTAGCCAATATTTCGATAAGGCAAAGCACTCACAAAATTGAAGCTCGATTGTGCCTTGAGTTTGTTGCCATACTTCACTTTCGCTGAGAATTTCTATGCAACGACTGATAAAATAATTTCCTAGAGAAAAATTGCATGTTCACACTTCTGTCATATTTTAATTTGTGATTCGGAGATCTAGTGGGGTGGATAGAAAGAAAAATATTATTTTTCGCACTTTGAACAAACGACTTACCAACGCATGTGACTTTCCGGTGACAACAACTTCGATCAACAAATACTTGCAGACATGAGTCTAATAGCCCACAGATTATTCGAAATTATCGATGATCTTTGTGGATTGCAAACAAATATAATGAAATACATCGCTTACAACGATTGGCAATGTAAATCACACCTGATCGCAAAATTAGGAGCATTATTTCTGGAACTCACCGAATCCAGACCGAAACGGGGCCGTATGACAGACCAATAAAGTTATACCATCAATATTACATGACGAACAATAGTTCCCCCGATTTGCGATTAAAAGAAGTGAAAAAGCAACCAGTTTACGAATATTTCAACAACGAAAGAATACAACATGGGTTTCTAATTCCACTATATGTCACAGGTTTGTTAATTAAAGATAACTGCAATTTTTGTTCTCTATTGGTAAGTTTGGCGCATGAATACAAATTAATGGCAAGGTCGATCCATGTAAACAAAATGGTTGCTTCAGTTGGTGAGGGAAGAATATTTACATAGAACAGACAATCAATGCAATTTCCCTCTATTAGTCTGCTTTCCTTGAGATATATCGACAATCAGAATTTCAGCAGTGGTATTGTCATGAGAATTTACTGGACATATGGAGAGATCTTGCGTCGCAATGTTGCCCACAACCTTCGGTGTTTTGAATTTCCCACCGTAAACATGGCGGACACTTTTGGGACTGAAACGACCCAGATTAACAACGTGCTTTGTCCTATCTTCGATGTGTTTTATTGAAAATTAAGACTCAACTGCTCCAGTACATTACTGATAGCTCACGTTGGTTGTTCATTGGAAGGTGAGGCGTCTCGCTATTTTTTGAAAACCTGACCACGCCATTTCCGACTTTTTGACAGTACACATTTTCCAATTCTCCAAATGACTCGTAAATTTCTTAAATGCATAATTTGCAGGTCCCATCACGTTCTATGTGACATGACCATTCCCCCCAACCCTGGTATCCAAGGGCAAGGCTGTTTCGTTGCCAAGTTATTGTTCAATGAAATGTTCACATTTGTCTATGTTTCTGGCTTCCATGTTGGCAGCCATGACTTTAGAATCACCTTAATGTACAGTGGTACTAAACCAAATATCAATATTTACATAGGTATAAAAAAATCAACTTTTCCAAATATTTCACAATAAAAAACAAGGGCAACGCAAAGCGCGTGCCACTGCCCCCGACCCCTATGCAAGTTCGAAGTAACCTTGAACGTATTGTGGGACAGAAATTCTCTAAGAGTAAAGAGTGAAAAACAAAAAAAGGTTTTCTAAGTCGAAAAGGGGCAATAACTCTTGGAAAAATTATTGGACGGAACCTGTTCCTTGTGCATATCCGTTCACCCATGCAGGTCTATCAGCATACCAAAGGAGATCCAAATCCGAGCGATGGCTTTGAAACTACAATGCAACACGTTTGTACGGACAGATAGACGGACAGACAGACAGAGACGGATGGAGGGCTTAGTTTAAACAATATTTATTCAATAGTTGATAAGTAAATACATTTGACAATAACAGTTGAGTAACAAAAAGTATGAACAATACAAGATACAGATTTAGTATTATACACGAAACAAGTGAAGGCAAGGAAATTTATTGCTGTGTAAAAGAGGGATTCGACAGAAAGCTTAAAGCTTATGTGAGTCGTCTCCCTAACAATTTAAAAAATTACCCCTGTAGGTGGTACAAATCGGAGGGCTTCATTAGATACGCCCGAATTCCCCTTCCGAGGTCGGGGGCATAATAAGTTACTCATAAATCATAACTGAAATAATTAAGTCAGTGTACAGTTCCAATCGAATTAGTGTGACCCATTTTGGGAATGAGCTCAATGATATGTTTTGAAAAAATGGCTCTTTTTTTCTTTTAAATCAAAACTGAGATAATTCAAAATTGATGACATCTTGGCACAAATTCAAATATGACTGACACTTTCAGGTCACCTGTTCATTAGCACAAAGTTTGTGGAGTGACAGTTGGCAAGTAATATATGCTATTCACAAAAAGTAGGGGATATTTAATAAAAGTGAGATATACGAAGAAATATATTTATAGTTTCATCAAAAAGACAGTTGAGGCATTGCAGTGTGACATCTGGCGAATGATTTCAGCGATAGTTGGATGTCATCCTGGAAAATAAATCGACGGCTGTGACGTCGCGCAAATGACACCACATGAGCTGCTAACATGTTGTCGCGGTAGTACTGCCTTGTGACACGCGTTTGGATGACATGTAATGTTGTTCTGTTTGTCATGGTTATGCCTCCCCGCACCATAACCGATCCACCACCAAAACGATCATTCTGCCTAACGGTTACGTCATGGTATCGTTGGTTCTGCCGCCGCCACACTCTGTTTCGCCTGTCGTGGAAGTCGAGAGTGAATCTCGGCTCATCGGAAAACATGACGTTGCTCCACCGACGATTGTCCCAGTGCTGTCGTGCTCCACACCAATTACGCCTTGCTGCGATGTGACGTTCAGTCAAACGTGTAATTATTCGAGGTCGTCGAGTGTACAAATTCCAGCTGTGTAGGCGATTTCGGATAGTCTGACCACTAACTCGCACATCTGTCGCTTGGTGCGGATGCTGTACAATTTCTGAGGCACTTTGATAGTGGTTACGTAATTCTGTGGTACGGATGAAACGATCCTGGCTAGCAGTTGTCGCCCCTGGACGACCTGACCGACGTCTGTCATCAACATTGCCTGTCTGACGGTACCTTGGCCTCAACCTGCTAATCACCGATTGTGTAACGTTGAGAATTTGAGCCACTGCGGTCCGTCTGTTGCCAGCTTCCAACATGCCAACGGCACGTAAACGTTCGTTACGTGTCAGTCTTCGCATACCTCAAACGTTACGTTTCGACCAGAAACTATTGATGAAAGAGTTTATACCAAGAAAAGAACGATGAGACCTCCGAAAAAGCCCGTCCAGTACACATGAAAATTTCGAAACGTACCCACAGACATCAACATTAACGCGGTGCCCGCGCGAAAAACCTACATCAAGTTTTCGTGGGACGGTAACATTCATGATCCACAATAAACCTGGTAACATACTGATGTGTCCAATCACGCGTATCCAGTACCATTTTCCGTAACAATCAACATCAGTTTGGATATCCCCTACTTTGTTGAATAGTATATCAGGGCTTGAGTTGTTTTCATAATAATGCTGTCATAATTACATGAATTTACATCAAATAAAAATTCTGTTGTCTGCTTAATAGTACCAGGGGAATAATAAAAACAATCTCATTATGTCTTACTTGACTTCTACAAACACCGTTTACAAACGTAATTAGTAAGCGTGTTAATCACAAACAAGTTATAAACCAGATTGCTGATCAATTCATTGTTGACTGACCAGAATTAAGTTTATAATACTGGCTATTGTATACTTAGCTAATTAATGAGTACTAACAGGATAAATAATAATATAATAATGGGGAGGGTGGGGATGGGTGGTGTATCTGGAGTCACCTCGTTGAAAGTTACCTATGATGGTGAGGTGGAAGGTGGGCGGAAGGTCGTTGTGGACTCAAGGAGGAAGTCGGGGGGTAGGAAACGTTGGGGAAGGGCACTTGATGTGGCGGTGTGACTGAGGAGGAGGGATCCAGCAGGAAAATTCGGGAGGTGGAGTCAGGACAGGGCTGTGTAGAGTCAGGAGGCCAGAGCCAGCATAAGGCTTGCAAGGATGCTAAGCGGTGGTTAGAGAACAGGTTCAGAGTTTTAGATTCTGATACCCCTGGGGATGAGAGTGAAGGGGAAATTGAGAAGGGAGAGGTGGTTGCTGATGTTGATAGGACAGATTGGGTAAGGGGGGGGGGGGCGGTTAAGAGAAAGAGGGTGTCGGAGGCACGCCAAACGAGGCGAGTTGCAGATGATATAGGGTCTGGGGGAGAAGAAAGTTAGTTGTAGCGGGGAGTAATATTGTTCGTGGGATTGACTAGGTGGTCTGTGGTCCTAATAGTTCTAATCGAACAATCTAGTGCTTTTCTGGGGCGAAGGTGGAGGACCTGAGAGACGGGGTAGATGGTATTGTGCAGGGTCGGGATCGGATCCGGTAGTGGTGGTCCGTGTGGGGACTAACAATATCAGGGAGAGAAGGTCAGTAAGTTTGGCGGAGTCATACAGAGATTTAGTCAGCAAACTGCTCAGTAGGAATGAAAGAGTAGTGGTATCCGGAGTCCTTCCTGTCCTAGGGGGTGGGGACGAACGAAACTCAAGAAGTATGGCGCCGAATGAGGTGTTGGAGGACTACTGTGTTGACCTGGGAATACACTTTATCGACCATTGGGACACGTTGTGGGGCAACGTGAGCATGTGCGGACGCGGCGGGCTGCATCTGGGCAGGATGGGGACACAGGTATTGGTGGAAAAAATTCTATAGGCAGCAGAGCCGTTTTGGGGGAGGAGCGGGATGGGAGGCCAGAGGTAAGTAAGTGTAGCAAGAGTGGACACAGGCGGGGTGAACAAGAGCAAGAGAGAGAGAGAAAGAGTTTACCAAGGCTAGTGCCAGAAGACAATGGGATCAGAAGGCGGAAGACATTGAATCTCGGTACCCTGAAAGTGGGTTATAGGGTTATAGCAACATCCAGAGTCTCCACAGGAAAGTAAGCGAAACTGCTACATTGATCGAGGCAGAGAACTTTGATGCCATGGGCTTAAGCGAGACGTGGTTAAGACACGAGGAAAGGGTAGACCAAGTAAGGGAGTGCGTGTGGATAGGTGTAGGGCGAATGGAAGGTAAGAAAAAAGGAGGACAAATACAAACAGACCAATAAAATCCACCCTGCGGCAGTATAACCTGTCGCAACTCCTCCAACAACCAACTCATTTCACTGAAACTTCCTCTTCCTTTCTTGACCTAATTATAACTATAATAATAATAATAACGCTTTGGCCAGCCGCTGATTTGTCGCGGTTCTCGGACGAGAAGGCCATGGTTACCCCTGTACTCCCAACTGCCTCCCCATTCCCACGCTTCTCCTCTCCTCCCAACACTCGGAGACGAACTGCTTGATGATATCCCTTGTTCCATTCTTCCCAATCTATCCGATTAGCATATTAACCCTCTCCTTTGAGGCTCCCCCTAACCACATGTCCTTCATTCTCCCATCCCACTTCCCCATTATACTCCCAGTGAATCTCATTCTTTTAGACTGATACTTTGGGCATTCTAGAAGAAAGTGTTCCAGGGTCTCCACCATGTCCAAGTTACATATCTGGCACTCCCTTTCACCGTCTTTCTCAATTTTTCCCCTCAGCTCCAGGGATCGCGACCTCAGCTTGAACAACAGCGACTCCCAAAGGTGCCATCAAGGTACTCTTCAAAACCAGGCTTCTCTTTATCACGCAGGCCACCCAAAGACCTCTTTGATTTGACCCCCTCTCGCCAATTACGGTTACAATCCTCCATGACCCTTTCTCTGACGATTTTTTTACCCTGGTTTGCCCCAAAGTCCAGGTCCGAGATCTCCAATGAGTAGTTCTCTACTAGCTCCCTCACTTGGACCATCCACCCCGTTTTGATATTTGAGTTGAGAATTCTCAGGAACATTACTTTACACCATCGGCTGTTGGGGAGATTTACCAAATAATTAAGATAACCGAGCTTCAACAGGTCTATCCTGTCCTTGATCCTCATCCACCCAAGCTCACCCCTGATTGCTTCTAGCGCTGCGGCATTACTCGACCCCGTTATCCATCGGCCTGCATCGTTCTGCAGGATTTCCAAACTCGTTACGGCCATCTGGTTTAGGGGTACCACTTCCGTACCGTATGTTATACTTGGCAGCCCCACCATTTCCCAAATAGTTTTCCCCATGAAAACCTTATTGAAACTGTTTCTCCCTATAAGTTTCATTTGGTTAAGGATTCGCTTCCCCTTCTGAATCAATTTATTTGTGTGGTTCCGGTAGATGCCTCTTCCTGTAATGTTTATATTTACCCCCAAATACTCGTAATCACCTGTCTCTCCCACACTGAGAAGTTTGCTGCTCCCTTCCGGAATGCAGAACTCACCCACTCTCCACCTTCGAGTGGGGTCCACTTTGCGGCCCACAGGTATAACTTTGCTCTTGCTTTCATTAAGTTCGAGTCTCCATTTGCTCCCATATTTCCCAACAATTCCCAGCATGTTCGTTAGCCCCTCTTCGCTTTCTGACACTAGAACCATATCGTCTGCAAAAAGTAGCCCTGGGATCTTCAAGTCCCCAACTGCTACCCCCTCCTCGCTACGCAGGAGTTCATCTCCTAAACCTTTTATGTACAATGCAAACAGGATCGGCGAAAGGATACACCCCTGTTTTAGGCCTATCTCCATAGGCACACGTTTCGTTGTAATGTTTCCCAGGCTAAGTTCACTCTGTACATCTTTATATAATGCTTTCATAATTCCAACAAACTCGCCTCCTAAGCCCATAGCCTCCAGCTTGCGCCACATACCTTCCCTCCATACTCTATCGTATGCCTATTTGATATCCAAAAAGGCCATAAACATCTTTTTCTTTTTTGCTTTCGCGGATTCTATCATTTGGGATAGTGTGAAAAGATGGTCAGTAACTCTCCTTCCCTTCCTGAAGCCATTCTGGATTTCTCCCCAAAAACCCTTCTCCTCAATCACCTCCTCTAGTCTCCCATACAGGACTTTACAGAAAACCTTTCCAATGTTGCTACTGACAGAGACCCCTCGATAGTTATCCAAAACGTCTTTTTCCCCCTTTTTGTGAATAAATTTCACTTTACTTTCTCTCCACTCCTTTGGGACCTCTTGATTTTCTATGGCTAGATTGAATAGAGCTTTTAGGCTTTCCACGAGTTCCTCTCACCCTTTCATCCACTCCTCCCGCTTTTCCATCCCTTAATTTTGATATCACCTTTCGCACCTCCTCCGTTTTAATTTCGCTGCACACGAAGCTCGATAGGTTTTCCTCGACCTGATTCGGACACTCTGGTGGGCTCCCCATGCCCCATCGCTTATCGTTTACCTTTTCCCAGTGCTTGACTAGTTCTGATGCGACTTGATCTTGCTCGTCTGTAACTCTGCCATCTACTTTAATACTCTGTGGGTTACTTCCTTTGTTACGTTTATTCACCCATTTCCAAAATATGTTCGAACTCGACCCCCCCCCCCCCCCCCCGCCCTGTCGTTCTTATCGTCCTAATAAGACTGCTATTTCGTACTCTCCGATTATCGACATTAATCTTATTTACTTTATTTCGTGCTTGGTGGTATTCTTCCTTAACAACTGTGGCCTCATTGCTTTCCGCCCCCTTAAGTTTTCTACTTCTCCTGTATGCAGCACATTTAGATTTTCTTCCCTTTATGGCCCTTTTCAGTTCTTCGTTCACTCTGTACCCAAGTTCCCGTGTTGGCACCCTGACCTTTCCTACACTTTCCTTTCCTGCCTCCACCAGGCTCGCAACTATGACGTCGGCCATCTTCTGGACACTGCCCCTCTTGGGTACGGTTGCAAGCTTTGGTTTCAGTTTTTCATTGAACTTCGCCCAGTCAGCATCTTTTTTGAGTTCCCAAATCTCCTTCGTGCTTCCTTTGCTTTTTACTAGAGTTATGGCCCTGATCGTCACTGTAATCAAGTTGTGATCACTATCCACCTCCATTTTATCCCCATCATCCGCTTCTACCCCTATCACATCCCTCCATAAATTAACATCTGTGAGGATGTAGTCGATGATTGATTTTCTGTCGTTCCTCTCCCAGGTCCATTTCCCCTTACACCTCGCGTCCCTGTTCAGAATCTTCAGACCGAGCTCGTTTGTGAAGTTCAACAGCTTCCTTCAATTCCTGTTGACTTTATTGTCCCCACCCTCTATGCCTTCTTCATCATTACCTATGTGGCCATTAAAGTCACCCATCAGAATTATACGGAGCCCCTTGTTTTGTAATTCGGTGATATTGGACCTTAGTGCTGAGTATATCGAATCATTCCATTTGGGTTTGCTTCCCTTCACTGCACAATACACAACCCCAAGGGCACTACTTTTGTTTTTCAGACTGATCCTTACCCATCCAATTTCTTTTGATACCTCAGCCGGGGTGCTGATGTTTTCCAGGTCTGTGATCAGCGATGGTTTTAAATCCTCTTTAACGTACATGCCTACCCCTCCCCCTTTTTTCTGGCCTTCCGTTCGCCCTACACCTATCCATACGTACCCCCTTACTTGGTCAACCCGTTCCTCGTGTCTTACTCACGTTTCGCTTAAGCCCAACTAACAACACTTTCCTTGTAGCTGAGAGAGGTGTCGAGGGTCCCTTTGATGAAGAACGCACACGATATCACTGCCCCATTTTGGCTGTGCTAAAGTTTCACAGGAAGAGGCATCTACCGAAACCACACAAATAAGTTGATTCTGAAGGGGAAGCGAATCCTTAACCAAATGAAACTTATAGGGAGAAACAGTTTCAATAAGGTTTTCGTGGGGAAAACTATTTGGAAATGGTGTCTGCCAAGTTTTACATACGGTGCGGAAGTTGTACCCCTAAATCACACAGCTGTTAAGAGCTTGGAAATCCTGCAGAACGATGTAGGCCGATGGATAACAGGCTCGAGTAATGCCGCAGCGGTAGAAGCGATCAGGGGTGAGCTTGGGTGGATGAGGATCAAGGACAGGATAGACCTATTGAAACTCGGTTATCTTAATTATTTGGTAAATCTCCCCGATAGCCGATGGTGTAAAGTAATGTTCCTGAGAACTTTCAACTCAAATATCAAGACGGGGTGGATGGTTCAAGTGAGGGAGCTAGTAGAAAACTACTCATTGGAGATCTCGGACCTTGACGTTGGGGCAAACCAGGGCAAAAAGATCGTCAGAGAAAGGGTCATGGAGGATTGTAACCGTAATTGGCGAGAGGGGGTCAAATCAAAGAGATCTTGGGGTGGCCTGCGTGACAAAGTGAAGCCTGGTTTTGAAGAGTACCTCGATGGCACCTTGGGGGGGGGGGGAGGGTCACTGTTGTTCAAGCTGAGGTCGCGGTCCCTGGAGCTGAGGGGAAAAATTGGGAAAAACAGTGAAAAGGAGTGCCAGATGTGTAACTTGGGCGTGGTGGAGACCCTGGAACACTTTCTTATAGAATGCCCAAAATACCAGTCTAAAAGAACTAGATTCACGGGGAGTATAATGGGGAAGTGGGATGGGAGAATGAAGGACATGTGGTTAGGGGGCGACTCAAAGGAGAGGGTTAATATACTAATCGAAGAGACTGGGAAGAATGGGGCAAGGGATGTCATCGAGCAGTTCGTCTCCGAGTGTTGGGAGGAGAGAAGAAGCGTGGGAATAGGGAGGCAGTTGGTAGAACAGGGGTAACCAAGGCCTTCTCATACGAGAACCGCGACAAATCAGCGGCCGGCCGAAGTGTTATTATTATTAAAGTTTCCCATAAACGTACCCGAGCGCACAAGCGACACATGTTGTTTTTCAACCAATGTGACTACACTGGCCTAAACGATACGCTAATAGAAATCAACTGGAAGAGTATTCTCTCTTTTGCCTCTGCTTACATGAAGGCAGAACGAACCTTCATGGTTTCACAACGATATAAGAAAATTAATCCGTCAACGCAAACGAATCCATCAAAATGCAAAAAAGGCTAATACGCCACAATCGTGAGAAAAATACCGTAAAAAGAGAAATCAAACAACATCCGTAATTAGAAAAGCTATTAAAAGACAGATATTTTATTAAACTAGAAAAAAGTCTCAAAGGCGAACCAACCTCGTCTGCCAACTGGTGGAAGACGCGGTATAAAGTTATGAATAAACAAAAATTAGACATCCCTGTCCAACAATACAACAATCGTGTACTGTCAACTTATACTGAAAAAGCCAATGCATTCAATAATTATTTTTGTACTATCTCCCAAGTGGATGACTCTACCCACCCGTAATCACAACACTTCTCGTCCAATGTTAGAAAAGTATAGCATACTGACAAGCAATGTCAGTGACGCCTTAAGTTCCCCAAAAAGCTCCAAAGCGTGTGACCCGGACAACGTAAGTCCGAGACGTCTCAAAGAATGTAGATCAACCCTTACGAAACCGCTCACAGACATCTTTAACTATCTTCTGTCTCAGTGTTACTTTCCGGCTGAGTGGAAGAAAGCTAACGTAACCCCAGTACTTAAAAAGGACAACCCCAACATCGTTACTAACTATAGGTCAATATCACTGATTAGTTGTATCGGCAAGGTTTTTGAAAAGTGTATATTCAAACAATTACTTGCTTTCCTTCAATCAAATTCCCTGATTTCTCAATTTCAATCTGGATTTACACCTAAAGATTCGACTACGCTGCAACTTACCGATATTTATAACACTATAAGCGCTGCCCCCGACAAAGGCAAAGAAATCCGTCTTGTGTTCTGTGATGTGAGGAAAGCATTTAATAAAGTTTGGCACAAAGGTCTTGGTTTCAAGTTAGAACCCATAGGAATAACAAGAAATCCGTGATTTATGAATTTAAAAACTTCGAATCTTAATTGAGTAATCGTCAACAGCGTGTTGTCATTAATTCTGAGACCTCTAGTTGGAGACCAATTACAGTGGGCGTTCCAAAAGGATCAATCCTAGGTCCTCTGCTGTTTATAATATTCTTCAATGATATCGCTGACAATATTTAAAGTAACATCCGCTTGTTCGCCGACGATACAAGTCTCTACTTAATGATAGGAAACCCTGACATATCAGCGGACATTCTAAACCACGACTTGTCGCAACCAGAAAGCTGGTCAAATCAATGGCTTGTTCATTTTAACCTCTCAAAGTCTGAGTCTATGCTCATTTCCCATAAAACTGTTCGAAACAACCATCCCTCACAGAAAATGTACAGTAAGAATATTACAAAAGTTAATTGCCACGCACACCTGGGCGTACTTTTAAATAACCGGGGCTCCTGAAGAAAACACATTGAAACAATATCTGCTAAAGTCTGGAAAAGAATTGGCTTATTGAAAAAATATAAATACAAATTTGATCGCAAAACTTGAAATAATATATGTTGCTTTCATTAGACCAGTCCTGGAGTACTCAGATACAGTATGAGATAACTGCACGGAATCTAAATCCGATGAACTGGAACGCATCCAAATTGAAGCTGCCAGAATTGTAACAGGTGCAACTCGGAGTGCGCGTAAAGCTCTTATTTACGCGGAAACAGGGTGAGAACCTCTTAAAGTAAGAAGAGAGAAACACAAATTGAAACAGCATTTCAAGATGTACCACAGAATGGTCCCTACATACTTATCCATGTTGATTCCTCTGCTAGCGTCTGCGTCTCACGAGTACAGTCTGCGTCCTTACTGTTCCCTTCTCTCGTACCCAACAACACAAGGAATCACCCTTGCCTTCAACCACTCGGCGATGGAATGCTCTACCATTACACGTGAGAGGAAATAGTTCGTTGTAAAATTTGTCGACTTACTTAAAGACAAACAAACTGCTTGTTCCCAGTTACTTCAAATGTAATACACGATGGGGTAGCAGTTGGGGACTTTAAGATTCCAGGGCTATTTTTTGCAGACGATATGGTACTAGTGTCAGAAAGCGAAGAGGGGCTAGCGAAAATTGCTGGAAATTGTTGGGAAATATGAGAACAAATGGAGACTCGAACTAAATGAAAGCAAAAGCAAAGTTATACCTGTGGGCCGTAAAGTGGATCCTACTCGAAGGTGGACAGTGGGGGAGTTCTGTATGCCAGAAGGTAGCAGCAAACTTCTTAGAGTAGGAGAGACAGGTGACTACGAATATCTGGACTTAAACATAAACATCACAGGAAGAGGCATCTACCGAAACCACACAAACAAATTGATTCTGAAGGGGAGGCGAATCCTCAACCAAATGACACTTATAGAGAGAAACAGAGACAATAAGGTTTTCGTGGGGAAACCCATTTGGGAAATGGTGGGTCTGCCAAGTCTAACATATACATAACCAAACGGCTGCAAAGAGATTGGAAACCCTATAGAACGACGCAAGCCGATGATAACGGGGCCGAGTAATGCCGCAGCACTAGAAGCAAACAAGGGGGAGCATGGGTGGATGAAGATCAAGGACAGGATAGATTTATTGAAACTCTTGTTATCTTAATTATTTGGTAAATCTCCCCGACAGCCAATGATGTAAAGTAATATTCCAGAGTATTTTCAACTCAAATAGCAAGACAGGGTGGATGGTTCAAGTGAGGGAGTTAATAGAGAACTACTCATTGGAGATCACTGACCTAGACGAAGAGGCAACCGAGGGTAAAAGATCGTCAGAGAAATTGTCATGGAGGATGGTAACCTTAATTGGCGAGAGGGGGTCAAATCAAAGAGATCTTTGGGTGGCCTGCATGATAAAGAGAAGCCTGGTTTTGATGAATACCTTGATGGCACCTTTGAGGGGGGGGGGGGTCACTGTTGTTCAAACTGATGTCGCAGTCCCTGGAGCTGAGGGGGAAAACAGTAAAAAGGAGTGCCAGATGTATAATTTAGGCGTGGTGGAGACCCTGGAACACTTTCTACTAGTATGCCCAAAATACCAGTCTAAAAGAACAAGATTCACTGGGAGTTTAATGGGGAGGTGAGATTGGAGATTGAAGGACAAGTGGTTAGTGAGTGATTCAAAGGAGATGGTTAATATGCTAATCGGAGAGATTGGAAAGAATGGGGCAAGGGATGTCATCAAGCAGTTCGTTTCCGAATGTTGGGAGGAGAGAAGAAGCGTAGGAATAGGGAGGCAGTTGGGAGCAGAGGGGTAAACAAAGCATTCTCACCCGAGAACCGAGACAAATCAGCGGCCGGCCAAAGTGTTGTTATATTATTACATTTCCAGTTGGCCTAATATATTAAAATTAATTCCAACCACTTTTGGGCGAATGGAGATATCATGACGGGATGTGTCGCTTAACCATTTACCTTACGCATCCGTTATATACAAATTCAGCAAATGGTCAAGTGACGCAATGGCGGGAGGTATCTAATTTTATTGCTCTTGCTTTAAGGAGTTTATATTTGTGAAACTATTATATTCTATTGGGAAGATCGTCTTGGAACTTTCGATAGATTCCTTGTTAATGAATTTGGTCATCTGATGGAGTTATCTTGGAGTTCCAGAACTTGGTATTTATGGCATTATAATATTTTTGTTGTTGTCGAGCCCATTGTGGCAGTTGGAACGTACTGTTGTGTCATGAAAAACCGATAATGAAGAATTTACTTTACTAGTATAAAACCTACCTTCCTGTCATTGTCTTGTGGAGAGACTTGAGTGGGGTTTAGTTACTTGATCACATACACATATCTGTAAATTTAAAACATACATCTGAATACATCAATGTAAAGATCTTAGTTTGATTCTTAGCTGGAGGTTTTGAAGCGCAGCTGTACCCATTGTGCAACCCGTGTGTTATCGATCTTAACCAGTGAATTGTTTGTTTGTCTTTCTTCCAACGATGTGTGACTGTGAACTCTGAACTCTTGTAATGTCGCCGGCGATGAACGATGCGCCCATTGATGGAATGGATGGTAGGGATGATAGGAAGCGGGAAAGAGTAGTTGTGGAGACCCCCTCTCCATTGGATCACAAAAATCTAGGCAGATAATGACCGGTGATTATTCTGACATAGACGAAAGTTGTGACATTGCATATCAACCCCCAAGCGATGATAATGATGAACTTGCATCAAGGTGGTATATAAGTAATTGAATTTTGTTTAAATTGAAATTCCCACAGCTGATATTCCTTAAACCCAAATTAAGTATATACAAATTATACATCAAAATGAAGGTTGAGATGTATAGAACACGAAACACATATGTAATCGGTCTGCTACCGTATTCGTACTAGAACTGATAATAAAATAACATTTCACGAGAACAACTTGTGGCCAAATGTGCTTCACATATCCAAGAACAAAGCTAGGCATTCAAAACACTTTAGAGCGCAGCGATAGGACTGCATTTGGGAAAAGGACAACACTGTCTGCATTTTTTTTTATTGAGGATGGATTCCATGTTCGACAGACATGCGCAAATCACTCGATACCACGAATTTCCATCGAAAAACAAAGTGGTAAAATTCTAAGATATTTCAACAGATGTCATGATACCTTGCGTAGGATATGGCAACTGTGCAGTCTCTATATAATAACAGTATGCCGCGTGATGCAAACTGAATATGAATGTTCGGAATTGACGAGTTACAGGGGCGAGTTGTAGTAGGATGGGCAGTTACATGTCTGTGTCAGATGAGAATTGAGTTCTGTTTGACAACAGGTGAGACAAGAAATCTCTGGGAGTGCCGGAAGTGTGAAGAGAAGGACTGTGAGATGGGATCTGTTCGCCGTTCGAGTGGTCTTAATATTCATCATAATCTGTACATATTATTTAATATAATTTAATTTAAGTTAAAAAGAATGAGTAGCTTGTTGGTAAGTTTTACATTGGTGGCAGAGGTCGGAAGGCTTGGATTGAAGAGGATTTTGTTTAAGTGGTATGTGGTGATAGAATTGTCATTTTGTTTTCTTCACCCGCACGTTGCAATTGTGTGAAATAAAATGTAAACAGAAATTTTCTGTAAACAGTAATTATACAAATATCGTCTTTGAGAAACAATTATTATTCATGTCAGAACAACAACCTGTGTTTATCCTCGTCGGAGAATCTAGAGTCTGTGGTTTCCAGAACTTTAATTATCCATTATAATTTGAGTTCATTCCAGTAATTCAACGTGGTGCAGTAATTAGTGACTTGGTCAATGAAACATTAAGTGTTATAAAGAAAGTAAAGAAATCTCATGAAATCATAATAATAAAAATTGCTTGTGACATTAATAACTTTACACAATTTTCTAGACACAAAAATGGCAAATATTTAAAATATAATTCAGAAGTGACACATAATCAAGTTTTTGATGAACTGAAAAACTTTAAGAGAAAAATCAAGAGCTGTTGTTCACGAGCTGTTGTTGGTTTTGTTACCATTCCAACTTTGTCTTTTCAAAAATATAATGAATATAAAAATGGCCGCCACTTCAATTTAAATGAAGAACAAACTAACAGTTTCCAAGTGAAATTAGACGATGGTCTGAATTCGTTAAATTCTTCCTTGAAATTAGAAAATTCCCGAAAACAAACTGGCTTGATTTCAGGATGTCGTACAGTTTCTTGGCATAACATCATTTCTAAAAGTTAAGAAATTGTTTCACTCAACTGTATGTTGGTCTATATGCTTCAACTTAATTAAAAGAAAAAAATAGCACAAGTGATCCAGAAAACCATTGTGAGGGCACCCAGCCAAGCACATCAGATTGTGATTTCAAAAGAAATGGACACAATTAAATAGTGTAAGTTTAACATTCAGCATTTGATTAGATTCTGATTTAAACTTTGACAGTACAATAAAAAGTATAGCTAAAGAAGATGAAACAGTGAGTGCAGTAAAGAAACCAGTGGTTATGCTTGATATTTTCAGGGTGGAGGGGGACGATGATTGGGAGGATTGGTTGTGTCAAGATTAATGGTTGGAGTAAAAGCCTAAAATGTAAATTTCTTGGGGTGAGGTTAAAGGATTCAGCTTATAAAGTTTATCAAGATTTGAGTGACCTAATTAAGTCAGATTGGAGGGAATTTTGTAAAATGTTAGAGAAACGGTTTCATAGTTCTTGGGAGCTGCAATTGTATAAATCAAGATTTTTGTCAATATCCAAACAATCTGGGGAAACACTGTTAGAATTAGGAAATAGAATTCGTACTTTAGCTTAGAAAAGCTTATCCAGACACTGATGCTGACATTCGTGATGAATTGGCTCGTGATCAGTTTATTAGAGCATTAGATAGTGTTGAGATGGCATTAAAGTTAATACATAACTTACCCCAAAATCTGGATGATGCCATTCGCATGGCCATAAAATGGCAGTCCATGGAAACAGACATTAGGGTTAGTATAAAATGGGAAATCCAATCACCACAAAATCATGTTTGTGTTGAACAGTCTCAAACAGCTGACTCTGTACAGAAAAAAGTGAACTATCAGCAATGATGAAAGAAGTTCTAACATTATTAAAAGAGAACAGAGAAGTTGGAAATGTAAGAAATAAGCCAAGATATCGCCAAAATTTTGCAAAAAGCAAAAAATGTTTGCTATGAATGCGGGAAAGAGGGTCATGTTCAACAATAGTGTTCAAAGATTAAAGTTTGCTATAACTGTGGGGAACGTGGCCATATCAAGTCACAATGTAAGAAGAACTCGTGTATAGGAAACGAGTGGTAGCCGATGTTGTGGGTCAAACTTCGGTGATGGATTTTTTATACCCAAATGGTGAAGAGCAGAAGGAATTTTTGCAACTGATCCAGGAATGTCTCTGTCTTGTATCGGATTTATTAATAGGACTAGATTGGAACTTTTAGTTGATACATGGTCAGTATACACACTGCTAAATTATGACATTTTTAAAGAACTTTGGAAAAAGGGTCAAGCTCTTGAGGTGATGGCATTTCAGAAGCAAGTAGTCTCTGCTAATGGTGAGCCAATCAATATTTGTGGTGCAGCCAACTTAGAAATAGTAATTAATGGAATTAGTTGCCAGCAAAAGGTATTAATAGTCAATGATGTGGCTTAACAATGTTTACTGGGAATGGACTTTCTTCAGACAAATAGGGTGGCAATATATTTTCAACAGTTAACTAAGACTATACATGATAAACAAAGTCGTTTGAAAGCTCTTCGTTGTGGCTCAACTGTGTGTAGAGTAGCATTAAAAGAAACTGTAAACATACCAGCTGGCCATGAAATGTTGGTACCAGGTAATATAAAAAGAAATCACAGAGGAATTTTTGGAGATGATACATATCTATTTGAGTCCTCGTCAAAGTTTAGCAGTCAAGGAGTCTTGGCTGCATGTGTTTTAATGTCAGGCAGCAAAAAATGTGTACTTAGAATGTTGAATACCACCCCTTATGATGTGAAGCTGTTCCAAAATACTACAGTTGGACTTGTGACTGCTGTTGATGCAGCTGTGGAACTCATTGATTTCTCTTTCCCATTATGGTAGAAATGCTTAAATCGAAAATATCAGAGGGCAAAATGTTTTCCCCTCGGGGCAGCAGGTAGCAGCTCCAATAAAAGGGGAAATAAATGACCAGATGCAACAACATAGAGAAAAACTTAGAGAAATGCTCAACATACCACGTAATGTAACTAATGAACAACATGAGAAGTTGTTTCTACTCATTGATAAATTCCAAGATAGATTTTCAACCTCACCTGATGACTTGGGTAGGACAGAAATTATTAACACAGAATCAACACAGGAGAAGAGGCAGCTATAAAATAAACACCTCGCTGAATTCCCTGGCACCGGAGGGAAGAGTTGAAGACCTTGATTGACGGGATGCTTCAACAAAATGTCATACGTCCATCCCAAAGTCCATGGTCTTCACCAATCGTCTTGGTGAAGAAGAAAGAAAATACGACCCGATTTTGTATCGACTTTCGTCGAATCAATGATTTAACTAAAAAAGATGCCTATCCTATACCCAGGATTGATGACATCTTAGATAGTTTGTCTGGAGCAAGTTATTTCTCAACACTAGATTTATGTAATGGATACAGGGAAGTTGAATTAGAAGAGAAAGGCAAAGAAAATACAGCATTTTCTTCACCGTTTGGGTTGTATGAATTCAGAGTGATGGCGTTCGGATTAACGGGAACTCCGGCAACGTTCCAGTGATTAATGGAATCGGTCCTGATAGTGTTACAGTTTGAAATGTTCATAATCTATTTAGATGATATAATTGTGTTTAGTTCCAATTTTGAAGAACATCCCAAAAGATTGGAATTGGTATTCACTAGATTTAGAATCAGTGGGTTAAAGTTAAAGCCCAAGAAATGCCACTTTGCTGCAACAAGTATAAAGTGTTTAGGACACATTATTTCAGAAAAGCGAGTAGAAACAGACCCTGACAAGATTAGAGTAATTAAGGAATGGCCTCGACCCCAAAATACTCAGGAATTAAGATCTTTTGTCGGTCTTGCTAGTTACTATTGTTGATTTACCCCCTATTTTGCTGAAATTTGTGCCCTGCTGAATAAGTTAATGGGGAAACAATCATTCACATGGATGGACTTCACAGTGTGAGGAAGAATTTCAGACATTGAAGTTAGCCTTAACTAGTTCACCTATACTGGCTTATCCATCAAGTGATGGCAATTTTGTGTTGAATACTGATGCATGTAACCAGTCAATAGGAGCAGTACTCTCTCAAGAACAAAATGGTAGGCTGAAAGTTGCAGCATTTACAAGTAGGTCTCTTACTAAGAGCGAGAATAATTATTATGCTACAAAGAAAGAAGTCCTAGCATAAGTGACTTTTATTAAACAATTTCGTCATTATCTATTGGGTCATCCATTTCAAGTTAGGACAGATCATAAAGCTCCCACACGACTGTGGAACTTTAAAGACCCCCTGGAACAAGTTGCTCTTTGGCAGGCCTATTTAACAGAAAATGAAATGAAAATTATTCATAGAAATGTGAAAACTCATACCAATGCATATGCTTTATCGTGAAGAAAAAGATCTACAAGTGTGGAGAATGAGGGAAATGCAGAAATTGAGGAGGAAGAGGAGATGTTTTGTTGAATGATTAAATTCAATCCAAAGTTGGATTGGAAGGAATCACAAGCTGCTGATGCAGATATTACTGTAGTTATACAGTTGATAATTCAAAAGAAGGATAAACCTGTGGTTCAGGAAGGGATGTTAAACAATTTGAAACGATTACTAGGACAGTGGAAAAAATTGGTGATTAAAGAAGGAATTTTGTACAGAAAATTGTTAGATAATGATCAACACCACCTTCAAATAATTGTCCCAGAATCTCTAAGAAACCAGTTCTTACCAGAATTGCATCAAGGAATAGGTGGTGGACATTTAGGAAGTAGGAAAATGAAAAGAAAATTTCAGCAAAGATATTACTGGCATGGGTGGTCTGAAGATGTAGAAATATTCTGCAAGGAGTGTATTCAATGTGCATCCAGTAGTAATCCTAACAAGAGAAAAAGGGTCCCATTAATCTCCATTAAAGCAGGGGCCGCACTGGAAAAAATAGCAATGGATATTTTGGGACCTCTTCCACAAAGCAAACATGGTAATAAATTTATCTAGGTCATCTCCGATTATTTTACAAGATGGACTGAAGCCTACACATTAAGAAATCATAAAGCAAAAACAGTAACAAAAAAAATTGTGAAAGAATTTTTTGTAGATTTGGAGCACCATACTCTATCCTTACAGATCAAGGGCCAGAATCTGAATCAAAATTATTTGCCGAGATCAGTAAATTGTATGGCTCAAAGAAACAAAGGACAACGGCCTACCATCCACAATACGATAGTCAAGTTGAGTGGTTTAACCAGACCTTAATGGATGTGCTCAGCAAACATGTTGATAGTGACCAGATGAATTGGGATGAACAGCTTCCATTTCTTATGTTGGCATATCGAACTAGTGTGAATGAGTCCTCCAAGTTCACTCCACCATTTTTAATGTTTGGCCACGAGCTGCAGTTGCCAGTTGATGTAATGTTTGGAGGAAGAGAAATGATTCCAGAAATGAGTACAAAATATGCTTCTCACCTAAAAGAAAGTCTTAATGAAGCATTCCTCAAAGTAAGGGAAAATTTGGGTTCGGAGCAAAAATGTCAAAAAGATTATTATGATAAAAACCTTTTGGTTCATGGTAATAGGTTGAAGTTATACCCATGTTCAGAATCACAGAGAGAAGACATTGTCCTGGAGCAGTAGTTTGCAACTCCTGACGCAAGTCTTCAAAGCAATGCAGAAAAGGGAAAGATGAACATTCAAAGTACTGGATCTAAAAGAAAAGTTCCTCTCCTGGAGCAGCAGTTGGCAGCTCCTGAAAGTAGAGAACCAAACGTTTCACATAAACAACTGAAAGAAGGCGTGGAGTTTGATAACAGTATTTTGGAGCGACAACAGGTAGCTCCTGACTCAACTGTTGCATTTGAAATAGATACTGATGTTGACAGTGATACTGATGATGATGTTAATGATGGTGAAACTGATGAAGGTAATGATAATGAATACAATGAAAATGATGATAGAGAGCCAGGCGAAGACAACATACTAACTGTTCAGATGGTGAACCATGGAAATTCTACTGACAGACAAGTGATGGAACGACAAAGTCCTTGTCTGCAAAGAATGAAACGTCCACCCTCATATCTGAGAGACTATGTAACTGATGAGTATTAACTTAGTCATAAACTTAACATTGCATCCAAATAAGACATAGGGGCGTGTCTTCCAGGGGAGGGAATAGTGTGACACAAACTGAATATGAATGTTCGGAATTGACGAGTTACAGGGGCGAGTTGTAGTAGGGTGGGCAGTTACATGTCTATGTCAGATGAGAATTTGGTTCTGGTCGAGAACAGGTGAGACAAGAAAACTCTCTGGGAGTGCAGGAAGTGTGAAGAGAAGGACTGTGGGGTGGGATCAGCGCGCCGTTCGAGTGGTCTTAACATTCATCATCATCTGAATATATTATTCATCTGCAATTGTAAATAATATAATTTAATTTAATTTAAAAAGAACGAGTATCTTGTTAGTAAGTTTTACAGCTGTATTAAGACGATCTGTCTGATTATTTGATTTTACACAGCGTTGTATATCGATGCTTTTTCCATCCGATGACGTTGATCGGAAATCGAAAGTAATTTGAAATGTTAACAAAGGCAACAGTTTTCGAATTTACCCCATGCAGCTCTGTCGCTGCATTTCAAGAATTTTGATGCCCTAGTTTTGTTCTTGGATGTGTGAAGCACATTTAGCCACAAAGAGTTCTCGTGAAATATTATTTTATTATCTCTTCTAGTACGAATACGGTAGTAGACTTCCAGGAACCAGTGGTGGCTGCTGTCAACTCCATTATTGATTACAAATGTGTTTCGTGTTCTATACATCTCAATCTTCATTTTGATGTATAATTTGTGTATATTAAAGTTGAATGTAAGGAATATCAGAGATGGGAAGTTCAAAATAAACAAAATTCTATTACTTATATAGCACATTAAGCCACACATTTATACGAGCCCTCAGAATCCCAGCAGTTGAAGCCACCCCGAGGTCGATATTCATCGAAGCGCAACGGGAGCGTATCGAGCAGCTGGGACATACAGTTAAAGAACTCAAGAGTGATTTGAGATTAAAAGACAAGACAATAACCGATCTACTTGATAAAGTTTATGATCTGGAACAGTACGGGAAGCGTACGTATCTAAGACTGTCCGGCATCCCCGAGACAGCCAATGAAGAAACTGATGAGATAATTATAGACACTGTTGCAGCAATAGGCGTGCCTATTTCTGCGAGTGACATCTCACGTAGCCACAGAGTTGGCCCGAAACGTGTGAACGGGAAGACTTTTAACAATAGGCCAATTATATTTAAACTAATTAGTTATAGAGTCAGAGATAAACTATTCAGAGCTAGGGCCAAGTTAAAGAAAATGAATCCTCGAGCTAGCCCACAGGTTAACAGCAGTGTAAATAATCGTATATTTTTTAACGAAGATTTAATAAAAACTCGATCCAATTTTGAATGGCGTGCCAGGAAATTAGCCCAGCAGCATAAACTTAAGGAGACATGGACATTTGATGGTGTAATTTTTACCAAGCTCCTAAATGACAGTGTTAAGCGACTGGCAACAGTCACCCATATTAGAGATCTAGAAGATAGACTTAGGCTTCTTCCGATAGAAACCTAATTGGATCACACCTCGGCCAGAATTAGCAGACATCTACATTCTATTGGCACTCTCGTGTAATTTATAATAAGATTAACCCATATAAACAAAAACAAAAAAATCACTGACACCTGCGGCTACGATAATAGCATCGGGCTTCCTCACACAAAAGCCTAAGCAGCGCACACCTTAGTCTGAAATTGATATTCAAGATTTGTTTTGTTACAAATTGTGTGAGGGTGCACACGGGCACTCTCCGATAATCTGTAATAAGACAAACTTATATAAACAAATACTTTCACTGACATCTGCGGCCTTAATGATAGTATCAGGCTTCCTCGCACAGAAGCCTAAGCAGCGCACACCTTTGGCTGAAATTGTAATTCAAGATGTGTTTTCTTACAAATTATTGGAGGGTGCCCACGGACACTCCCCAATAGTCTGTAATAAGACAAACGTATATAAACAAATAGTTTCACTGACATCTGAGGCCTTAATGAACGCACCATGCTTGACCCGGAAAAAAATTGGGACCAGCTGATTTTGGTGTCATTCGACGCGGAATTTATCTGGGAACAACATATCCAAAATCCGCAAAAATCCGCTTTGGGGAAAAATTTTCATGCAAGATGCCCGCAAGGAGGGGTTTCATAGAAGAAAAAAATCTTTAGTGGCATCAATTTCTCAACAGTCTTGATATTTTGAGTGAGATCTGGAGAAGTTTTGTGCATCATTTTAACTTTAAGCACGAATGCCAATCCCATAAAGCGGAAAAATGAATGAGACAATTCACAATTATTAGGGAAATGGCCCCAAAATACCATTTTCTTCAATTTTCACACCCATTCGAAGTTGAGTCTGAATAGAACAGAAACAAGAGCACGCCTAGTGGGGCAACATACGCCCGTCAAAATTGGAACATGCACAAGTTTCTCTGGGGTAAGGTTGGCCATTCCGTTGCCCTGTCTGGGGTAAAGGGTAATTCACCTGTTTTCATATTTTCATATGAAGTGATCTGAGGTCTTCACAAAATAAAAAAATGGAGCATCCATTTTATTCACAAGATAACTTCTAAAGGGCTGCAAGGCTGCTGTAGAAGATTCTCCTCACCGTGTACAATGGTAGCGTCCATTCATTGACAGGTTAACTTCATTGATAACAATTGACGATAGGTGAAGCCAAGGAAAAGGATATTTTGAGGCGCACAGCAGCTGCTATAAACGGCGAGGATTCTCGTTTAAAAATAAAACGGTGTTATCTGCGCCTGTCACATGCACACCGACAATTGATGATCAACATGGGTGCAAAGTTTGCACAATAAAGCAAATAAAATGTTGGAGTAGGCGACACAATAGTGTAAAGTTTCAAGTACTAAAAGGGGGCATAACTCTGGAAATACAAAACAGAGTTATCTGCTCTTGTCACACGCACAACGGCAATTGGTGATCAACATGTTTGCAAAGTTTGAACAACATAGCATGTAAAATGTTGAAGGAGAAGGCGACACAATCCTGTAATGTTTTAAGTACTAAAAGGGGCATGACTCTGGAAATACAAAATGGAGTTACCTGCTCTTGTCACATGCACAACGGCAATTAATAGCATGTAAAATGTTGAAGGATTAGGCGACACAATACATGTAAAATGTTGAAGGAGAAGGCGACACAATCCTATAATGTTTTAAGTACTAAAAGGGTCATAACTCTGGAAATACAAAATGAAGTTACCTGCTCTTGTCACATGCACAACGGCAATTGGTGGTCAACATGTGTGCAAAGTTTGAACAACATAGCATGCAAAATGGGGAAGCAGTAGGCGACACAATACTGTAATGTTTTAAGTACTAAAAGGGGCATAACTCTGGAAATACAGAACAGAGTTACCTGCTCTTGTCACATGTACAACGGCAATTGGTGATCAACATGTGTGCAAAGTTTGAACAATATAGCATGTAAAATGTTGAAGGAGTAGGCGACACAATACAGTAATGTTTTAAGTACTAAAATTGGGCGTAACTCTGGAAATACAAAACAGAGTTACCTGCACTTGTCGCATGCACAACGGCAATTGGTGATCAACATGTGTGCAAAGTTTGAACAATATAGCTTGTAAAATGTTGAAGGAGTAGGCGACACAATACTGTAATGTTTTAAGTACTAAAAGGAGGCATAACTCTGGAAATACAAAACAGAGTTACCTGCACTTGTTACATGCACAACGGCAATTACAGATCAACATGTGTGCAAAGTTTGAACAATCCCGAGATGAGATCTGACCGAAATCATGCCGGTGTTCCTCAAGGCACTCTGTTGTCGCCAGCTTCGTCTCCAATCTCAACCGGCTCGGAGTTCAGGCAATTCTCCCCTCGACAGTCTCCACAAGCAGAGACACATTTGATTGCGTTCTTTCTGCAAGAGCATATATTCGTTCCGCAGGGGTGTTTGGAGGTCACTTTGCATTTACAATGTATAAATTTCAGGCGCTGCTTCCAGGCCAATCATCACGGGTATCAATTCATTTTCGAGAATTTCCCAGCCCCATTTCTGAGGATCTAGGTTATCAATATCCAATGGCTTCCATTCCACCGTTTGTATGTGGACTCGCAAGCTGTGAATGTATGCCGCGCGTTCAGTTGGGGTAGTTTCTGAAGTTCGATTCCTGTCTTGCTGGAAGTGACCATTGTCATGAACTTTGAGTATCTCAAGCCATTCAATGTGTCTGTCTGCTTGCCAGATTACAGCATTACAAACAGTTCAGCGCCGATTCTTCCAATTTCTGCTTGAGATACGGTGCTGTCGTGCATTGTTGCTAATATCTTCTGAATCTCCCTTGACTTTTCTAACCTCTTGAGAAGCTGTGTTTTTCCATGGCCACACGTTGCCGAAGTAACATCACACCCACTCCATGCATGTATGAACAGGAGGTGTCGCCTAGTTGTTTCTCCGATCTTCGCTATTATATCTGCGATCCTCCATGCCTCCCCACCCCTGTGTGGCGTCCGTGCTTCTGATTGGAAATAAACATCAGCCAAAGTATGATTCCAATGGTGAACGGATAGCACTAGTACATCAGTATCATCTGCGGCAATGACAACTGAATTCCCTTGAGATGAAAGTTTGATGGCACTTTCAACAATCAGGGTATCAGCATCGCCCGAACTGCAGTTAACAGTATGTCCACCCGCTCTCAGCAATATGGACAGCAATCTTATGAACTGCATTTGCTTATTCTCGCTCGACAAGAACCGTTCCTGGTTCTTGTGTGCAGTCGTGGTGTCTGTCAAATGGATATCAGCACACACGTTGATAGCTCTACTTCTATACTCATGACTCTTCGTGCTTAGTCGCTGTCCATAACCATCGAAGACGACACAGCAATTCTGCCCATATTTGTTGGCCACATATCCAACATTCTGATTGGCTACTTCCGAGTAGGTAGCCTTCGCCTTCCCTTTGCCTCTGTTGAGGAGAGCCCATCCGTCAATCACGTACGCGGAATGAGATGTCGGCTTCGAAAGTGCTACTCGATCTGTTATTGCAGCTGCTAGGTCTGCTTTGTTTGCTTTTCTGAGAAAGACGTCTTTGAAGAGGGCTGTTGGCATCACAGTCAGTTCGTACTCGAAGAACTGTGTCACATCGCGCACCCTCTGAGCAATAGCTATCAATCGAGTGAACAGAGCGGATGGGTCCATTGATACCCTCTGGTTATCCAACTTCACCCCGGGAGTTCAAATGGTCTAAAGTGCGAATTTGATCACTCCTTTTGATGGAGGCATCAGCAACAACAACATTGTCTAGTTTAAAATGTATCTCCGCCTCTACCGACTCGGTATTGTCGCAGTTAATACCATCACCCAAGGAAGCTGACAATCCGGAAGACAGGGAGCGCAATCTTTCATTCTCATCGAAAGGATCGTACAAGTCAAACCACTCTAGTATTTTCATCATGTCGGTGTTGTCTCGTTTACGACGAGATGTGCCCATGTCTACATGTTGTTCACTGGTACTGAGTTTCATGTCAGTCACCGTTGTCATTGCTCCGTGTATTTCAGCGCATTTATGCATGGTGTAAATCCACTCCTGACGCAGTGATTCGGTCACCCCATGACCTCGCGTTAGTCCACCTCGACTTTTAATTGAGGGCATGAGGACTTGTTCAATCACAAGGTCACTTGAAAGGCCTTCCCAAACCCTGGAACTCCGGCGTATAGCATGGAAACCATCAAAGAAGAATCTATCATACAACCACGGATGTTTCTTGTGGAGCTCAAGCATCATTTGCAGATACAACCTGCAACTCTTAGCGTAGTGTACGTGTCCCGTGGTAGTGAAGAGGTTCAACATATTACTGACAGCAATAAGGTGAAGATTCCAATCACCAATTCGTTCACCTCTGATGAACATTTTCAGTGTCTGGATATATTCTAGATATTGTATCCGTAGCTTAGCAGTACGCGATTGTACAGCCAGTTTGGATTTGTACTCGTCGAGGCAAGTGTTTACCCTTAGAGAGCTGCTGAGTTTGCAACACAGGAAAGAGATATCGAGCTGTCCAGCACATTATCATACAACTCCTTGACACTATCTAAATCTTCCCTGTTGATAGATTTCTGTCCACTCCAGACGCTACATAAACTCCTCGGAACGGCATCAGGTTCAGCCATTTCTGAGCTAGTAAGGGCGTTTAGCCGCTTGTTCGTCAGCGTAGCTTTGACCAGCAAATGTCTCCGCATTGCCCTTGACACTGCTTTGCCGGGTAACATCACTGCGAAAGGACCATGGACTTCATGTAAGACCTCCTCCAGGCCAGATCCAGCCATCACTGACCCGATACTCCCGAGAAAACTCATGATTGTGTGGAAACCACCTAACCGACAAACAATGTTCATCGACAGAGCAGTTATTATCTCAGTGCCTTCAACCATAACACCACCATCAGTATAAATGCTATACAAAATTTTCCCCAAAGCGGATTTTGGATATGTTCTTCGGGAGACATTCCACTTCAAAATGACACAAAAATCAGCTTATCCCAATTTTTTTCCGGGTACGACCACTTTACTTGGTTCAACGCCTGTACTACTTCCTTACACAGATGTATAATCAGTGCACACCTAGGTATAAACTTAACCTCAAACATATCAGTTCTTGCCTCCGCTGATTATGAAGCAGCAATAGACAAACTAATGCACAAAAAATTAGCTCTAGAAGCCGATTCACTGATCGAGGATTAGAATATTTTTAGTGTTCTGAACTTGTTACTCAAAATTTGTTTTGTTACAAATTATTGGAGGGTGCTCACGGGCACTACAATACTTTGTAAAAATACAAACTGATTTAAACAAATAGTTTCATTGACATCTGCGGCCTTAATGATTGCATCACGCTTCCTCACACAGAAGAATAAGTATCAGGCTTCCTCACACAGACCCATAAGCAGCGCACGCCTAAGTATAATCTTAACCTCAATAATATTAGCTCTTGTTTCAGCCGATTGTGAAGCATCAATACACTGATGTCACTGTAAATGGCTCCATGAACCGATTTACTGATTGGGGACTAGATTATGTTTGATGGTCTAAACTTGTTATTCAAAATTTGTTCTGTTGCAAATTACTGGAAGTGTGCCCACGGGCATTCTCCAATAATTTGTAATAGGACAAACTTATATAAACAAATAGTTTCACTGACATCTGCGGCCTTAATGATAGCATCAAGCTTCCTCGCACAGAATAACAAGCAGTACACACCTAGGTATAAACTTAACATCAAACATATTAGCTCTTGTTTCAGCTGATTGTGAAGCATCAATAGACAAACTAATGTCACTGTAAGTTAGGTCTAGGAGCCGATTACCTGTTTGAGGCCTAGATTATTTTTGATGGTCTGAATTTGTTATTCAAAATTTGTTTTATTGCAAGTTATTGGAAAGCCCCCCACGGGCACTCTCCTATAATCTGTGATTGGTCGGATTTATATAAACAAAATAATTTCTCTGACATCTGCGGCTTGATGATAGCATCAGGCTTCCTCACACAGTCACTTAAGCAGCGCACACCTTGGTATAAACTTAACCTCAAACATATTAGTTCTTGTTTCAGCTCAGTGTGAAGCATAATTAGCTCTGGGAACCGATTTACTGATTGGGGGCTCGATTATTTTTGGTAGTCTGAATTTGTTATTTAAAATTTGTTTCATTGCAAATTATTGTAGGATTCCCACGGGCACTCTCCAATAATTTGTAATAAGACAAACGTATATAAACAAATAATTTCACTAACATCTGCGGCCTTGATGATAACATCAGGTTTCCTCGCACAGATGCATAAGCAGTGTACACCTGGGTATAAACTTAACCTCGACCATATTAGTTCTTGTTTCAGCTGACTGTGAATGCTTCAATAGACACACTAATGCCACTGTAATTAGCTCTAGTAGCTAGAATAATTTTGGTGATCTGAATTTAACTGGTAGAATGCTAAAATATTTTTGGTCATCTAAACTTGTCCACGACTCTTTGCCTTGTTACAATTTATGGGAAAGTGCCTAGTGGCACTCTCCCATAAATTGTAACAAGGCAAATCCTTACAGACTAAATAATTTCAATTCAAAAATAATATGAAGCACATCCACAGAATATGAAGCCATTAAGTTGTGTCACCTGCACTTAAGAATAAAGCCCAAATATGGGCTTCCAGCACTCTACAAGTTAATATTAAAAAATCGTTTTATTGCAAATTTTTGAAGGGTGCCCACGGGCACTCTCCGATAGTTTCTAATAGATAACATTTATATAAACAATAGTTTCACTGACATCTGTGGCCTTAATGGTAGCATCAGGCTTCCTCACACAGATGCATAATTGTTTTTTTATTAGGGCTTAACGACACATTAACAGCCATTGTCATATCATGTCGGTGACAGTTTTACGGGTGGAGGAAGCCGGAGTACCCGGAGACACACACACAGATGCATAAGCAGTGCACACCTGGGTATAAACTTAATCTCGACCATATTAGTTCTTGTTTCAGCTGACTATGAATGTTTCAGTAGACACACTAATGTCACTGCAATTAGCTCTAGTAGCAAGAGTATTTTTGGTGATTTGAATTTGATATTAAAAATTTATTTTATTGCAAAGTTTTAAAGGGTGCACACGGGCACTCTCCAATTGTTTGTAATAGGTAATATTTATATAAACAAATAGTTTCACTGACATCTGCGGCCTTGATGGAAGATCAGGCTTCCTCACACAGACGACTAAGAAGCGTACACCAAATTATAAACTTAACCTCGAACATATCAGCTCTTGTTTCAGCTTTTTGTGACGCATCAATACACAAACTAATGTCAATGTAATTAGCGCTGGGAGCCGATTAGCTGGTTATGGGCTAGATTGTTTTCGGTGGTCTGAATTTGTTATTCAAATTTGCTTTATTACGGGCTACTGGATGACGCCCACAGACACCCCAATGATTTGTGGTGAGACAAATGTATTTAAACGGATTAATTTCACTGACATCTGCAGCCTTAATGATAGCATCAGGCTTACTCATACAGAAGCTTAAGCAGCTCACACCGAGAAGTAAACCTTACCTCAAACATATTAGTTCCTGTTTCAGCTGATTGTGAAGCATCAATAGACAAACTAATGCCACTGTAAATAGCTCTAGGAGCCGATTTATTTTTGGTGGTCTGAATTTATTATTCAAAATTTGTTCTATTGCAGAATTGAGGGTAAATTGTAAGTAATAAGACAAAATTATATAAACAAGTACTTTCACTGACATCTGCGGCCTTAATGATAGCATCGGGCTTCCTCGCACAGAAGCCTAAGCACTGCACACCTAGGTATAAACTTAACCTCAAACATATTAGCTCTTGTTTCAGCTGATTCTGAAGCATCAATAGACAAACTAACGCCACTGTAATTTGCTCTAAGAGCCGATTACCTGATTGAAGGCTAGATTATTTTTGGTGGTCTGAATTTGTTATTCAAAATTTATTTTGTTGCAAGTTATTGGAGGGTTATATGACACGTTTATTTAAACAAAAGATTATGTGCGTTTGATTGAACTTCAAACAACGAGCAAGGGAACCTGGGTTTTCGCTATGGTATCCACCTTTTTATCAGGCAATAAAGGTATCAATATTGACAGCTCAATATACAATAGAGACACCTCATGTGACAATGAACATTACTCATAAGTTACCGCTTAATCTACTGTCCAATCAAAACATTCTGGTGGTCAGCATTCTTATTTTATTCAATTACTGGATCAACGGTCGAAAAACATGATTACACAGTCACTATGTCGTCTAGCCAGCGTGTATGTCCACTAAATTGCTTGGTCAACGAATGAAACAACATTACTTGATAACGTTAGGAACTAGGTCAGCATGTCTAAGGACACTTCCCTCGTGATCAACACTTACCAACCAACTCAAATGAGTTGTTGTAATTAGCTATTGGCCTTACACCTGACATTCACTGTTCTACTCAGACGATCAGCCTGATAATTTGCTGTGAATTCGTCTTTGATCATAAGCATTCCAGTAGTATAACACCTTCCAAAGGGTTGATGTGTGTGCGGGCATGAGAGAGGTAGTTTGTGTACTTGTATAACTATGTGGAACGTTTGTATGTGTTTGTGTGAGTGAGTGAGCGTGTTTCTGTGATAGGGGTGCGCAAACGTGTACGCGAGTGGTCATCTATCATTCCCGAGGTTCTCCCCTTGTGAACTATCCGTGTACGCACTTTCGGGTGGATTGGAACTTCTAAACCACCAACTTTCGCGTGTCCTGTTCGTAAGGCGAGAATTGTTTTGTATTGGGTCAATGATACATGACGAATTATTATTAGTTGGTTTGACCAACGACTGGGTGATGGGGTGCGGGGGGGGGGGGGGGGTGGGGAGGGGGTAAGGTCTGTGTATATTTTTACTTGGTCACTTGTAGTAAGTAGGAGTACATATGTTTATAGACATATCTGTGTGAATTTGGGTGCGTGTGAATGTGTGTGTTATAGTGAGTGTAATTGTATTGCGCATCGTAGAGAGTGTGTGAATATGTGTTAAAGCAAGTGCATGTATGAGTGTATTGTGAAGTGTATGTATTGTATTATAGTGAGTGTAAATGTATTGCGCAATTGTGCATTTGTATATATATATATAATGGTCTATGGTCCCAGTATATATATACAAGCTAAAAACTAAAGTGTTAAAAACTACACTTGAAGTGCTGTATTTAACACTTACTAAGTGCTGAACTAGCACTTTGTTCAAGTGTAGATATCCCAGAACTTGACAGGTGTTACAAAAATACCACTTGACAAGTGTACTGTCGCGACACTTAAAAGGAAACAACGCAGATGACGCGGATCAGGCTCGAACTCTCGAGCCTGATCCGCGTCATCTGTGTTGTGTCCTTTTAATTATGTACCCACCAAGCGCAAATCAAATTACGGACGATTTTGGAATAACCACCAATGCTAGACACATGGGAAGAGCCATCCATTCAAGTTTCAGATGTCTGACGATTGTAATGTCTAAGTGCTTAAAGCATTGCACTTTGAGATTTAAAATCAAACCCTAAGAGTTAGAATGGGTTTAACACCTTGAAAGTGTCAGTTTTAACACTTTAGTTTTTAGTGTGTATGCATAAATAATAATAATAATATATGTACAATTCAGTAATTGTCAATTCGAGGTCATGATTAGCCATTGTGTAGAAATATGTGACCTTAAACACCAATAAATAAATAAATAAATAAATTGTCAATTCTCGAATATTATCCTCAATCTACAACTTCTCTGTATTTCTCGTCTGACTGTTGGGGTACTTCATCTTTAGGTGTGGTTTTTCTGATTGACATGATTGATATATTTAAGTTAGCCAATTTCATTTCATTAGCTCGCTAGGTTCTGGACACCCAAGTACTCACAATAGTATGGGCACTACAGTGCGTGTGGAGTGTATTGTCGCTGGATCGACCGAGGAGTGGGGACTCCACCCAAACAATAATTGCAAATTTGTTGTAAAGCATAACAAGCACAAGCAAAGCTCGAGCCAGTGGACCTTTTGGATTGATAAACCCGGAGGTCTATTGGCTGAAAAATTCCCTTTTTTACAGCGATACTGGGTGGTTTTGGTGCGGTCCACATTCTACATCACTACCTACTGTATATGAAGCAGCCAAGAGTCTATCTAATCTAAAAGATCTACTTGGTAGATACTACAGTTATAACAAAATGTTAGTGAATCTTTCTTCCCCAATAATACAATGTGTATAAGTAACAGACAGACTGGAGAAATTTATATTGGTGATTAATTATTTTCTCTGCAGACAAAATATACTTTCTTAAGTATATTATTCAGTACACAGTTGAAATTGGAGGTCTTGTGACTGTTGTATCGTGTACTCTTCTGGTGTGATAACGCACTGAGTGAGTACACTTTTGTCCCAGTCAATCTGTCCTATTAACTCGAAGGGTGTTTGCGTTTGTTCATAGCAGCACAAGAGACACTTGCAAAATTTCATCGCATGGACCACCAGGTGCAGCCTGGTGGTGAATGTGGTAAAGGTTTCCGGGTGCTTCTGGTGTTTTGTCCTCAGAGGTTGTGAATGATGTCTGGGTGAAAAGTCTGTCCCACGGAGATTTGATGGTAGTCCAACTTCCACTTCCTGTACTCTCTACAATCTGTGGTCTCGGTATTTCCTTTCTGCTTGATCGGTTAGGTTCGTGGTCTCATGGCTGGTCTCGCTTATATCGCATTATACTTTGCACTGTACAGTACAAACGCTTTGTGTATTTCAGACAACTTAATAGTTCTGCGGTAGTGAGCGCATTAACTGGCGGGTATTTTCTGTACTAGTCGTGACAGTACTTCTAGTCTCAACTGTATTTGCTCCTGTAACTAATTCAGATAAATAAATTATACTCGTCGACTGTTAAAGTACTCCACAAAGCTGAGCAATATACCCGGCAAACTGTTGCCGATGTGGCATTGTTTTGTATATATTCTCATGTTTTTAATATTTCTATTGAAATATCTTCATGCATATGTAAAAACCTTTCTTCTTTTCTGTATCACCCTCTGCAAAGCCAACCTGGAGTCATACAATAAACGGAACTACAAAACACGAGGACACGTGAACAATACAACCATCCGAGAAATTCCCCTCGTTTACAATTTTGCGGTTACATAATAGATACTATTGATGAATATCGAGCTCGGGTCGATTTGTTCAGAACTATCGTTTTTGTCACAGCATTAAACGCAACCTTCAAAAGCGTTAAACATGGTGCATATTGTACTGTCTACACTTGCGCCTAAAGGGGAAAAAACTCCTCGCCAGTTTTACTGTTATGTGTGCACTCTTCTTCCACTCGAAGATCTCAGAAAGCTCCCTGTCCCATTGGACTATAGTCCCCAATAGAAAATCCTTGCGTATTGTATCTGGTAAAACACATGATAGTTCGTGTAAGTATGGAGTTGTCTCGGTGACGGACAGGGTCCTCACTGGGACATCTACAGCGCATCTTATCGAATTAGTTCTGTTAATGCTTTCCATGCTGATTTTGATATCAGGTGACGTTGAATTGAACCAGGGCCCAGATTCAGCTGACTCAACAACAAAAGGAACATCCTAAATATCTGCCATCTTAATATACAAAGTGCGAATGCACCGCACAAGCTAGATATTCTTTAGAGTGAAGGTCTAGCATTTGATATCCTGGCCCTCGCCGAGACATGGTTCAAAGCTGACGACCCAACATCGAATGTCCACCTGCCTGGTTTTCAGGATCCAATACATAAAGATCGGTTGACAAGGGGCGGCATATCTTAAAGAAGGCATCGGTTGTCGACATAGGCCTGATCTCAAACTATGTAATATTGAATGCCTCTGGACAGAAATACTCCCAAAACACGGTAAACCATTACTGCTGGGTGTGTTGTACCGCCCGCCCAACAGTGCAGCAGATACATGGAATACAGTTAGATCCCTTTTTTCACCCCACCCATGAACCGCTACCATAAGCCAATTTCTATAGAGATTGAGTTCGTGAAACCACCACCTTCTACTTTTAAGAGACGCGTCTGGACGTATGCTTTAGGAAATTACACTAACTAGAACACCACCATCGTTAATGAGCAATGGGGCGAAATTTTTAATAACTCTAATCTGGATACGGTGCTTTCCAACTTTACCAATAAATTACTCGATTTGGCATCATAGCATATCCCAAACAAACTTATTACCTCTATGACTACTCAACCAAAATGGCTCCACAATGACCTACGGACAAAGAAAACATCAGACAAAGAAAACGCTTATTTCGAGCTGCTAAACGTAGTGGGAGAAATGTACAATTTAGAGGAACGAAGTAGTTTCAGCTATCGGGAAAGCTAAACTCTCCCATGTTATTAAAGTTCAAAATGTATTCAAAAGTTCAGAGGTCGCATCCCCCACAATGGTGGAGACTCTGAAATCATTCACAGGAAACAACAATACCTTAGGGATTCCTACTATCACTTATCGAAATAAAACTTTTTCAACAAACATTAAGAAAGTCGAGGTCGACAATGAATTCTTTAGTTCTATATCTACTATTGACGACTCCATCGCTTCCCACCAATAACCTAGTCCTCCACCCACCGTAATAATGGATAGTATAACACTGCACTATAGCGAAGTATACGAAGCCTTAAAATTATTACATATATCTAAAGCATCCGGCCCCGACCTTATCAGTTCCCGTCCACTGAAAGAATGTAAAAATCCCTTGTGTGAGCCACTTTTAATACTTTTTAATACTTTACTTAACAACTGTTACTTTCCTCATGCATGGAAAAATGCCTGTGTTTCGCCCCTTTTAAAAAAGAACCCATCCAATTTAGTAACCAATTATCGACCAATATCTTTGATTAGCTGCGTAGGTAAAGTGTTTGAAAAATGTGTTTTTAAGCGTCTATGGAAGTTTCTAAGTGATAATAACATTCTTTGTCCATTCCAATCAGGTTTTACCCCAGGTGACTCAACTGTCCTTCAATTAACTGATATATATGACTAATTTTGTCATGCTCTCGACGAAGGCAAAGAGGTTAGGGTGGTTTTCTGCGATGTCAGCAAAGCGTTTGATAAAGTATGACATGTCGGCTTGATTCATAAACAGGAGAAAATCGGAATTTAGGGTGAAATACTTGATCTTTTAAAATCATATTTTTCAAATTAATCTCAACGTGTTGTCATAGGAGTTCCACAAGGCTAGGTCCATGGCCCGCTTCTATTCCTCGTTTATATTAATGATATAACGGAAAATTTGATCAGCAATATGCATCTGTTTGCAGACGACACATCTCTATATTTGATAGTGCAAAATCCTACACAAGCAGCTAATTTAATCAACCATGACGTGGCTACAATAAAAAACTGGGCTAGGCTGTTGTTGGTCGAACGCCGATTCGGTTTGGGATAATTGTAATGAAATTGATATCGCAAATATAGAAAAAAAAAATATAGAGAAAATCCAAGTAGCTGCAGCCAGGATCGTTACTGGTGCAACTATTAGTGGTAGTAAAGAATTATTATACGCCCAGACCTGTTGGTATACCCTGCAGAGTAGGCGTCGTAACCATAGGCTGATTCAGTTTTTTAAGATGTACCACCATCTAACTCCTCCTTACATTGATAATAAGGTACCACCAAAAACTTTCGGTATTAATTCGACGCACAATCTCCGCTCTAGTGGCAACCACAGAATCCCTTTCTGCCAAACACAATTATACCAATCGTCCTTCATTCCCGAGGTCACCAAACTCTGGAACGAAATTCCATTGCAAGTAAGAAAGAACCAATCGTCTTCCCTACACCCCGAGTAGAAATAATTGGTCAAAATAATTGTCGTTAGCCAGACGCTCCGGCAGCTTTTATTTATATCTTTTTTTCTTTTTTCTTTTCTTTTTTGATTCAACAATAAACGCTTCTGTAATTTGCAATATGTAGCTTTCACAAAACACACCAATAAACCTCAAAAAGTATGGTTTTCGTGTTATGGAATATCTCAAAATGTAACAATACCCTTCGTGAACAAGGAAGCGTCCCAGAAAAATCGGATAAGATTTTTTTTTTAAATCAAGCTTACCGGAAATCTGTGTCCGACGGAAAGCTATCTGCTTTTCTCCAGGTATAAAAACGGCGGACTTCGTCTCGAATCAATGAAAACGTGTTACATATAACATATCGGTGTTTCTCAAACGGGAAAGGTTGAAAATGAATGAAAAATGAGTTTCTAACCGTATCAAGAGCGACCTATGAAATAATCGGAAAAAACACAATGAAATAAATTGCGAGTCTAACTGCCGTGAAAGCGTTGACTAGAATGACTTCATCAGCTCGCACCACGACCAGTATCACTGAGATAAACACTTGTGACGGCACGAGAATTTGCAAACTCGCAGTCAACGACAAACTGACAAACATTAACCCGTGAAATACTGCCGTGAAGACAGCAATTTTTTTCTATGCTTCGTAACGCGTAAAATTATATATACAGTAATTTCAAAAGTTTCTTAAACCACAACAGGCGCCGTCCTTCATCCTTTTTCAATAGTGCTAACTGCCGTGCGGCACAAGTATATCACTGTGGATTAAGGTTAAAATGTAGCAACCTCAATCACCACTTGTATGCCAACCATATGTCGCTGTGACCGAACTGTCTGCGGTGAAATTGAATCGACAGAGCATTTTCTGCTTTTTTGTCCGCTTCACCTCAATGTCTGTAACAGCACAATTAGACTACTGCCATTTGGTGTTAACGTACCCACTCTACTTTATGGATCTGAATTGCTAAGTAATGAGGAAAATCTTTCCGTCTTTATAGCAGTTCAGGAATATATTCTGACAACTAAGCGTTTCTAGCAATATATTATAAGGATGTTAGCCCTTGTGCAGAAAGAAGTATATGACATTAAACACCAATAAATAGATAAATAAATAAATAAATTTTAAGAATATGTATATATGTATGTATGTGCATGTGTGTGCGTGGTTGTGTGTGTGTTTGTGTGTGCATACACACACATGCATGCGCGCACGCATGCATGCATGCGCACACGCATATGTATGCATGTTGGTGTGTATATATATACGCGCTATTGGTCGCAATTTAGATAACCCTCTAAGTAATAAGTATACCTGCTGTGACATCTATAACACAAGTGTATGGTTTATGTCAGCAGAAGCGTCATTGGATTGATTTGTTCCCAGGTTGGCTCCCTCTTTCCTTTATCTCTTTTCTTCTTCCTTCCAATCCTCTCTTATTTTACATCTGTTTAGTAGCTCTTATCTTTCCAAATGTCAGCTAGATCCAGCTTTTCAGCTTGTAACTTTAGAAAATACGGGAGACGACCTTAATAAGCATTATGCTTACTGTCGAATCCCGTCCCTATCAGAATTTCGCTATATGATATGTTATTGACATTTACTTACTTAATTTTATGCCTTCATTTTGTATGTATGTCTGTATGTCTGTATGTCTGTATGTATGTATGTATGTATGTATGTATGTATGTATGTATGTATGTATGTATGTATGTGTTTGAGGTTAAAAAATCGCACTGGCACAGACATTTCCTACTGAAACGTTTTTTTCTTTTAATATGCCGCCGAAAAATTGTTTTCATTTACTGAACCCTGATTGGTTTCAAACATGACAAAAAAGTACATAAAATTGATTTAAACTAAGTGATGAGCTTAGGAACTGGTTAAACTGACTGGCAAAAATTGATGTTATTCATTGATGGGCTCTAATTTAGTCCTTACAAGGATGTTACGCAAGCTTTTGTTTTTCTTATAGGCGATGACAGGTCGAAGATTCAAAGGTTCATTTAATTTAGCATTAGTAAAACTGAATTCATCTTTTAACATTTTTGCTATTTCGATATTCATTCTGCTGTACGTTAAAGTGCAAGGAATGATGGACCTCCTTTCGCATTCGCCCTCTGATATGTTCATACCAAATGGCCAGAGGGTTTGAAGCGTATTGATCCAAAAGGCTTCACGTTTTTTTCTAAATTCATCCGTTTCTTCTAATGTGTCTTTAATTGGTGGTTGTTCAATAGGATGGATTTCGAAATCGTCCAAAGAATGGCCAGGAAGGTTAAAATGTTGTGCTACTGGGGCATCAGCATTATGTTTTATATCCTGTTTGTGTCTAGTAGCACGTTCTCGGAAAGGATTTTGACTTTGACCAACATACTGTTTCCGACATCGCTTACAAGTGATAAGGTAAATAATGTTTGGTGAATCACAATGGTGGGGGTTACGGATCTGATAAAGATTTTTCGTTTGTTTGGAGGAAAATTCCTCTTTCTGATCAGGCATAAAAGTATGCAGTCTACAACGCGGCTTTTTGCAATTAAATACCGCGCCACTACCATTTTGCAACGGTCTGTTGTGTTCAATCTTCAGTGGTTCGAAATCGGTAGTTTCAGCTGGACTTTCGAGCTTTTTCAGGGTTTGGGATTTCAGGCTACCCAAAAGGCGCAGCGAGTACCCTCTCGATCTGAGGGCGCCAAATAGAGTAGAACAAGCCTCATTGAAATTTACCTTATCACTTGAATTGCGGTGGAAACGAATGAGCTGTGATTTGATGATACCTTTAAATGTATGTTGAGGATGAAATGATTTTGTGTGCAACAATTGATGTGAATCAGTCGGTTTAAAATATACTTTATAATCTAAATGACCGGATGCCTGAAATTGCTTGCCTTTATACACGGTCACATCGAGAAAATCAACAGAATTTTCACTGATAGTAGCTTTCAATTTAATATTTGGATCGTGATTGTTCAAAATTTCTAAAAATTCATCAAAATCTTCTTTTGAATGTTCCCAAATAATAAAAATGTCATCTAAATATCTGAGATATACGAGAGGATGCTTTGCACATTTGCTTAAGGCATTTTCCTCCCATTCCGCTACATAAATGCTTGCAAAATTAGGACTGAATCTTTTGCCCATAGGACAACCCATTATTTGTAGAAAATATTCTCCATTGAATTGAAAGTCATTACCTTTTAAGCTCAGCTCTAAAAGATCCAAAATTTGTTCATCCGGGCGTTTCGCATCCGGATATTTTTCAAATGCATTTTCAACTGATTTAACACCTTTATCAATATCAATGTTCGTATACATACTGTCGATATCCAAAGTAGCCAGAATTGCATTTTTTGATATGTTCAATTTCAAAATTTTTGACAGGAAATCCTGTGTATTTTTTAGATAGCTCGGATGTCTATTTGCTATAGGTTTCAGATGATAATCAATTAATTCCGAGATCGCATAAGATTCCGAATTACAATCTGATACAATTGGCCTCCCGGGTGGAGTTAAGTCATCCGTCCATGAAGAACGGTCCTTATGGATCTTTGGTAGAATATAAAATTGTCTTGTTTGAGCACTGAGCTTAGCTGTTAAATATTTCAATTGTTTTTTGGTAATGTGACCTTCGTCGAGGAGAAATTTTAAGATCTTTTTGAATTTTTCGATATTACTAGGCCAAATAAGTGAATCTATTTTCTTATAATGTTTAGTATTGCTGAGATGTCTCATGGCTTCCTTTATATAATTATCCCGAGATAGAACAACTACCGACCCACCTTTGTCGGCTGGTTTAATTACTAATTTCTTATTTTTTCGAAGTTTCGTGAGGGCTCTCCGTTCACCAGCTGTTAAATTGTCTTTATCGGAGAGTATGTTCATGCTGAACACCTTTTGGATGATTCGTTTGCTAGCCTCAATAATTTCGGGATCTACTTCACTATCTGGAGGTGACCAACCAGATGATTCTGTAAAAGGAAGTTTCCGACCGCTGGAGTTTCTAAAGCGGTCTGCTAATTTCATTTGCCTAAGAAAATTACAGTTGTATGATGGTAAATTTGTTTGGTTATCAGTTTTTGGCTTTGGCGCTGGTACAAAAGTTAAACCGCGATCTAAAAGAGATTTCTCTTGGGTTGTTAGGTCATTGGTGCCAGACAGGTTAACCACATTAGTTCCTAATCCCACATCTGTTAGGCGGCTGTTACCTTTGCCTTTACTTAGTTTAAATTTAGGTGATTCAACCAGTGATCGTACATAATATTGGCGGTTCTCGTGGTCCAATGGATTAAATCCTGAGCAACATCAAACTTCGCGTCATCAATTTTTGGTATAACGTTAACGTCCTTCACTTTCCGAATGGTTTCGTTGATGATGCTCAGGGTTCTCCTCTCAGCCTGAGGGAGTTTTTGCGAAAAGTTTAGTTCAGCGAAATAAATTTTTGCTGATCTAAACTTGACCCTGATATCGCTAAGCATATTCCGCAACTGCTTAACTACGAGATCAGAATTATCGTTTCGAGAATTCACGCCAATATTTAATACTATTTTTTGGGGACTGGACTGGCCCCTGTGCCCTTTAAACATAGAGCGCAGATGATTGAATTTGGCGCCGGGGTAACACTCCACCTGGATGTCCGGATGGGGATTTCGATCAATGCGTCCTAAATTTGAACTTCCAATCATAAGGATGTTTTTACAAACATCGGGGAGGCGCCAATTCCTTTTGTCAAAATTAACTCCGCTTTTATGCCGAAACTGGGAGAATTTAGAATCAAATGAGCGGCCCGAGTTGCGGCTCGGTGATTTGACTTTCTCTGAGTACGATATACCTGGTTGAACCACACTAGAGGCAGGAGAAGGGGGAGAAGCAGGAGAGGAAACAGAAGCAGGAAGGGACACAGAAGCAGGAGAAGAAACAGAAGGAGGAGGAGGAGTTCTAGTGAGAGCACTAGGAGAACCAGAGAAGAAAGGCTGAGGAGGAGTAGGAGGTAGAGGAACAAGACGAGGCGAGACAGCGTTACTCAATTTGCGAGCATCTTCAGTCACAATATGGACCGGTGATGTTTGCAAATTGAGGCGCTTACTCTGAGAGAAAGAAGAAGTAGAAGGAAAAGAAGAGGGAGAAGTGCTTTGCCTTGATCTTTTCTTAGTTTGCTTTTCGCTTTGGGGTAGAGGGACAACACGGGCCGGAGTTTGCTTGCTCTCTCCCGTATTGTTCCTTACTCCAGACGCTGGGCGAAGTTCCGAAATGTAAGACTCATAGGCCGAAATCATCTTGTCTGTCAACTTATTTTTAAAGTTCTTTTTAGCCCAGATCCAGGCACGCGCCGAAGCGCTGTGGAAGTCTATTTTTTCGAGTCCAGGAGGTGGTCGCATAGCCAAAGTTATCTTAGACTTCAACTGGTTTAAATTTATCTTATAATGCTCAACTAAAGCATTTAACGTTTGATTTGCCCATCCCACACTAATCTGTCGAAAAACAGAAAAATGTGTGGGGTGGGAAGAGCTGGCTTTAGAAAGCCACCTAACTCATCTACTTTCTTCTCCAGCTGTTTCGGGAAATCCCGGTTTGCCAAATGGTGCTCTAATACCCCAATGTGGTGCAAACATTGAAGCACCTGAAACAAAGCCTTGACCAGCCTCGAATAAGCCTGGAACGATTGTTCCTGGCCAGTTCCGGACTGGGCAACTCTCTGCCTCTGATGCCTCTGCCCTTTTCTTGCCATTGTTAAAGAAAGTAGCTGAATTAAGTATAAATAAAATATAGAAGTGATGAAATAAATAAAATTGGAAAATTAGATATTACCTATTAAAGAAGATACCTGGATTGGCTGCAGTCTTCAGCAAAGGTAGAAAATAATCCGTGCGTGCGTGCGTGCATATAATGGGTGTGCGATGAAAGACTAACCGTTATTGGCCATTAACCGGTGGTTTTCTTCAGGTACTCGTGTTTCCTATTGCGAAAAGAAGAAAAAGACTAAAAGAAATAAACGAATAATTAAATGAGGTAAATCTATAGAATAGATGGGTACTAGGGCCGGTAATCAGATTTAAACCACTCGTAGAATAAGGGTTTTAACCACTCGGCAAGCCGAGTGGTTAAAACCCTTATTCTACGAGTGGTTTAAATCTGATTACCGGCCCTAGTACCAGTTTGTTTTATTTATACCATTCTCTTAATAAATAATCCACTTTGTCACTTAAAATGGAGAAAAAACGACACTTTCTCTCGCAAACACAGGGGTTTGTTTTGTTTACATCTGCGCCGGTGGGTAGCACTACCGTTTGTACGTGATGCTCGATTGACAGCTAAACACATCGTCAAAGTTGATTGAATTAACCTTGCTTTTTCATTCAAATTATTATTAACAATTCTTAAATTTTATTTTAAATATTTAATTGTAGGTATATTTTAAACTTAATAAGGCATTGCATGTAGTAGGTAGTACCGCAAAATGTCGTATGTTTGAATGAAACATCGCAAAGTGTGAATTTATCGAAGTTGGCAAATTGCGTCATGCCAAAGGTCAAGTTGGATGAACTTCCGACTATAGCTGTAAAACACTTTTAACCGCAGTAGAAGCGTTACACCGGAAGTGGGGTTAAAAGTTAAAATTTAACATACAGGCTTTTCACGTGTAGTACCATAGGCGAGCATGATATAAAACAGATAACTGTCAAGTAGTAGCTTTCTCAAATGAAAACAAAAATGTTCCCGACAGAGTAATAACCCGTCAAGAAAGCACCAAAAGCAAAAGATGTTCAAATTGGTGAGCCCCTTAAATTCAGATCTCGTCAAGACGCTAAAAGAAGACTGTTTCTTCAGATCCCACCGTTGAGAGATTGAATTATGGCTCTTGTGTCAGAGTAAATTTATTGTCCAATTAATAAACAGGAGATGCCATTTAGTGCTAAAAATGTTCCCGACAGGGTAATAACCCGCCAAGAAAGCACCAAAAGCAAAAGATGTTCAAATTGGTGAGCCCCTTAAATTCAGATCTCGTCAAGACGCTAAAAGAAGACTGTTTCTTCAGATCCATCCGTTGAGAGATTGAATTATGGCTCTTGTGTCAGAGTAAATTTATTGTCCAATTAATAAACAGGAGATGCCATTTAGTGCTAAACAAAGAGTACAGTTTATACTGCTTATTGCTCAGCCAGGACAACACGACAATGCAATACCAGTTGTGAACATCAATAAAATAAATAAACTGTGTTAATCTAATCTATTAACTGTACTTACCAGTTTATACATACAAAATACAATAATTACTATTGACATAAACGAGATGACAACAACAGAAACTTGATTGGCGTTCGATATGGTTCTGATTCAGATTCTTATCCGTGGTCAAAAAGAAAGCTGTTCACGAAGAAAAGTCCTATGCCATAATTTTCCCCTTAGCCTCAAGTGCTGTTAGTACGATTTTAATTGCCCGGGTGCTCATTAGCTGTTCAGAGGTCACAACAAACCTACATGTTTTCAATATGTAGCGATGTTTACCTTAGTTTCAAACTGTATTTTTCTTTAGAAACTATTATCTTACTATTGATCAGAGAGTGGCAGCAGGCACTCTCCGATAAATGGTAAAGTAGAATTTTCTATTGTAAGAAAAGTAATTTTCATTAGTGTCGACGGATGTCAAGAGAGTTTTGACCAAGTTGATAAGTGCGTTGGCCACTTTGACAGATATCCGGTGATCGTTCCTCTAACGAGGAGTTCTCGGTGACCAAACGTTGGTCTCCCAGCATCAATTGTAGGTTGTTGTATCAGCGTACCTTCATATCGGACATGGAGGTAAGCTGGCTATCCTCCGAGCCGCGCCGAGCCGAGCCGAGCCGACGTCGAGCCGAGCCGAGCCAACGGACACCATATGCTGATGCTGAAGACCCTTTCGTAGTATTCTAGAAGAGCAACGCCACGAAGTTGTCGCTGCTGTGGTAGTCATTCCACTTAACCCGCGGCATAGGGCCAACGGGCGGCGTCAATAATATAGAAGTTATAGAACTTGCTCACTATTCACTGTGAAATAAATAAGGTTTAGCTTAAGTTTAATGAAAAATAAATAAAAAAGTAGCAATAGCTTAATACTTGGCATCGGTAGAGGCAGGACTGGGGTCTATTACTTTCAAACGTAATATATTAAATTACTATTACTTTTGATTTGTTTTTTATTATATTATATTGCAATTACATTTGTCAGTTACCCAGAAATTTGTGCCAAACATGCTGATCACGAGATGCATTAATAACCTTCTACCCAACGTAACGGCCAAAACCGGCCAGCAAATCAAAAACATAGGTTATGACCCTTCTTTGAAACGAGCTCGTCGAGCTCGTTCCAATGAGGAGTCATAACCTATGTTTTTGAGACAAAAATGAAAAAAATTAGTTATTCAAGATTCTTTTTGCAAGTGTCGTCTGCTTTTCATGTTAGGTAAAGGGTTAAGAGAACAAACGCTTCTGCTTGATATGTGTAGTCTTCAATTCTCAGGGAGTTTAAAAAAATAATGCTAAACACAAGGTCTTGTCGATGTAGGAGAAGCAGGGTGAACTGTATTGACACAATACAGCACACCCTGCTTTTCATTCATCAACAACACCTCGTGATTTGCATTATTTGTTCTCCCAATACTATTAAGGGATTGTCTCCCACACTGATTCCTTAACGCTTTAACATATCAGCCAAGAAAAAATACAACATTTTCTGAAATAAGACTTACATAGCCTATAATTATTTCAATGAAATAATGAAAATAGGGATGTCATTGAAACAGGGTCACCAAATCAGTTCAAATGACATTCAAATTTACATGGTTTTATCGAATATAGAGGCTAAAGTTTCAGAGAAATATAAAACTTATTTTATGAGGTGTGCATTGTAAGATATATATCGCAAAGCCTTATCTGAGATGAAAAAGAAATCAAAATGAATAAAAGGTGTAGATTATTCATGCAGACATATACCTTGTAAAAGTACAGTATCAATAGAAATACACGCAACTTATACCATCTTCTTGCATTAATTAGTATTTTTTTCTGATAAAAACCGTTCCTGGTATCATTGCTTAAGGGCAACACATCTACAGTTAAAACTAGAAGTCCTGTCACGAACTGTGCGCTTATCTAGGCTTAATCGCCCGTAGGAATTGCGCACAATTACCATATCGAATGGCATCCAAAGCACGGCGGGTTCTCATGGTTAGTCTTAGCAAACACATGCAATGTTTCTGCCAATGGACCTCCGGGTTACCCGGAGGTCCATTGGCTGAAACATTGCTTGTGCACAGGCCATATGTACAGGATTTGATATCCTTACTATGGTCATAACGCGTGGATTAACGCGCAGATCGACGTGCTATTTGTACGCATTTCGTGACAGGACTTCTAGTTTTAACTCTAATGTTACAAAAATGATACCAGGGACTGACTTTCTCGACACATATATAATGTATGTACATTAATTCACATTTCTGCTACAATTTGTTTCTCGACACAATAGTTCCAATGAGGGTCATAAAGAAGCAAAAAGTGAAAATAAAAAAAAAATGAATGGCGTTTTTCTTGTAGGTAAAAGATTAATACAATATAACCCACCCTAAATAGGACAGAAAATGTAAATTCTCCCTACTGAAATTATGCAAATGTGACCCGGTTGTATTTTGTTTAGCCAATCAAATTGTCCAGTTTTGAAATTGACCAATGAAAGCTCCCAACTCTAATTATGCAAATTATGAAAATGTGGCCCAGTTGTATTTTGTTCAGCAAATCAAATTGTCTAGATTTGAAATTGACCAATGAAATTGACGGAAGGCTTTATTTATCACTGATTAATATGAAAACAAAATATCAAATGTTTTAAAGTGAACAAAACGGACGAGTCATATGAAAAAACAATTTATTTCTATTTCAGTCTTACTGGCATCAGTTGTTAGATATGATGAGAGGATTCCAAAAAATGATGCCATTGGCTGGCTGGCTTTATCATCAGAGGAAAAATACACACTGAACACAAATTAACTGTGTTTATATCATGTGTAAATATATTATAATTTTATATAATGATTTGCTCAAAACACATATAAAACATTTCCAGTATCTCAATTGTAATACATAAAGTAATAAAAAGTTATTTTTCACACTATTATATTTATTACCATTACTTGTAATAAAAACAAATCTCTATTACTTATAGCTTTATATTACTTTCAGAATTGTAATATATACAGATTATCATGATAATGTGCATGTTCTGTGATGTTTATCAGATTCGGGGTGGTGTCCAGAATGAGATCCCAACGAGCCGGTGTGACAGGAATGATAGTCCGCAGGAAAATTAGTCCCTCTGGACTATTATTCCGCGGAATTATAGTCCTAGGTCTAACATTCCTAGGAATAGTAGTCCGGCGGACTACTATTCCTAGGAATGTTAGACCTAGGACTATAATTCCGCGGAATAATAGTCCAGAGGGACTAACGTTCCTACAGACTATCATTTCTGTCACACCGGCTTTGCCGGCGATCCCATTCTGGACACCACCGAGAATCTGATGCAGATCACAGGACATGCACATTATCATGATAATTCACTTATATAACAATTCTGTTACATAAACAGATTAAATCTTAAATTATTAATACAGTTTTGGGACATAATGTTGGTGAGAAAAAGTTTTTAAAAAACCCATATTTTATGGAACAATACTGTGTGCACTTTAACAAACAATGAGTAACGCGGTCACCGCAAATTTTCAAAGTTACGCTGTAAAATTATTCACTCTCAAAGTCACTTCCTATGATGACACGCTTGAATTTACAAGTGTGTCATTTTAAACTGTGCAATTTCTATTTATTGTTGGGGTGGGGGTGGGTGGGGGGGGGTCATTGGTTATTAATAGTTCTGTCGCTAACTGTAAGGAATTTTGTTTTGTTTTGTAAGTCGATCACTGAAACGCACACATAATGTATTCATGCGCCTGTTATGATAGCCCGTTGCGTTCCCGGAAACGAGTCGTCTATATGATACGGAATCAGAATGAGTCGTCTATATGATACGGAATCGGAACACATTATTGATTCGTACCGCTTTGCGTGGTTTTCAAGCCAAAATATATATAATTGTTAGATAAATTATATTATATTACCCCAGCCCTGTGTAGAGGCCATGAGCAAACATTGTTTCTCACGGAAGCTGTGCTAAGTTGACCTTGTAATTTCCCAATTCCAGGCAAGGACGAAACGTAGTTGCTAGAAGGCAAACATGAAATCCCAAATGAGCTGGAACGAGAGCAGTCTGCACAGGAGGGGAAGGACGAGATCAAACATCGAGCAGAGCGATATGGTCAGGAGAAAGAAGTCTTACTGCATATAGGCAATCTATTTTGTTTGGTAGGAAATAACGTTTATAGTTCAACACCAATAACATTGGTAGATGGTGTTGGTCTTTGTTGGGGGCGGGGGGGGGGTGTAGTGGCCTTTATCAAACTACACCCACCAAGGTTGCCGAACTTCCAACTTCTGAGAAAATACTTCGCACCCAGAACAGACTCTTGAGCCTTGAGAGAGACTTGCCCAACTGCCACCTGTGTTTTTCAAATTGCTGAAGAAATCCGAATGTACCATCTACCCTTCGAAATATATCACCTTTGGGTTCTAGGTGGAAATTGCGTATTGTTGCACTCAAGTGACGAAATATTGTTTCCAGTTAGAAAATCCGATAAAATGTGGTTTGAAAATCACTAAATGGCTGTTAGAAACGGTCACAACCACAGATAAAAAGCCACAAAATCTATTTACCAAAGGGCATAGAAATCATAACTGTTGGTGGTTTGATGCTTACAATTTCTAACTATTGAAATATGTGGCCGTTATTGGGAGGTGGTACAACACCTACCCCTAATCCCCATGTCATCACATCTCTGTTCATTGCATACAGATTACATATATCGTCATATTCCGTTGAGTTTACGAAACCAGATACTATAAAACGTTTACAATTGTATTTTCCAGAATTGTATTTTCTACAAGTGAATATAAATGACGGAAATGAATCATTAGCATTTCAAAAGATATGGCAATTTGCCAACTGACAAATTACCACATCTTTGAAAATGCTAATGGTCCATTTCAGTTAGTCATTTCCATAAATAAAAAATATCATTCTGAAAAATACGATTGTAAAAGTTCCATAGTATTGGCCTCAGATCAGCTAGATCAAGAAGGACACCGCTGGCGTAGTGTTTGATTTGGTCTGGTCACTGAGAGAAGATATGACTATCCTGATTGATTTGCTGTTGTAATATTTGTTATACTATATGACAGTTGATATTTAAAAAATGAATACGACATCTGGCGCGCACACAAAAAAGAAAACTTGGAATGTTTGTCCAGAATGTTCGGCTCAATAGCTTTATTTCTCGTTCATAAAATCGGCGCCCCAAAATTGTTCCCACAAACGTGGCGTCATATGTTCCTAGTTTGCGACAGGCATGCTGAGGATCTGGAAGAGTTGAGGCTTTCGCTTTGCGGGGAGCCAGAATTGGTGAACAGCATACTAACGAGATATTTTGGGCACTCGAATAATAAAATTGCGAAAAGGGCTGGATGTGCCAGTTTTTTCTGATTCCGTTCTCTAAGTTCTCTATCGTGATTTGTCTGTGAAAAACCCTATTTGCTTGCACACGTTACGTTGAGATGGTTAATGGAATATGACTTCAGGCCATCGACCGGGGAGAACAAACAGGACAATATAACTTCCACTATTGCGAACTGTTTTTTTGATTGATCTTGTCCATATCCACGTGTTATAAGGGTATTTCACAGCATGTCTCTGCATGTTTTCAACTTCTGTTATCCTTTTTTTCATTTTCAGTTTTAGAAATTTGTAATAATGGCTTTCAACAAAGACAATCCATTTTATTCAGAATACTTTAAACTATAGCTTCCTTCGTTACAGTAAAAGTGTGTGACACATTTCCATTTTACAAAGTTAGAAGAACTGAAATTGATTTTGCCCTCTCGGAGTTTTTAACTTCGAAATGTCAGTTCTACTTAATGATCAGAGATAACATTTTCTATGTGGTTTATAAATTAATTTCCCGTCACGAAGATTTCTCTTAAATCGATGGAAGGAATGGAAAAGCCTGTAGAGACGTTTCGCAGAAATACATGTTATCATCACTGTCTGTTGATCGAGAAACTAGTATCAAGCCGAGATGGTGTTCATATAAGGCATCGCTACTAGAGCTGAAACGGTTGGCTCATTTTCGTAACTGACTAACCATGAGCTATAACCGGGTAATATCCGGTTATCCGTGGCCATTATTTCACCGAATATGTGATCAAAACTATGGGAATTGGAAAGCAGTATTCTCAAACTATTCCGTAGTGTGTATACAAACGAATGTTGTCGAGTACTCGACAGCATTCGTTCGTACACACACACTACGGAATAGTTTCTGCGATTACTCATTACTCATGCAAACTGCAGATCATTAACGAAGTATTGACCGCCAAAATTCGATTATTTTTCAATATATGCAACGCGGCTTCGATGTGTAATCTATCAGAAAGGAGAAGCGGCAGATTTACTACGTTTTAAACGTGGAATGACTATCACTATCATTATTTCGGATAACCGGTTGACGGTTTTTCGAATAGGTTAGGTAGCTAACTGGTTTCAAACCGATTACTCGGTTAACCATTTCAGTACTAATCGCGACTCACCCACTAGGGAGAATCGCGATACGTAAATGGAACACCATCGAAGCTTGACACAAGTTTCTCGATCAACACATAGTGATGATGACAAATTTATCATACCATCTCGGAAATCCACTTGGTGGTAATAAATTTATCTTACAATATTTCTTTCTTGACTTGTTCATATGCATTTTGACAAACATTCATTTTTATGAATGAAGATCACGATGACGCCATGGTATTACGTTCTTGAGATGTGAGATGCAATCCCCACCCAGTGTTTCACTTGTACTATAACCGCAGAAGTTTATAGTAGTGTTTCAAATGCGTGTTCCTTTGTTTCATTTTCCAGCTTTAACGCATATAAAAATATCATCATGGCAATGATCTAGTCTCATTTATTTCGCTGAGTTGGTGATTTATTTGTCATGTAATTACTGTTATAAAAACGGTGACCTCGACATGTGTGATCAGTTCTCTTTTTGAATCGAATGATCGCAAGTGCTCGCAGAAGTTACTGTGGCTGACACAACTTTTTATCAGTCTAGACACTTTAGCTTGTATCGAGGAGAAATCGATTGACTGTATTATTTCATTTATTTATTTATTAGGGTTTAAGGTCATATATTTCTACACTGTGGCTAATCATGACCATGACAGTTTTACGGGTGGAGGAAGCCGGAGTACCCGGAGAGAACCACATAGCAACGGCGAGCAACTGTCAGCTCCCCAACATACTAACTATACACCAGCAGGGTTAGCATTGGTTGAAGACAAATGCACCATCGACGTGCAGTACGCCTTAGTCCACGACGTCACCGTGCCCCCAGATGGGCAATGGGGGTGAAGTGTCTTGCCCATGGACACAACGCGGTTGCCGCAGGTGGGATTCGAGCCGAGGACCTCTCGGCTTGCAGCCTGCACCTCCACCTACTGAACCACCGCGCCCCCGATTGACTGTAAGATAAATAGAAATATCTGTTTTCAAACTTATATGGATTCTCTTAATTTTAGGCAAGTAAACGAGATTTTGCGTGTAAAATGTCAACAAAATATTCAAATGAAAATATCACAGACGCTGTTCTCTTTATGTTTTATGTAACCCTTTACCCAACGCAGACGATCTCCAAATTTATTATTTTAAATATCATTTTTAAAATTTTTTCAAAAACTTTCAACAAAACCATATCATGTGACCCCTCTTTGGAACGAGCTCGACGAGCTCGTTCCAAAGAGGGGTCACATGATATGGTTTTGTTGAAATTTTCCGACAAATAATATTTTTTCAGCTGCTGATTTTGCATATTACGCGGGCGGATGCGGGCGGATGCGGGCGATTCGTTGGGTAAAGGGTTAACACTTCACCTAACGAATCGGCAACATCCGCCCATGTAATTTACAAACTGAACAGTAAAAAAAAAAAAAACAAACAAAAAAACTCCAAACATTTCAACAGATCCATATCTTGCTTAATAGGTTGCATAAAAAGGATGAATAAACTATGATATGTGACACACTATTGAAAATACCCTCAAGGGCCATTTTGGCAGCTTGAAGGGTATCTCCTGGCCAGTATAAATAAGAAATGAAGGCTATCCGGCTGAAAATGATTATTTCATTTTTGTTTCGAGTAACCTTTTTTCTGTACAGTTTGGTTTAAAAAAATGGAACAAGAAGATTAATAAAATGTTGACCGGTGCTAGAGCGCAGGCGTAGATGAACCACCTCAGACGTTGCAGTTTATTTCCTGATCCCTTTTCAATTAAGCCAATAGTATTCTGTTATGCAATACACTGCCACAAAGGGCTCAGCTAGACCTGACGAATCGCGTGCCCGAAGATTTCCGCGAACCGTATCTCGAATCAAATCAGACGAACTATTTCACATCGAATTGAGCTTCAATTCGTATCGCATTACCAATGGTTACATCTGTGGTGCTGGTTATTGGGAATTTTTTCCCCTCCGTACCGTGGGAAATTCTGTTTTAGATGTACACACGCGTCTATTGCGTATCAACATACCTCCACGTGAAGTCAACGTGTTAGCTTCATATGGACGTGTGAAGGCATGCAGCAGTCCACTACACATATCCTACCGGAAATACCGTCAGGTATGTTAGGGAGATACATCACTAGTGTTCACGCTGTGGGGTAGCAATTGCACCAGAAACTTCGTTAGACAAAAAAACCCACAGCATTTGGGGCCAAAATGTGGCACCATAAATATACTTTTGGTAAGTCTCACATTCTATGGCTTATTTTGTCAGTGCATCGTTTTCTATAAAAAGTCTCTAACGACATTGGTAAGACAGCATTGAAGCCTGTCAGGTAATCAATAGTTAACGGGAATGTCCACGGCTCTTTGCTAAGGGTCAACTAAATCAATAGTTTATCCATTTAATCTCATTCACATTAATTAATTAATTAATTAATTAATTAATTAATTAATTAATTAATTAATTAATTAATTAATTAATTAATTAATTGTTTTATAATCTATATATTTAGCATTACAGGTGGTGCCTCATTGCACTCAAAGCACGATGCATGGTTAATTTGTGCTCATTTACAGTCATCAGATTCCTTTTGGCACTGAAATCTTTCATTTGGCACTAAAACTATTCATCTGGCACCGAACAAAAATTCCACTTGGAACCCAAATATATCAGGCCAGAGTGAACACTGCACATCACCCTTCGCTGTGTTTAGAATGTTGTAGAGATTAGCAATCGTCTCGAATAATTCAACGGATTTCGATTCAAATAGAATCAGTGAACGGATTTTGAATCGAATCGGATTTTGAGACTTCGACGGGCCTTATCTTTTTACTGTGTTCTACATGACAACATCGCGCCATCAGTCAAAGGGCTCCAAGTTTTGTTGTTTTTCAAAACACTCATGTTGTTGAAAGTTTAACAAACGAATATTATGGACAGATCGAATAAATTATCGTGCTATTTGTCTGAAGTCATGTAATTTGGGGCGAAAGAAAATAAATGTCCTTTTTTATTTCGAAACAAGCTCTATGAGAACGTAACGGTTATTCGTTCAATTTGACAAACATTTCAACACTTACCACTAGCTACCACAAAACTACTCAAACATTGCATTATTCTAACAAAGATCAACGTTGCATCGTTCAAGTGATTAGTTATGAAAAGTCTGGCAAGCGGGGTCTCAAATTAACAACAATAACTGTTCTCACCTGGGGGCACGGTGGCGCTGTGCACTAAGACATACTGCACATCGATGACTGGCTTATCAACCAATGCTAACCCTGTCTGTTCGGGGTTAGTACGTTGGGGATTCTAACAGTTGTTCGCCGCTCCCCGGTACAGCTAAAACTAGAAGTTCTGTCACGAACTGTGCGCTTATCTAGACTTAATTGCACGTAGAAATTACACGCAATTGCCATATCGAATGGCATCAAAAGCACGGCAGGTTCTCCTGGTTACTCATAGCAAGCACAGGCAATGTTTCTGCCAATGGACCTCCGGGTTACCCGGAGGTCCATTGGCCGAAACAGTGTTTGTGCGCAGGCCATATGTACAGAATTTGATAGCCTTACTATGGTCATAACTCGAATATTAACGCGCAGATCGACGTGCAATTTGTGCGCATTTCACGACAGGACTTCTAGTTTTAACTGTAGGTCTCTTCGACGTCCTCCACCCCTAACATTATCCAACACAAGGTGTCCCTGGCAGTCGAAAATGTCGTTAACTCCCCCCCCCAAAAAACCCCAAAAAACCCCAGAAAACAAAAACAAAACAAACTATTTTCACCAACGTCTCTTGTTGCAACCCCTCACAAAATTGACTTTTTTCATTGATGCTCACATTTTGCCGAAAAAAAATCGCACCCAACCCCACACACTGAGACTACAACTTGACAATTCATTCCATGGCACATGTAGTGTGTGTTATCTGCGTTTGTGTTCATATGATACCGGAATATCTATTGGTTACATACCTCATTCTCAATACGTTAATATAACGCCACAATTGCCGATTGCCAAAAAGCCCAATTGTGAGTGTTTCATTATGAATTGGGATGTCGACTTATTCTCAAATGCCGTTTGTGGACGACATAAAACACTGCCGACACATTTATTATTCACTTGCTCACAGGAGCAATGTAGATGCACAGGGAAGCCGTGGGGCAAAGTATCTGAACTAAGGTTTGATCGGAAAAATGTGTGTGTTCAGCATTGCTGCAACAGGAACGTTACTAAGGTGTCTCGGATGGGGAGGGGGTTTGTTCACCTCTAGATTTTTAATTACCTTCCCCCATGTTGGCAAAATTTCGATTGCTACTGCATAGTTTCCATCAAGCGGGAAATTCCATCAGCACTTTCAGTGAAGACTTTCCAACTACATATCTTAACCCTTAACCCTTCACCAACGTAACGGCCAAAACCGGCAGCGCTACTCACAAAAATGCCATTCCATTTTCATTATTTTTTTCTTTTTTGCCTCAAACATATAGCTTATGACCCCTCGTTGAGCTCGTTCCCATAAGGGGTCATAAGCAATGCTTTTGACGCAAAAATGAAAATAATTAGTTCTTCAATAATTTTGTTTAGAAGTGTCGTCTGCTTTTCATGTTAGGTAAAGGGTTAACACAACACACACGATATCAATTTTTAAATTCTGTTACTTCAATTATTTAAAAAAAATACAAAACAAAACAAAAAATAATTCAACAAAATCATATTACGTAACCCATTTAGTGGAACAAGCGCCACAAGATCGTTTCAGTGAGGGGGTCACATGATATGGCTTTGTTATAATGTTTGTAAATTCCGAGGTTGTACGCGCGGATTCGTTAGGCAAAGGATTAAAACCCATAACTACTCCATTTGAACTTCCCACTTGACTGTAAATTATCCAACTGTTAGTAACACATTCCAACTTAAAATCAATATTGGGGGGATCGTTACTATTTTTCAATCAATATTTGGAGAACTTTCACTACTTTTCAGCCCCAAAACTCGATATTTTGGTAAATTATGGAGATGTTTCAAAAAATTCCGATAGTGCCTGTCTGAAATTGCAACTTGCTCCAATTTTGGACTTCGAATTACCAAGTATTGTAAATTTGACGAATGATGGGGGTAGGGAGAAGAGGACCTATTACTCGAATATATCTATTCCACACAGAGAAACCCCCCTAAGTCGAGAAGATATTTTTGGCTTGTAGTCTTGGTAGAAAAACAGAAGAGAAATGGGCAGAGATAACTGCTACCTCTTGGACTCTATTTTTGATTTTAAACAGTTTCTCTTGATAGTTGAGGATACATTCTCACTTAATGCGAGGTGAAGGCCATTCTTTTTCCGATAGAAATTAGCTGATGCAATCGGTTGACGCGCAACCTTTGTAGCACGCTACGATACATGCATCGCTAGTATCGTTATGTTGTCACCCAAGATCTCAGTCCACCAGTCTAATTCAGTTTGGAATCGACCCATGGGCTGTTTGATTTCCCACGTGTCGTAGAAATCTACAAGCAGACTACCGTTGATATAATGTGATGTCCTTTTACTCACAAAGATACACGGGTATTCTTTCGTGTTCCACTTATAGATATTCCAAACAATAATGTATTTCACCTTGCAAACATCAAGATATTAACACAATTAGTGGAACTACGCCAAATAATCATAAAACTACGGCTGTTGGGGGTGGGGGGGGGGAGGCTTCCTTTCTAACTGTAATATCATCAAACATTCGGGCAAATCAAATCCCGACTGAGCAACATTTATAGCATTGATTGAAAGAAAATGAATGTTTGTGGTATTTCTTAGATTCAATCGTTTGGAATATATAAGTTGATCGGAGAAGCGAACCTGTAGGTCGCGTTTCCGACAAACTGAAATATTCCAGACGCGTGAATCTGAAGATAGACGTTGGACTATTTAAGGATTAGAATTGTCCCAGGCCATAACAGCGTCGAATTCCTCGCAGAATTAGACTGGTGGCTTGAGAGCTTCGGTCTCGCACCACCAGCAAAAAGAAACAATGCTCAGCATTGATTGTTCACTATCTCTGTTTAAGCTATATTAAACGCGCATTTTGTTTTATTTTTTTCAACTTTTTACACCCCAGAGGGATGTTGGATTAAATTATTAAGAAACTGAAACGTTCATGCCAAGAATCGTATCCCTAGACACACCATTTTTAATTATTCATGTTCTGTATTTATTGTACAGATGAATGGATGAAATTCTGACATGCGAATAATTGTGTGGAGGACACATGTACAAACATTGGCATGGTACAAGCACAGCGGCTGCTGTAAATACAAGTGTGTATTATCGAAGTTAAATACGATGTGGTCAGTAATTTAAAAGTTATTTTCCGCCCAAGTCAATAGAGGTAATGGCTTGATAGATGGCCGGACAAACTGACAGTTACGCACCTGTACTTGAACAATTTGCAACTTTCAGTCCACTATTAATACTTATCTGTGTCAAGTTTCATGGAAATCTCGTTATCAAGTTGGTGAAATAATACTCTGAATAAATAACTTTTTAGAGAGACACAGTTATGGGATCACAAAAAACGGAGGGAGAATTTCGACCGGATCGCGAGTATGTGGGGAGAAATGCTCTGTCCCCATCCCTTTCCACAACACTGTAGAATATCACATGTCGAAAAACAAATGTGAGGACATTGTATTTCAGATGCCAGTTTCGTTTGTGTTTCTTAACCCTTTACCCAACGAAACGCCCGCATCCGCCCGCGTAATATGCAAATTCAGCAGTTGAAAAAATATTATTTTTCAAAACATTTCAACAAAACCATATCATGTGACCCCTCGTTGGAACGAGCTCGTTTTTGAAAAATTTGAAAAAATGGAATTTAAAATAATAAATTTTGATATCGTCTGCGTTGGGTAAAGGGTTAACACTCTGCACTTGATGTCGAAATATCAAACTTTTAAGCGGTAATTATTTCCCATAATGCAAGTGGGAATCTATTCAATTCAGACTTATTTAACAGAGCTCATTTCGAGCCAGAGGTGAGATTTTCAAAGTAAACTAATTTTCCTTATATAGCACTTTAATACACAAAACACATAAACCCCCTTCATTGAAGACAAAAACTCACCCAGAAAAAATAGAGATAAAACTATTTTGTTATCCAAAAAACTATGAAAACCTGTGTCTCAACGGAATGTAGTTGTCTTCTCTGGGGAGGTGAAGGGGCGTAACCTTATCAAATGAGACTAATATTAGCTTATGCAACATAAAACCTGATGTATTCAAGGCGAACAACAGGCTTGAACTGAATAAATCGTTCATCCGAAAACCTTAATCGGCGCAATCACCACGATCCCGTGCCCCATAACGAACAATTCTGTACCTCACACACAAAATGTTTCGGATATTCTGCCGAAATGTGGGAAACGGGCCAAACTCATCAAGCTAGTACCAATAAAATGAAATTTTACTTTTTCATATTTTTCAAGTTACGTCTACAATTTTTATTAGATAAAAGTTTAAACTAGTATTGGAAGCTGGCACCCTTGTTCCATGAATTTACTATAGGATTTCCCACAGACAAATATGCTAGTTCTGACCTAAGACTTAAAATAGGAATTCCGAGAGGAAAATCTAATATGTTTGGTCTAATTGTCATGTAAAAATGTCTAAGAAATGATGTATCTGCCTCTGACAACTGCAAAAATGAATACAGTGAAACCCTATTAAATGAATAGCCACTTTGCCAAAGAAAAAAAAATATTCAATTAACAGGAGTGTACGATTAAGAAAATATTCAATTAACAGGAGTATACAATTAACAGGAATTGGGTTCCTTTTCCTATCTTCTTGTTATAAACTGAACATTTATTGTATTGTGTCTTGTTTCACAGAGCTCATTGAGCCCTGTCAAACAAGATATAATGGATTAAATCCTACATTCGATGTATTGAGCCCAAAATTGTCTTTTCATGTCGGAAATTCAGTAGATATCGGAGAAATTCTTCAACAGATTATTAGATTTTTATTCAATTAAAAAGACTTTACTCTATAAGCTATATGCAGTTATCAGATCCATCCGTACGGATGGTATGGGGAATGATTTGGTGACTGCAAATTATTCACAGTTAACAGGGTTATTCAATTAACAGATATACAGAGTGGGTTCCACTGCAAAAGAATGCAGATGCATCTTATTTCTTCAACACGTCTGTCTATGTTGAATTCTTTAGTAAGTTCCTAAGTCCAAACCACATCAACTTTTAAAGAAAAAATATAAGATTTTCATATGGAAATTCCTATAGAAAATCTTTGGACAGGAGTGCCAAAAATCATAAACTTCTCCTTTGGGAATTTCTATAACAAATCTCGGGACAGGATTTCAATTTTTGACTATGGGGAATTCGATAGTAAATTCATGGGAAAATGGTTCCAGCTTCCAGTACTTAATCTGCAACAACAATTCTATTCAATTGCAATTTTATGCAATTTAAGACTGTCAAGAAAGAGGATGAAAGGAAACAGTATATATGACGAAATGGTCTCTAAATATGGCAGAATCCGGACAATAAATTGAATATACAAATAAAAAAATGTTAGTGATATATTCCATAAAAATTTGGACATAAATGTCAAACTATTGTCCCATGCATTTCATGGCTTAAACCTTTACCCAACGCAGACGATATCAACATTTTTTATTTTAAATATCATTTTTTTCAATTTTTTTCAAATAATTTCAACAAAACCATATCATATGACCCCTCGTTGGGACGGGCTCGTTCCAACGAGGGGCACATGATATGGTTTTGTTGAAATTGTTTGAAAAATAATATTTTTTCAGCTGCTGAATTTGCATATTACGCGGGCGGATGTGGGCGATTCGTTGGGTAAAGGCTTAATGCATCCATATTATGAAGTTTGTTAGAAGATAATCAATCACTCGGCAAATTATTTAAATGCATTCCATTTAGAAATGATTGCTTAATAAAAAATGACTTCTGCATACTCTCAATTTTCATATATTATTTTTCTATAATTGTTACTGACGAGAAAAATACTTGACCCACGTTGAGTCAATGCCTTATCTGATACCGCATGGATGTTTAATGTCAACTTCAACGAATTACGGTTTTTTCTGTTCTGATATTTTTCTAACACAATCCAAGTTAACCTTAAGGACACTGGTGGTATATTTCATGCCAGTTCCAAGCCATCAACGGGTAGAGTCTGTATTCATTACTTGGGGGAACCACAATCAATTTTTTTCAACTTGCAGCCACACACCTTCACTGAGCAATTTTGCCCTTTATGAATTCAGGTCGTATCACGATTTGGGTCTTAAAAGCGGCCTTCCGCGTTTAAAGGGTGAATGCAATAGCAAGGCAGGCCACATAAAACACTACCTTTATTACACATCTATTAAACTTTAGACCCTTGTCTTCAACGGAATCGCCGCTATGATATAAATCATTTTGTATTCAACGGGTGCTATACAAGCCGGAACTTTTGTACCGCACCGTTTATTTACGCTTCGAAAAGTTTCCAAATTTCGTTATACAATCATCGACCGTCTGTCGCAGAGTGTGAAAATGAAAACGTCCAAAGCAAAATAATGTCGATTCATAAAAAATTAGTTAGCCAAAAATGAGATAATATTTTTAAAAAACACAATCATTTCCAACCAGAACATTAACCCAGTCCCGTGGCCGTCTCGTTTTGTGGAGCCCATTATATCTAAATTGGTCAACTTTATTTCGGTAAATCTTCGTACATCTTGAGAGGCTTCGAACGTCTTTTAAAAATGTTTCTCCCAGCTGTTTTGCAAATCTGCACAAATTTGTACTTATATTTTTACTAACATTAATAGCCACCAAATGGTTAGGCGTGAATGGGCACCAGCCGAAGAGAATCAGCGATACGAATTTCAACAAACACTGGTTCCGAAAACAGTTTTGATTTTTTATCGATCCATTTGATCAGTACAGCTTCAGTCAAAACAAACTCTTCACCTTTGGGTTTAAACATCGGAATTAAAATTTGTTTATTTAAACGAATTTTAATGCATGGGTTGTGTAATAAACACAGAACGCGATGTGTGTGTTGAATCGGTGGGAGTTTTACATAACTCGTTGGAATGGCGCGAGAGCGAAATATGATTACGCCATTCCAACGAGTTATGTAAAACACCCACCGATTCAAACACACATCGTGTTTTGTCTATTTATACAATAGTGAATTTAAAAGACTATAGTTTTATAGCTTCAGGGAAAACTTGATAAGACCTAACGTTAAAACACTACTTCTGATAGCGTAAAGAGTATGGTTATAAATTTATCCAAAGCACGAAGAAAAGGAAGAAAATTGCAGCAGTTAATTTTACATCAAAATTCATGACATAAACTGGGAAATCCGAAAAGATTTAACATGAAATGGCCCCTTTATGTTCCAGAAAAGTCATTCTCTTTATACATTGCGCACTTCAAAGCTTTATGATCATGAAAAAGAAACAGATAAAGGCTGTTGCTTTCATTCACGGCAGTACTTAAAAGTAGAGGATTTAAAATAGTGACATCTGCCTTGAATAGAAACCTCTCCAGAGCGCGTCTTGGAAATAAGAAATCCTAGGCTTCTTTTCAAGGGCATATAGTACGCGAGAGCTGCGGGTCATACTTTTTCAATGATTAAGAAATGGATATATTCTCGAAAATAAAGCTCCAACCCGAAAATTGGAAGTTCACGGGCCACCCGGCACTCTCTCCACTGCTGGTTCACGAACTACGTTTTCTCTCAAGGGACCCTCAAAGTACAAATAATAAGCATTATTGGCTACCCACTAGATGATCAGCGGCATATTGCTCAGTGTCTACCCTGTCCTCGAATTTAGTAGATTTTCGGTAGGGCACGAAAATCTTAAAACAACTTTTCCGACTGGAGACGAAAATGCGAGCAGTATTGTCGAGGGTGGTAGACAATAAGGAGTCGCTGGGTGAATTGTAAATCTAAGGACGAATTTGGGGTCCCTGACAATGGTCCCTTGGAATTGGTTGAAGCTTCTGTAAATGTTTACCAAGGGCCAATCTTATAAAACGTTTATAGATGTATTTTCCAAAATTGTATTTTTTCTTTATGTCTACGCATGTTTGAAATTGATCAATAGTAACACGAAAGACTGCAATTTTACGACGGGTAAATTGCCACGTCCTTTGAAATGCTAATGGTTAATATCGGTCATTTCTTTTCATAAGTAAATATGGAATTCTGGAAAATACAATTTTATTACTTTCCAAAGTGTGATTTACTGGGATTTCCGGGTTTGATTATAAACGATAACTTCACAAGTAAATTATGCAATCAACAATTGTGTCATGTATCCGTGCGCGTAAACGAAGACGCTTTGCCATGGGTGTAATAGAGATTTTATTGTTTTTTTAACCCTTTACCTAACATGAAAAGCAGACGACACTTGCAAAAAAACTCTTGAATAACTATTATTTTCATTGTTTGTCTCAAAAACATAGGCTATGATCCCTCATTGGGACAAGCTCGACGAGCTCGTTCCAATGAGGGGTCATAACCTATGTTTTAGAGACAAAAAATGAAAAATTAATGAAAATTAATTGGCGAGTTTTGAGAATATCGCTGGCCGTTTTTGACCGTTACGTTACGTTAAGGGTTAAATAATATAATTATCGTTAATAATGAAAAGTAATAAACAGAGTAATCGCTTGACTGGACTGGTTGTGTGAAATAATTCACTAGAGGCGGGGGACTATATTGTAAAACACTCGTGCGCATTCGCGCACTCGTGTTTGTACAACGCCCCTCACCTCTCATGAATTATTTCACGTAACAAGTCCAGTCAAACGATTACTCTCTATGTTAACATTTTATAAGATTGGTGGCCCCAGAACAGATACATAAAATAGAGCTACGTTCGAATCGCGTGCATACATTACAAAAACTCGTCAATTCAATCGGATTTATCACTTTGGAATCTTGACGTCTTCAGGAAACTATTAAAAGGTTTTCTTCAATTCCCGTGCACTTTTGGTTTAAGAACAAGCACTGAAGACAGAATGAGAAAACAATTCTGTAACTAATTGATACGTTGTTTCAAGATACTAACTGGGCTGTCAAACTCATGATGATATACGTATCAATTATTTATCAGATTCTGAGATAATCAACCTTCTCAACGCTTCTGTTACCATCTACTGATGTTTGATAACCAAAAATTACAGAGTGACAGTTTCCTTTTGTAATTGACTTCCATGCGCAGAGTTAAATTTTCATTTCTCATGTTCAGATGGCAACGAAACTGTTATAGTGATGGGTCGCCGAGACTGTGTCAGCCTTTTGATCCCTTTGGATTGTTCGATAGATGCACCCCAACCCTTACCCTCAACCGAACATTTTTGAAATTTGGGAAATAAACTTTTTTCAACTGAATATATTTCGACGAATTTGTCTCGAATTTCCAACCCATGTTAAATATTTCTCTCGGAGAGATAATTAGTAATTATTAAAGATTGTGACCCTTTCAATTTAGTTTAAAACCCTTTACCCAACGCAGACGATATCAAAATTTATTATTTTAAATATCATTTTTTCAAATTGTTCAAAAAATTTCAACAAATCCATATCATGTGACCCCTCGTTAGAACGAGCTCGACGAGCTCGTTCCAACGAAGGGTCACATGATATGGTTTTGTTGAAATTTTTTGAAAAATAATATTTTTTCAACTGCTGAATTTGCATATTACGCGGGCGGATGCGGGCGATTCGTTGGGTAAAGGGTTGAGAACATTATTATTTACAACAAACTGAGCGAATATTATTTGTGTTTTAAGGAAGTTTCAGGGGGCGCAGTGGCTCAGTTGGTAGAGGTACAGGCTGCAAGCCGAGAGGTCCTCGGTTCGAATCCCACCTGCGGCAACCGCGTTGTGTCCTTGGACAAGACACTTCACCCCATTGCCCACGTTGGGGCACGGTGGCGTTGTGTACTAAGGCGTACTGCACGTCGATGGTGCACTTGTCTTCAACCAATGCTAACCCTGCTTGTGTGGAATTGGTATGTTGGGGAGCTGACAGTTGCTCGCCGTTGCTCGGTGGTTCTCTCCGGGTACTCCAGCTTCCTCCACCCGTAAAACTGTCATGGTCATGATTAGCCATTGTGCAGAAATATGTGACCTTAAACACCAATAAATAAATAAATAATAAGGAAGTTTCAGTAATAGTTTAATAACACAGCCAGCAGGGCTGTGGGATTAAATTACTTCTGAATCGCCTCACAATTCCTGTCTGTATTATCTTCTCATAATGGGTAACCAATAGTTAAGAAGGCTAAGTGCTTCTTTAATCAAACAGTTCCATGGGGCGATGACGTACTGGTTAGAGTAATGACATCAAACCAAAAAGGTCGACAGTTGGACCCTGAGCACCGGTATCTGCGTTGGGTTCTTGGGCAGAATATTTTGTTGATACCGTCAGCCTCTTCTAGTTCTTCTGACAGCTGCTCGGTGGCACACACAGTATTCTCCCGCTTACTCCACCTGTAAAACTGTCCGACACGATATAACCCTGGCTTTCGAAAGTGTAGCTAAACCCCAATAAATAAACAAACAAACAAACTAAAACTCCCCACAAATACAAAATAGACTCGCCCAATGGATATAAAAAGTATTTCATCTCAGTCTCATCTGGGAAGTCAGTGTAGAAGGGTTAACAAGGATTATTGAAGGGTTAATTCAGATTTGCTTTCGTTGTCTCTTTCGTTGACTCTATTGAATCTGAATATTGAATATTTCATGAGTCTGCGCATTGTCATCAGTAAACGTTGTTGTTGATTCCAACGTGACTGTTGAGCCAACTAAGGACATGTAACCACGTAGAACAATCTCAAGTTTGCCGCGAAAAGGGTGAGTTGTAAACCTTGTATCCAGGGCAGGGGCGTGGCGATGATATCCGATTTGGGGAGGGGTATAAGCCTAATTCGCCCCGATTCCCGACTGAATAACTATTCCAGCTACATCATCAAGGCATGCCTTCTTCAAATGCATGCATTGGTGATGAAATAAAAATATTTGTCGGTGTTGGGATTATAGTTAAATTCGTCGATAAATACGTTTATTACTTTCCAAAGTGTGATTTACTGGGATTTCTGGGTTTGATTATAAACGATAACTTCACAAGTGAATTATGCAATCAACAATTGTGTCATGTATCCGTGCGCGCAAACGAAGACACGTTGCGTAGGTGTAATGGGGACTTCATTGTTTTTTGTTTTTATAACCCTTTACCTAACATGAAAAGCAGACGACACTTGCAAAAAAAATTCTTGAATAACTATTATTTTCAATTTTTGTCTCTAAAACATAGGTTATGACCCTTCATTGGAACGAGTTCGTCGAGCTCGTTCCAATGAGGGATCATAACCTATGTTTTAGAGACAGAAAATGAAAAAAAATGAAAATTCATTGGCGATTTTTTAGAATAGCGCTGGACGGTTTTGGTCGTTACGTTAAGTAAAGGGTTAAATAATATAATTATCGTTAATAATGAAAAGTAATAAACAGAGTAATCGCTTGACTGGACTGGTTACGTGAAATAATTAATTCGAGGCGAGGGACTATATTGTAAAACACTCGTGTGCATTCGCGCACTCGTGTTTGTACAACGTCACTCACCTCTCATGAATTATTTCACGTAATCAGTTCAGTCAAGCGATTACTCTCTATATAGTATTTTTGTTTCATTAGCAGGTTCCAAATTTTTGTTTCATTAGCAGGTACCTAACTCAAAATTAGTCACACCGGGGGCCCAACATCCCTAGTCAGCCAACCCCTCCATTTGCGTTTGTGTGAGACCGACTGTGTGTGTGACATAAGTCCAAGGAGCAAATCTCGTAAGAAACTATACAAGTACCACCAAGAGTGAATCGATATGTATGACTCCAATGCAGAAGAAAATATCCCGATTGGAAAATTATTGTGGGTTTCGCCTCCCCTTAATCCTCCAATAGTTTTACCCCTCGTTCAGGGTGAAAGTACTTGACACAAATATTTCATACCGGACTCCTCAGTCATCATTCCTCCGCAGAATTCCATGCATAGAAGTGGAATGAGGAGTAACGACCCTGGGAGGGGTTCTTCGTTAAAACTAATGACGTAGTTGTCGTTTCGGACACGCAGGAAACATGCAGCATTGTGAAAATCTGCAGCTGAACATAACTCAGTCACTAAACCAAAAAGACTGCGTTGAATGGAAGCCTGCCGCGAATAGAGACCCGATTGAATGATTGAAAAAAAAACGGTTCTGAAAGTCAAAATGGAAGTCTGGATTTCTTTTCAAGTAAATGCGATATATCGTCCCTTGATTGCAACAAGGCGCCATCTGAAATGCTCTAGCTGTCAAGGTACGATATGCCATTGTGGTTTCGCACTTTGTTCACACTCACAGTAGTTCTTCGATAACCACAGCTCAAAATAAGTCGTAGAATAGCTGCAAAAGAAGTTGCCCTTCTACATAGAGCTCTCCAGTACTCGTGGCTAACTGCTGGAATAAACAATGAAAGAGAATTTCATGAAGCATGTTATCGACTATTACGGTTCACCAAAAACTACTTTAGTCCTCTTCAGTTCAGTCAAAACACAATTTTATCTAATAAGGTTATTGTTTGGTGAAAATGTGCAGAGTTTAAAAATAACAAACACAGAAAACAGAATTCAGCAACAAGCCAGTGCTCGTGTGAGCTCTCTCCAACTGGTGACGTCGAAACGTTGAAGCATTTATTTACACCGACCTTTAAAGACAAAAATGGAATAAGAGTGGGCAGGTAGCAAGCCTAATGGCATTTGCTCTCTTGTGCTGTGTCCTATGAGATTATTTGTTCATTTCTTTTAACAATACTTTCAACTATCATGGTCATATCGTGTCAAAAATCCTCGAGACAAGCAACAGAGACAAATAAACGTGAATAAGTTTGTTTATTTCCAAATGAAACAAAATACTGCATTTTGATTGGCTGAGATTTACGGTGTAACTTGCAATCCACAGTGGCTTTTTTTACACAGTGGTTAACCACGGTGTAAAAACAAGAATATACGATAGCAGGCTATATGGTTAAAACAACAGTACCCATTTTTAATTGTTAATTCATACGTTCTGCTCGGTTATGTTAGAACAAAAATAAAAATTCAGGAAATTGAATATTTATGTGCAATAAAATATTTCAGATATGGATGTCATTGGAACTGGCTCATTGAGCCAGTTCCAATGACATCCATATTTGTCTGGTTTTATTTATTAAGAAACTTACAAAGTACAAATTTTCTGTCAGTTTTTGCCCACAATGTAGGTTAAAGTATTAGGTACATCAAAATTCTTGGAAATAAATTCCCTATCCTTGTGTTTTCCGCGGTGTATGGGAATTTACACCTGTTTGGGTACTCATATACCCTTCGGCTTCGCCTCAGGGTGTATGAGATTCCAAAACGGTGTAAATCCCCGTACACCCTGAAAAACACAAGGATAACTAATAATATTTCATTCCCTGCAAGTTTCTGAGAATGTCATTGGATTTAAAAAGTCAAATGTAAGCTGTGTATAAACTATACACAGTCAGTCAAAATCGATGTATGACTAATCGCCAGAGTGAACTCCTCTTTGTACGTCATTCTTCAAAACACCGGCAAACGATTACTGCTTTGTGTTGAACAAGAAATAACTGTCAGCCTCTTCGACTTACTAAACCGGTATAAACAGAGTACGCAGCTGTTGAATGCAAGTACACCATCGACGTGCAGCTTCACAGTGCTCCCACGTAATCGGGATTACATGTCTTTGCCAAAGTACTCAACGCAACTTCAAACAGGACTTCGAACCGAAAGGTACACCGTTCGATTCCCGTCACGGGTAAATGCGTTGTGTCCTTGGGCAAGGCATTTTATCCCAGCTGCCCACGTGGGTGCACGGTGGCGCTGTGTTAACTAAGACGTACTGCACGTCGGTGGTGCACTTGTCGTCAACCAATGCTAACTTTGCTTGTGCAGAGGTAGTACGTTAGGGAGTCTGACAGTCATTCGCCGCTGCTCGGTGGTTCTCTCAGTAAAACTGTCTGGTACGGGGTGACCCTGGTTGTCGAAAGTGTCGTCAAACCCCAATAAAAAGTTTTCATTAGATTAAAAACTTCGCCATGAGTCTCGGACACGATTTCTCGTTACACTGCAAGAGTACTGTAAGCAAGGAGCTGAACTAACATCTTGTACTTTTGGGAGTTTGCTGATGAAATGTTGTAATGTGTTGCACTGTTGGAAAGAGCTCTCAGCGTGTCACATAACGGCGTCTAATTATCTTTGTGTTTAAGTTCAGAATGTCCACGTTCAACGGAGTATATCCAGTGGGAGACAAGACAGCCTTATGACTTAGACAATTCAAAACATGTTTTTAAAAATCCGTGATGCGTTCCTAAATTATGTACTCGGAAATGTCCGGATCTAAGGGTGAAGGTAAAAAGTGTATAACAAAAATCGATTAAGTGATGTGTCTTTTTTCCGTTAGTGTAGAATGTTAATTACTTTTACGAAACTGGTTGCGCACCAAAGAACATCAATAAAAGAGAAGATCCCAACTGGAGACGTTCTTTAACACACAATTACTGGAGAAACGTGTCTGGAAACAACACATTTAATTTACGTACCGACAGGAAAATCGAGACAAGGAATATTTGGACTGGATAAAAAGTGGCTTTGTTATTCCACCGTTCTGTGGATACGTGCAGTATCAGCATAAAGAATCGATCGAGATATTTAAACCCGAATATCGTACTGACAGGACACTAATGCAACCTTATTCTAGAGGCTTCAGAACTTTGCAGCTTAGGTTTGCTGGTAGCTCATTGTCGGTATGTTTTGTTAGAACGATAGTTTTAACCCTTTTCCCAACGAATCGCCCGCAATTGCCCGCAACCGCCCGCAACCGCCCGCGTAATATGCAAATTCAGCAGCTGAAAAAATAATATTTTTCGAAAAATTTAAAAAAAAAACATATCATGTGACCCCTCTTTGGAACGAGCTCGTCAAGCTCATTCCAAAGAGGGGTCACATGATATGGTTTTGTTGAAAATTTTTGAAAGAATTTAAAGAATGCTATTTAAAATAATAAATTTTGATATCGTCTGCGTTGGGTAAAGTGTTTTAAATCATGTCATGCATTTTCATCATTTGTACACTTAATGCTTATTTACTCAGCTTTATTTTCCGGGACGACAAATGTCTGGATTTAGTTAGGATGCCACTCATGATTGAAGGTTGCGGAGGTCAATAAACGTCCGAAGTGGTGAGATAGAAATATCCAAGATGCACTGGAGCTTCCATGGTTCAGCCCTGTGGAAGAAAAGTTGAAAAATGGATCCGCAGAAATACCATTTTCTGATTCTAAGGTTTTAGTGAGTGCGTTGGAAGGTAGTAAATAGCTTATATTTGAGGGTGAAGGATCGGCGATTTGGGGCCCAGGGAATCGCAGATTTCGGATCGAATCGAATCTCGAATCGAATCGGGCTGACGATTTCGAATCGAGTCTCACCACTTTCCATGCTGTAGATCTTGCACATTCTTAAAGTTGTGGATTGAAAACACTATTAATCTCCATTCAGGTATTATATTCCGCAGCGACTCGTCTGTTTTAAAAAGTTTATCAAAAAAGGCGAAATATGTCTGAAACGAAAGCAAACCTCCTTGAATTTTTCTTCTATCGCCAGGTCTCCCGTACAGGAAACCTGATGATAGAAGAAGAGTTCGGGGAGGGTGAGGGGCAGTTGGTTGAATTTTGATAATATATCGGCCATTCGAAGATTTCAGAATCAGCGCGACTCAAATCGAATCGAACCGAATATCGAAGACGATCTCGAATCGAATTTCGAAGCTTTGCAGGGCCTACAGCGATTAATATACTTTACCTAGCGCAGACGATATCAAAATTCATTATTTTAAATATCATTTTTTAAATTTTTTCAAAAAATTTCAACAAAACCGTATCATGTGACCCCTCATTGGGTCGAGCTCGTTCCAAAGAGCGGTCACATGATATGGTTTTGTTGAAATTTTTCAAAAAATAATATTTTTCAGCTGCTGAATTTACATATTACGCAGGCGGATGCGGGCGATTCGTTGGGTAAAGGATTAATACACTTTACCTAAATTTACCTTCGAAATATCTGGTAACACAAGTTCATGTCACTCCATGCATTATAATTCTGTATCAGGAAATGTAAAAATACTCGCTAGCCACTATTTGTTTTGGAGAGGGGGGAGTGTGTGTGTGTGGGGGGGGGGGGGGGGGGGGGGGGTAAGTTATGGTCATGTCATGGTGTGGTCCATTTTTTCTACTTTATCAACTTCAACCTTGCTTCAGCTCGAAGGCTAGTCTTCAGGTTAGAATATGGTTGAAGTAGAAGAAAAAGACCCGAATAGAATATGCGCAGAAACAACGTTATTATCCTGTACAGTATTCAAACTCAAAGTAATAGGCTGGCGTTTCATCTTGTTTACTGAGTTCAGGTTTTATCTTAGCCTCTTTTAAAATACTGTTATTTTAAGTGTTTCCAGTTGGAACGTGTATTAGTTAAAACTGCTTACGAAGAAAAGGCAGTGGTATTCCAGTTAAATGCTATTGCATTTTCATTGATCGGAATACACGTTCTTCTCGACAAGATGCAGAAACTGATTCATTACCCAGAATTTAATAGGAAACTTGAAAAACGTTTTCACCCTGTCGAATCCACACGTCCCATCCCGTGTCAGTACAATTCTCACACCAGTGATGTCGCCATGTGTGTCCCGTGAAACACTCAGTTTTATGTTTTATGGTGGTGTGCGGGAATGTATTTTTGAATACCAGAGTGCACTGCTAGTATATCGAAATGTCATCTACGTGGACTGCTAATGGCAGTCAAAATACAGAATATTTCGATATACCGGTGTGACAGGAATGGAAGTCCGTAGGAAAATGAGTCCCTCTGGACTATTATTCCGCGGAATTATAGTCCTAGGTCTAACATTTCTAGGAATAGTAGTCCGCCGGACTACTATTCCTAGAAATGTTAGACCTAGGACTATAATTCCGCGGAATAATAGTCCAGAGGGACTAACGTTCCTACGGACTTCCATTCCTGTCACACCGGCAGTCTTTGCAATCAGATACATTTCGCCTTTTGGCCATTTTCACGAAATTTTCACGCACCAACAGGTGTTGAACTGCATCAGTTTTAGGGGTTCCAAAGGGAACTCAATACGGGGCCCACAGGAAATTTTCTCGGTGGACCGACCATACGGCCCGTCCGCCTATGAACATATTGCCGACAATAAAATCAACTTCCAAGTCCATATTCTGACCAACAGTTTTGGCTCGTTGGAAGTAGCAATGAAATGTCACAGCTTAACAAAAGGTTCGCCCGATAAATAAATATTCACAGAAGTGCTAAACAAAATTAAAAAATGGAAAACCCCCCACATAAATCAAAAGTGGTCCTCGAGATCTTATAGGTAACAATAAACGATTTAATGAAATGGGATGGAAAATTCTGTTGTCGGGCATGAACCTTCTTGGAAGAGTGTCGAGATGCTGAAGTTCCTGCTTTATTCAATCTACAAAATCGAAATAATACAACAAAACAGGATCATCGTGCACATATGTGTTTTGACTTTATTTCCAGCGTTGGTCTGGATGCTTCCTTCTCATGGAACACATGCCTGGAATCTTACCTAAGAATTGACCAAAACTTTCAGTGGATTCCATGGTGGGTTTGGGGTTATTGTTCCCGTTTGATGCATTTAATTGCATTTCGTGTTGTTAAAAAAAGTCTATTTTGTTTCATGAACTTATTTGTCTTTTCTCATTTATGTTTTCTTTCTAACAAAATCTTAAACTTTGCTTTCAAGGACTCACGAACTGTGGGTGAATACTTTTCCTTTACAGTTTTATGAATTATTTTCGACATATTGCGTTTTGATTTTTGGTCATTGTCAGCTAAGATGGTCCCAATTTTAAGCAACGTTCTAGGAGTGATATATATTTCTTCCCCACGATTTTTCCCTCGAATCGAATCAGGAGGCAAACAATTCAAAACCGAATCGAATTTCGAATCGAATCCCTCTTCGTAATTATCTCGATACTTCGGGCGTCGAAGTAGTGTTGTGCAGTGCTGTCTGTCCCCCAAATGAATATAATATAAAACGGGTACTAGACTGTTTTGTTCCACCGAACCTCAAGTACAAGCAAATATGCCTGTCACTTGTTTCAAAAAGGCTGAGCAATTTATTCATACGGCAAATGGTCTTTCGAGTCGACATTTTGGCATGGACCAGGGCACGGTCTGGATGTTCAGTGTATTTTCATTAATATTTGAAACTGTACAGGATGTGGTTCTGACCTATTGAAATTCAGTCCACTCATCGCGTATTCTGCAATATCGCTTTAACCCTTTACCCAACGAATCGTACCACAATCGAGACTCGAGACATCACAGTCGGAACGAATTAGCATGTCTTGATGATGCGGTTCGAAAAACCTTTTCCCAACGCAGACGATATCAAAATTTATTATTTTCAAAAGTAGTTTATCAGATTTTTCCCAAACATTTCAACAAAACTATATCATGTGACCCCTCGTTGGAACGAGCTCAACGAGCTCGTTCCAACGAGGGGTCACATGATATGGTTTTGTTGAAATGTTTTGAAAAAATTCAAAAAATGATATTTAAAATAATAAATTTTTATATCGTCTGCCTTGGGTAAATGGTTAACTGGATCACTACCGCAATGGGATTTGACATTTATTCTTAATTCTCTTGTGACAACTCATCCCTCAGTTATCTTTGCAGCTGTGCTGTATTCAAAACAGAAATTTATCAAGTATCACCAATGTGATCCAAGAAAAAACAGATATTTTTTTATTGCACGTCTATGCTTTTAGTTTCATGAAATACAAGATTTTTCGGCAAAAACCGAAGCGAACACTATTATTTTTTGTATTGTCCTTGAACATAAAGGATCACGAGCGCGGACTATTTAATTATTTCTTTTTTACATCTTGGTTATTTTTGACAATAATATGAGTTTTTAATATTTTTTTAGTAAAATATAGGCGTGCAATAAATACAGAACTGCATACGCGTTCGAACTGCCATTTTTTACTGCACGAAATCGATTTCGGCGGAGGGATAATATTGAACAAGAAGGCGAAGGCTTCGAGTTCAATATTATTCCTCCAACAAAACCGACGATTAATAATGTTTTAGAAAGTTGTAGGTGTGCAATAAATACAGAACATCATATGCGTTCGAACTGTCATTTTTACCGCACTCGATCGATTTTGGTGGAAGGATAATATTGAACGAGAATCCGAAGGCTTCTCGTTCAATATTATCCCTCCGCCCAAATCGATCTCGTGCGGTTTAAAATGACAGTTCGAACGTGAATGTCATGCTGTCTTTTTCACACTAGACGTAATGTCATCCCCGCTATCGCTTCAAAAGACAAATTTAGGACTTTCGCGATTAAATTTGTATTATCTAGTTAAATTAGATAGGTCAAGGTCGTTGCCCAGTATGCTGAAAAATGAGTTGTCAGCTTCAGAATGTCAACAATAAAGAAATGCATGGAATTCTAAACTTCCGTGATTCGAATGTTTTTCGAATAACCGAGATGGTTTCGAATCGAACCAGTGAGATGACGAGAAACCGAATCGAATCTCGAACGTTCGCTGGGCCCAAAGTGATTCTCCCAATAAACCGGCTACTTTTTATTTTTTGATTTTCTTTGCATTCTTGTTTTATTATCGGAAACTTCATAAATTTCTTCTAAAGATTTTATTATTATCATTAGGGGGCACGGTGGCGTTGAGGTAATCGGTTCTCGTCAGAACACCGAAGTTAAGCAACGTCGAGCCCGGTTATAGTACTCGGATGGGTGACCGTCTGAGCGATCGATTCGGACTCCTGCGTTGTGTTCTTAGGCAAGGCACTTAACCCCGATTGTCCACATGGGGGCACGATGACGCCGTGTACTAAGGCTACTAAGGCGTACTGCACGTCGATGGTGCGCATGTCTTCATCCAATCTAACCCTGCCTCAGCCTGTGCTGCTGTGTGGAGTTATGATGATGGGGAGCTGGCAGCTGCTTGTCGTTGCTCGGTGGGCCTCTCCGGGTAATCCGGCTTCCTCCACCCGTAAAACTGTCACGGTCATGATTAGCCATTGTGCATTGGTATGTGACCTTAAAACCAGTAAATAAATATATAAATATTATCATTATTCACTAAAAAAACGGATCCGCCCAGGCTGGTGGTATATGTTTATTAGGCTTCATTTGCAACAGAATAGAAGCCCATCGTTTATACATTTGTACAGTACTGCGAACCCAGAGACGTCAGAGAATTTGGATCGAATCGCGATTGGGTCACTATCAGGAGAAAAATATCTTTCCGCTTTCCTCCCCGCTGCACAGTCAAAAAGATATGCGGTAACATTGAATCAGAAGTGCTATTTTCTTTTGTTTTTCTTAATTCGGGCTTGGAGTCGCAATACTTTATTTACGAAATCCCGACGCACTGGTGTATCAATATGTAGCGACCAGGGTCCAGTACTATAAAACTTTTACAATTGCATTTTCTTGAATTGCATTTTCTAGTTATGACTTTAAATGGGATGAAATGAACCATTTGCATTTTTAAAGAGCTGGCAATTTGCCAGCTCTAGTAAACGTTTTATAATATTGGTCCCTGATCGCGATTTGTTCATGCAGAAAATGCCGCATTTGTGAACAAGGTGCTGCAAGCTCCGAGTTACCATATTTTTACGCGAAGACTGATCCAGGGGTGTCGCGAAGATGACCGATAGGGGTGAGGGTATAAACTCGATTTCTTCTGATTGCTATGGCCCAAGTAGTGACTAATATTCCAATTACATTATTAACCCTTTGGATCCTGATGGTATTTTCCATGCCAGTTCAGAGTCATCAACTGGTAGAGTCTATATCCTTACTCGGGGGAGATCAATCAATATTTTCAATGTGCAGCCCTGGGGCTGCACGTTGAAAATCTTGACTCGTCTACCACGTAAATTCACTGCCAGTTCAGAGTCATCAACTGGTAGAGCCTATATTCCTTACTCGGGGGAGATCAATCAATATTTTCAATGTGCAGCCCTGGGGCTGCACGTTGGAAATCTTGATTGGTCTACCACGTAAATTCACCGAACAAGTATTCACTTCATGAATTAAGGTCGTAACACGATCCTGGACCGAAAAAGAGGCCTTTCGGGTTTAAAGGGTTAAGGCATGGCTTCATCGAAGGCATGCCGTCGTGATGTAGTTGGAATATTAGTCAATCGAAATATACAGTGAATAAAATACATTAGGCTGAACAAAATTAATCATTGATTCTCAGGCAGCGGCGCATTCGTTTTTTCGGCCCGCGTTCGTCTTATTTATTTCGGAGGCAAAATTCAAAATGTTTAAATCTATCAAGGGTGTGATCTTAGCGGTATCACATCGCGATTTGCGATGCAATATTGGTATACATTGATAAAATATTGTTATTCTCTTCGCAAAATGCGACACGATTCTCAAATGTATGTACAAAATAAATATTTATTTAACTGGTTGAGGGCTAGATTATTTTTGGTGGTCTGAATTTTTTCATCCCAAATTGTTTTATTACAAATTATTGGAGAGTGCGAACGGCACTCTCCAAAAAATTGTAAAAGAACAAATTTGTATAAACAAACTGTTATTTACGTTTGAATGAATACGAAACATAGGCAAGGATAACGTTGATTTTAACACTGGTACTCTCATTTTTTTGAAAGGCCTGATTGTGTCTTCTAGCATTCAACCAGTTAAAAAATCTCCTTATTATTTTTGATCTCGATCTTAGTTGTTCAATATTGATTTTATGTTGTATGACCCCTGTTACACGCCGTACCGATACTCCAAATTGGCCATACTGGGCCTTCATCACCCCTCATCGGGTACTACAGACCTCCACTTGTAATACCGACTGTGTGTGCGTCACAAGTCCAAGTATTAAACTTAGTCTTTTTAACCCTTTACCCAACGTAACGGCCAAAACCGGCCAACGCTATTCTCAAAAATCACCAATTAATTTTCAAAATATTTTCATTTTTTGTCTCAAAAACATAGGTTATGACCCCTCGTTGGAACGAGCTCGTTCCAACGAGGGGTCATAACCTATGTTTTTGAGACAAAAAATGAAAAAATTTAGTTATTCAAGAATTTTTTTGCAAGTGTCGTCTGCTTTTCATGTTAGGTAAAGGGTTAACCCTTTACCCAACGTAACGGCCAAAACCGACCAGCGCTATTCTCAAAAATCGCCAATTAAATTTCATTAATTTTTCATTCTTTGTCTCAAAAACATAGGTTATGACCCTTCGTTGGAACGAGCTCATAGGTCATAACCTATATTTTTGAGACAAAAAATGAAAAAAAATAGTTATTCAAGATTTTTTGTTTCAAGTGTCGTCTGCTGTTCATGTTAGGTAAAGGGTTCAGAAAGAATATGATTACTAGCAAGAGAGAATCGATATTCCAAACATGACGAAAATATCGTGATTGGAAAAAATATTGAGAGAGGGAAGGAGACAGATCTCTCTTCCTCCCCTGCCCTCACCCTTGGCGACGCCATTGATCTGATCTATACGTCACGAACAGAAACCTCTGTTTACTCCATGTAGATATAAAACACTTGCCACACTTTCAATGTTTTGAACGATATCAACATTCTTCTAATAATTTGACACATTGAACAAAGGTACTATTGTTAGATTGATTACAACTGCAATACAAATTAATTAGTTTTTAATTCATATATTTCGACGATACATCTACGAACAAAAAGAAAAATATGGATGACGCATTCGTGTTTCTAAATTTGTCACGTCTATTGAATAGCTATGGATGAATTTCATAATTTGATCGAATTCATTACTTGATAACTGTCTTCATTTCATATCGGTAAATTATGTAAGAGGGAAAAAATCAATTTTTCATCTTTTTGATGTAGTTTACTCGTTGCATTTGCAAAAATGTTTGAGGGCTTAACATCATGTGCTTTGCATTAACGTATTTTCATTAATATTTGAACTGAATAGGAGAAGACTGAGAGAGCTTTAAGATTTAAGATATTTCTAGAAAAGCCCGATGACAAGCGGGATTGTTGATATCTAGTAAAGTAATATGCAATGATTACTGGTATCAATGACAGGTGTACAATGCACAAGGGAGCTTCGTTATTTACCAAAATGAATTGGGCGGAATCCACAAATACAGAATTGTAAAAATCAGATCTCTGTTACACATTTTTATACCATGATTACCTATTCTACTATATATGAAAAGCCTATGACATAAATTTTAGCTTTACACACCAACCGTGATGAACACTCCAGTAATGGGATTTCAGTAGTAAAAATTTACACCTACAATAGAACTACATCCCCGTTGACCTTTGGTGACGTCGACCTGGGTGCAAACTTGTCTAAATTTATCGCACGTCGCCTCGCGAAGAGTGAAATGAAAGTGGCAATTATTTATTACGTTTTTATATGGGTTTACCTCATGAGATGTCAAAAATTAACAAACATGCATTGTCTCATGTTAATAAAGCATGCACAACTCGAAATAGTATGTTATTATGTTTTTAAAACGAAAAAGGCTCAGTTTCTTTTTTTATTTCGTTTCAGAGCCCACCGATGCTCGTGTAAACAAAAACAGATTCGCTCGTATGTGCGTCTGGTGGTCAGTAAAATCGAGAAAAAAATAATAGCGACTCTTAATAATCTGACGACCATGATATAAATAAAATATACCCAAAGTAGCTTGGTGTACCAAATGTTCCCCACTCGTGGGGAACATTTGTACACCAAGTTGCTATGGGTATATTCTATACATAACCACGTGAATAAACCAAATGTGGAGAAAAGTAACAGGATACGTGTGAACAGATAGCATCTAGCCTTAGTGGCTTCATTTGATACCTTGATCTAGAGCTCTGCGAATCAGAAAGTTGATTTCCAATCGATTATCAAATCGAATCGGGTATCAGATTCGCAAACTGATCTTTGTCGAATCGAATCGGCTGAATAATAACGCTCGCGACTTCCTGGTTTCACCACGTTATTCAGCGGATGCACAGTCATGTGCAGCGTTCAGAAATGGACCCGATTGCAGCGATCTCTTCAAAAATAATTCACTCACTCTCTGTCGTACTCTGGACATATTCTTGAAAATTGCGTATCGTCCATTGATTCTCACAAGACTTGCTACACTCAAGGGACGATGTATTTCATTAGAAGACGTCGAGCAAGTCGCGAAGAACCTAGAAATTTATACCCTTTTTCGCAAAAATGCCTGCACCACACAGACGAAAACTTCAGAGATATTCCATGTTTTCAACTTTATATAATATTAAATATACTGCAAAGATAATGACGCCATGTGGGAATTCTGCAGACAATGCGAAAATCGGAAGAGGTGGATTTCTGTGTGAAACTCTTGACAGGCTCGTTGTCCAGCGCAGCCGATTCGATTCGATTTCATGTCAGCGATTTGGTAATGAATCGAATCGAATCTGGAGGCCGATTTGAAAATCGAATAATCGCAGACCCTAACCTTGATCTTGCAAAATGACAATGAGACCTTTTAACTATTATCATTGGTCTCGAAATATTTTGTATGTAATTTTCCCGATTATATCAAATCACCAAATCTTTGCTGAAATACATTTAAATTTTCATTGTGTAAAAATGCCTTCATACTTCATACATCACTTGTAAGAAAGTGTCCATTTCAAGTGGATAAACTAACTTGAGTGCGCTAATACACAGACGTTTCAAAAGGCATGCAGTTCTCATAAATCTCGATCTAGTTATCGATCACTTTCTATATTCGTTGTAATTTGCTTTCTCGGGAAGACAAAGATAAAGTTTGTGTTCACGTGTTCTATTTATAGCATATGCGTCCAAGTAATTTGATTTTGGACTGTCAGTGAACATACATGTCCTGTGGGTTTTATTGGAAAGCATAACTGTGTTTGTTTTAAATAATGACAAATTGTTAATCTAATAATGCCAAGCTATTGCTAAAATAAAGCACAATTGTTGTTTGTGGCTTCATTCATTTGGATAGCAGCGAAGGTAAAATTATTTTCACGAGTATTCAGAAATTATTCCACGCTGTTGTTTACTTGCTGGAAATTCCTCAGATCACTTTCGGGCAACCCCGTTTATCTCTTCGCAATGTCGTATCTTTAGAAAACTCGTCTGCATTAGAGTTTTTTAATTTCAGATTTAGGTAATTTTGCGTCGTTCCAAATGTCTTAGACTTTGCATACAGTATTTTTTCACATACAAGTAAAATCTGAGAGTTAATATTTTTTCACATTAGCGGTTTATTGTCCCCTAAATCTCTTTCAACACAAAACGCGGGTATTGCACTCGTAAAATTATATTTCATGAGAATGCTGCACAGGAGAAAACAAATCAGTTAGGAAGACCATTAATAAATTCATTTAACAACTCCATTCTACATGGACAATATGGAGTCAATGATGGAAATTCTGAAATATTACCAGAGTGTTAGGAGTACAGTGGGCGATAAAAACAGAATACAACACGTATTGAAGTAAAGAGGTCTTGCATCAAACTTGTTATGAATGGTGTAAAGTCAAATCGAGCCCTCCACTTTCCTGAAAGATAACTTTATGCCATTCACAGCTCATATGATGAAATATTCTCAAAGTAGGTGTTGTATTTGTCTTTATTACAGGCCTGTTCTATGAAATCCCCATCTACAGCAACACGAAACCAAAAATGGAAAATGAAAATCCGTTCGGTACACATGTGTAGAATGGAAATCGTTGACGGACTATTTTTAAATAGAAGCGAAATTACATAGGAATTTTCTATAAATCATGCACCGTATTTACAATTTGAACCTCTAGCGATAGCTAAAACTCGTCCCCTGTGTTCCAACATGTTCTATGTGTTAGTAGGCACATAGAACGCATTGGAACTCAGGGGACGAAATAGTAATACGGGTTCCCCTTCGCAAATTTGTTTGCTGATAAAATGTGTTCCCTTTGTTGATAGTTGTCAAATGAATTGCCGAGTGTCCTTCTAATAATTGTTTTTATAGACGTGAAGGCGTGTAATAAACACAGAACGACATGCGAGTGTGAATGGGTCAATCGATAGGGTACTTGTGCCATCGCAGAAGGATAAAACTCCGCCTGTGTATTCCCTGCCCTAGAATTAAAGGAGAAAAAACGCAAATAATCTTATCTTGGTAACAGTACCAGATAGAACAATGCGTGTAAAGTACCTATGATATTCTATATCTTTTGAAATGTCAAAACTGGATACACTTGACCTGTCAGTCGGCGAGTTAATGCAGCAAGCAAACTAACATTGCTTATATTGAAATGTCAGGCAATTTCTGGGGGAATAAAACATATTTGTATAATGATTCTCTAGCGATATTTGGACTTTTGGTGTATTGATTATTCCGTCGCAATTCTGTCTGGGAATTACCATCAGCAATTCGACTGATTTGTGTAAGAACAAGAATATTGACCTAAATTTCCCCCACAATGACTACTCGGGCAGATATCAATCACATTTATTCGTTGCACAGCCATACAGGAACCACGTTCTGCCCAAAGACAGATTTATACTTCCCCAATATCTCTCAACATCTCAAAAAATCACTTTCGTCAGGCGGCAGTTTCTAGAAAAAGGTTCGCATGAACCTTTTATAAGTCTCTCCAAGTGTTCTCTGTATACCTTCAAGGCATCCTCGAGACAATGATACATCACGGATTTTCTACTCCTTTTTTGTTGAAACAGAGTCCACATACATCCTAAGAACCGTCACGAAGGCGACCAATTTTCTTTTAATGTGGGGAATTTAAAACTGATTTGTCACGACTGTGTTGACCCAAGTACCGACTGATAAATTACCACACGGCTATTACTTTTCCTCCAGTTCCATATTTTCGAATCGGTACGGAACACGTGTTCCATGCGGATTTCCTTTGACAGACTATTTTTCCACCTGACATCATGTATCCACCAAAAGAACTAAACTCCGGCCATTTTCGTAATCGGCCAATCGAAACATCGAATTCTGACCTAGACCAGTTCGAAACTGCGGTAACAGCCGTTGAATCGAATGTCATTTGGAAACTGTTTTTGTTCAAATCCACCAAAATTAACGAAATTAAACTTATTCTATAAACTGTGATTTATTTTATAACACTCATGTTTTGACTTTGAAGCGAATATCGCGGACAGCTATAACTCCAGGCTGCGTTCATCGTTCTATCCTTCGGGGGAGGGGTGGGGGCTTGGGTCACACCCTCTGCACACTCCTTATATACATTTCTTCACATAACAAAAGGAAACAGTGTTTCTCTCACAAAACCAGTTTATATTTGGTGATAGAGATTTGACGGCAATACTTATCCCTTACATTCAAGTTGCTTTAAGATAAGTACCAACCAACGAGTATAAGTGTATAAATGGTACTAAATGATAAGCCGAAAATTGTATTAGACACTATTTCTGTTAAGGATACTCAAAGTGCTAATAAATCAAATAAAAAAGGAAACATGTCCTGAAACATACTAAAATTAAAACTAAAACGCCGAGTAAACAATATTTGGGTTGCGGTTATCACATCGTCCCCTGAATGCATCTAGGAATAAAATACTTTATTTATACAGCACTGGACCCCAGCATACCCTCTACAAGATGTATGTATCCCTACCAAAAGCGAAATTCATACTACAATTGTTTTTTCCAAATTTCCCGCTAAACATTAGTATCTTTATTTTTGTACTATCTCGTTCCATTGGGGGCCACAAGCTCTGCTTTGAAGGCAAAATTGATAAACAGCAATAAAAATTGAATAGTGATTTTTGAGAATAACGATGCAGATATGTCCATTACGTTTGGGAAACGTTTAAAAATAAAATCTGTCCTTCAGTTAAACTTAATTTGTTGTAAATCGACAGTGGCGATGACGACGAGTCTAATGGCGCCGGGCAGACAGCTATCTATTAGATACTCGCTGAAGATAAAATTAGAAGCGCCATTGGTTAAAAGGTTCCATTTTCAAAACTCAAATTCTCGTCTGTGTTTGATTTAGGTGTGATGTGTCCGCGTACCGGAATAGGGACTATCCGTGTCCGGAGTGAAGTAGCGTTCCAGTTCTGTAGATTCCTCCTTGCTGGCTCATCCCAGTTTGAAATTTAACTGATTTGAACAGGGGAAGAAAATGTTAATCTTATGCGACAAATTAGAATTTTGAAGCGCTTTAAAATTCAGGCATCGCTAGTAACAATATTTGATCACGCACGCACACCATACATTTGCCTGAAACCCAAATCTGAAGAGTCGCCGATGCCAACAGACTCTTCCGAAACTTGGGCCGTAAAATGAATACTTTTGTCTATATCATTGCCCTATCATGTTATTAATATCCGCAAAAATAATAACAACAACAACAACAACAACAACAACAACAACAACAACAACAACAACAACAAACTCATTTCAGATTTATTCAAAATAAAAGCAAACCATTTTAATACGGATGTTAATAGAACAAGGTCGAAAAGCTCGAAAAACTGTATATTATGATAGTCAGTCTCCTGCCCCTCCCCCTCTTTCATACAGGCGAGTATTGGCCACTGACCATTAGTCGTGTTGTGTTGTTGTGAAGCCTGCAAAATGATACCGTCTCGGTTGTATAATGTCTGAATTTAATCTGGAATGCATATTACAGTACGTGGGGAGGGTATTATCACTCAATCACTCGCAGAGTGGAGATTCCACCCAGGCAATAATTGCAAATTTGTTGCAAAGCATAACCAGCACAATCAAAGTTTCAGCCAATGGACCTCCGGGTTTAACCCGGAGGTCCATTGGCTGAAACATTGCTTGTGTTTTTTGTCGATATGAACAGAATTTGAAAGTTATAGCTTGGGTGATAACTCCACTCCGCGGGTGATTTAGTTACATCCACTCTCCATGTACTGTATATAGTCTTTTGAGTACACTAGGATCCCGATGCACGCAAGGGACGATATTCAAATTCACTAGGTGTCAGGCTCTTTCTCCCGGTGCTTAAAAAAACGAGATGATGTTGGTGACTTTCTAATTGAAAATGGTCGGTTTTTCAGTTCTCGCACTCAAACACTGTTCCATGACAAAACTAATAAGTTATGGCGCATCGTCTTTTTCCAAAATGAATAACAAATCCTTTTTTGATAAAAAATAAAAACAGAAGCATGAAAATATTTTATTTCCACATCTTGCTTTCAAAATAGTCGAGTAAAATCATACATTAAACACCAGTTTAATGTACGTTTTATTGACACCTGTCTGAAAGCAAAATACAGAGTGCATGTCAGACAGGACGAGTATCCCTGCATTTTTCACAGCGATTCACAGCTATCACAGGTCAACAAGATATTATGATCATGACATTGATGCTTTCTGTGCCATGTTGAATAACTAGGTTTCTCCCATGCATTTCACCATGCCTGCTACCACGAAGCGTGTTACCGGTTCGATACTCACCGATACGGCCAACATTATTTTAGGGGGCTAGGTTGGTGCTGTACGAAATTCGCTCTACTCAGTCATTACAGTGTAAAAATTGATTTGACTGAGTAGGTCGAAGTGACTGAAGATTAAAAAAGTGGTGGGTTTTATTAATTGTTGCACTATTTAAATTTATTGGGCCTATTAATACATGCTTACACTGTGCAAAGAAATATTGGATCTTGAGTGAACTAGCTGTCCCTGATCACTTTCCAATCGTAATAATGAAAGAGCTGGCAAGTTCCATTAGTTCTTGACTTTATGTTTTACAGTTCAGAGAGCCTGTGTCACAATCAGCTGTCCCTTTATAACGCTTCACGATCTTTGAATTTTGAAACTCACGATATAGAAGGGATGCCTTCGCAATCTTTTTGTCACATTATCACATAATCACCATCAAATAGCCCAATACGACAATATCGTTCACAACACGTCTAAACGGACACGACATCAGACGTCAACGGCGACGTCGTAGCATTCTGAGTGATTTGGTTTCGGAAGTAGAACTGAATTAATCTACTCTTACATTTCATTAACTGTTTATAGAAGATAAACATCAGACGTCAATTGCGAAAAAACATTTCCTGAATGACTAAATATGTTTATTGTTTGTCTTGAAAACATAGCTCAAGACCCCTAATTGGAACGAGCTCGACGAGCTCGTTCCAATGAGACCTCATAAGCTATGTTTTTAAGTCAAAAACTGAAAAGATAAAATAAATTTGGCTAGCGATTTTTGTGAACAACGCTAAACCAGTTTTAGTAGTTACGTTAGGTTAAAGGTTAAATTGGAAATTATGCGATTAAAAGAATCATAACGTCGTTAGGATCTGACATGAAATTTCTGAACCTCGTTCACTATAATCGATCTGAGCCTCGCTAAACCTCGGCTCAGATCGAGTTTAGTGAACTCGGTTCAGAAATTTCATATGAAATCGCGACTCAATAGAGATCCTTTATATATGCCATCCTCATTTCATTAATTTCTTTGTTCAGAAATCAACATTTTACTACTTTAGCTTCATACATTCTGGACATTTTAAGAAAAAAAATCGCTTAAATGTCTTTCTGGCCAACTCTAACTATATTTCTGTTGCTGCTAAACAGGCCACTCTTGTTCTTGTACTTTATGAATTGCCGACCTTTCAGAAAAAAACTTTTTCTTGAGATGTTTAGGTACAGTTAAAACTAGAAGTCCTGTCATGAAATGCGCACAAATAGCACGTCAATCTGCGCGTTAATCTACACATTATTTCCATAAATTCTGTACATATGGCCTGTGCACAGGCAATGTTTCAGCCAATGGACCTCCGGGTAACCCGGAGGTCCATTGGCAGAAACATTGCCGTGTTTGCTATGCGTAACCAGGAGAACCTGCCGTGCTTTGGATGCCATTCAATATGGCAATAACGCGCAATTCCTACACGCAATTAAGCCTAGATAAGCGTACAGTTCGTGACATGACTTTTAGTTTTAACTGCATAAGGGGAAATTTAAGTTTTCAAACAAAACAACTGGAAACCCTTCCACGTAGTCCACAATGCTTTGACGGTGAATCTTGAAACGTCACAGGTTCACTACTATATTACAAGCATGATTCCAGTCAAGTTGAGAGTCAAAAGAGATATACTTCCAGGGGCAGGGATGAATCCTATCCATACGGGGGTGAAAAGTCTCAAAGGTCAAGATCACAGGGTACTATGACACAAAAACGTTTTCCGGACTCCAACACGGTAATGCTTTGGCCTTAGATAATGAAACTTCACAGGATCACTACTTAGGGACAAGCATGATCCTAGCCCTTTGGAAAATTCTTCCTTCCGCCCACCTGGTCTTGGGAATATCGGGTAGAATCCAAGGTTTGTGATGGTATCAACCACAACTTATCTAGTTGGGGCCGACATCTTCTGTCCCCTATTCCTGTACATGTGGAAAATGATTTCAAATTAGGTATTTTCGATCAGAAGTTCATTTACATGTTAGAAATATGACAGCCCGACTTTCCACCAACAGTAAACTACAAACAATCAATCGAAGGTAAACGGATACTCACCACCAGAATGATGTATTCACAGCAATAAAGTTGGTATGCGGTAATTACAGAAACGCGTTAGATAATATTTAATTACTCTCTCATCAATGCAGTTTTTACTTTTGAGGAGCAAATATAAATAAATTATGCCCGAATGACGTTCAATATTTTGCGCAAAAAACTCATGTTTTGGGAGCTGGAGATCGGGAGGGGTCTGCCGCCCCTAAAGTACCGATCCTCACACTCCTATTATACCTGACATTATAAATTAAACAACCATTCGATGTCATGTGGCTGTCACCAGTACTAAGTTAACCGACGTATAATCACAACTTCCTGAATGAAATCGTCTCGATACATTATCTACACCAGAGTGGGAAATCTGTTTCTTATGTTGAGGAGTGGGGGCAGCAATAATGTACTGCTAAACCCATTTAAGGTTGCATGATTAAATTATGAAGGAACCTCTCGACTATGTGTTGTCTAAAACACCGTATTATATTTGACAACCAAATTTCCATCCATACAAAAAATTGTGCATACCCGATTGAAAGGGTAATTACACACCAGGTTGATGACACATTATACCTTTGTGGTTTTACACTGATTGCTGACAGCCAATCATTAGGTTCAACCTGACCCTTCTGTCCTTAGCGTACAACTTTTTACGAGTCATTGCAGGAAATCTTATGTAATATGTATTATGAAATAATATTATATCACACCTTGCCTCTTGCTTATTTTAACTCTTTATCTTACAATAAGTATGTACTGAGTCCGAACTTACCGGAATGCATAGTGTATCAGGGGCCCCTATTGCAAAATATGTGTCCTGCAACTGCATAATACATGCTTGGTTACGATTTATTTACGTTACTATTTCTAGAACATTACAGGCTTTCGAAACATGTCTGCGAGGGATCTTGAACGTTTCTTTATAGAGAAAAAACCCACTTCTCAAAAGTGTAATTATTAAATTATCGAACCACATTGTTTTTATGCTTTTGTATCTAAATCACTGTCAACATTCAAGTTGGAACAATTCTCAGTTGCTGTGGTAAAGCGCGCAGTCTTTTCGGAGTGTTGAACATTTACTCGCTTAACCTTTACCTTTACCTAACATGAAAAGCAGACGACACTTGCAAACAAAATTCTCGAATAACTATATTTTTCATTTTTTTGTTTCAAAAACATAGGTTATGACCCCCTCATTGGAACGAGCTCGACGAGCTCGTTCCAATGATGGGTCATAACCTATGTTTTTGAGACAAAAAATGAAAAAAATAATGAAAATTAATTGGCGAATTTTAAGAGTAGCGCTGGCCGCGGTTTTTGCCGTTGCATTGGTTAAGGGGTTAATAAGTTTAACCGAGGATCGAAAGAGTTCAAGACAGCCGCACACAGCTTCAGACGAAACGACAAACATTTTTATGATCTAAAATGAAATCTGAAATCAAGATGCTAGTTGTCCCCTTACTCAACGCACACGATATCATAATTTGGTATTTCAATAATTTCTTGTAATTTTTTTCCCTAAAAGTTCAACAAAATCATATCGTGATGCCTTTCATTAGAACGAGCTCGCGTTCCAATTAGGGGACACGTGATGTGGTTTTGTTGATTTTATTTGGAAAATACTGTTTGTTTCAACTGTTCTGTTTGTAAATTCTATGGGTAGATGCAGTCTAATCAAGGGTAATCAAGTTATTACAGTTGAGAATTGTAAGATAAATCTATCATCACCATCATATTTATGTATAAAATGTGGTAGCACTCTCACTCTTGTTTCTGAGGCTGTATCTCGACTCGTCGAAATATGGCCGAATAAACAATAGCTCGACACTGACAAAAGTCTTTTGCACGTGAACGGAATGGTGATAATGTATATTTATCTTATACCTGTTGAAGATATAGCCCATGTGTTATAGATTATCTATAACACATACCCCTATGTCATATAGATTGGAGAACGGACTATAAGAGATTGACCTTTGACCCTCGACCCTATCAGCGAAATGAATGTCTTTTTCTATATTATAATATAATGATGACATTCGCAAAATCTGGTGAAGTTGATTATCAAACATATTTTTGTCATAAATCATAAGAATTGAGGCGTAAGTATATTTTCTGTAATTGTTTTCCCAGTTACAGGGCCACTTTCTAAGGGGAACTATACTCTATCATTCACTTGAATTTGTAGCCTTGTTACGCACCAACAGCTTTTCCGGGCACATCACATGTATTCATGCCCAACAAGAGAAAGCAGTCGACTCCACTCCAGATGAGTCGATATTTTGACACGAAATCATCCCCAAAACCCTTTTAAAAATGCAGAAAAGAACAAAAATGGTCGGTATAAGATAAATACAACAATACCATAGTGTGTTTTGATATGTTTGATATCTCAACGAGTTGAAAGTGAGTTTTTTTCGCGAGGCTTCAAGCCTCGCGAAAAAAACTCACTTTCAACTCGTTAAGATATCAAACATATCAAAACACACTATGGTATTATTGTATATTTATCTAGCATGACTCGATGATGACACTTGCAAAAATAGATATTTTGAAAAATGAAAAGAAAGAAACAGCTTATGAAGCATCATTGGAACAAACACGACAAAATCGTTCCAATAAAGGGCGACAAGGCTATGTTTTTGAAAAAAGATCTTAAAAAATGAATGATTTGTGAATAGCGCTAGTCGGTTTAACGTTACGTTACACACAGAGTTAATCATAATAGTACACAATTGTATTCGAAATTGTAATAAACTGATTGGCAAAAAAGACTGAGTAAGTCCATTTGTGAATTGAAAATTCATTCGATTTAGAACTCATTCGAATTTGACTGTCTTTTTTTCAATTATGGCTTTAAAAAGCTCATGTCGTGAAAGCTGTGGAAAATGCTCTCCTAGTATGCCAACACGTGTCAAATATCATCTTTGGAAGATAGTGCTTATCTGAAAAATTCTACGCGCCAATGAATTATTGACTTATAAACTTGGGGCAAATTTAATAATGGGAGTAAGACGGGTGTTTACGGATGAGTCGTGGCACTGGAATTCATAAACCTTTTTAGCAGATTTACCTTTGAGAAACAAAAATTAATATGACGGCCTTTCGATTTTATGATGAGGTGGGGAATCAAGGGCCGTTTAAACTAATAGAGACATCCTGAGCAAATTAGTGGCTTCTTCCACCAAGCATGCACACGTTGTTGCTCCTGGGAATGATTCACACTACCGACTAACTCCTGTCTCTTTGAGCTTATTTCGTTCAAATAGAACCAGAAGAACAACGTAAAACAGTGCATATATGGGTATAATTCGGGAATCTAATTCCAACTCGGAAGTCCACTTGCCACAAAAGTCTACTGTTTTAGCTATATGGTTGACCTTATGACTTAATTGAGAGCAATAACCAAGCTGCCTTCAACCTACAAAGAGTTCGTTCTGAAAATTATCTCAGGAGTACCAATGGGGTATCCGAGGACTGTCTTATGTATAGACAATTATACTGATAACAGCTTGAGGCTAGCTGAAAAAAAACAAAAGGAGATCGTGAAAAAATTATCATAAAGTTCCGGTGTGACAGGAATGATAGTCCGTAGGAACGTTAGTCCCTCTGGACTATTATTCCGCGGAATTATAGTCCTAGGTCTAACATTTCTAGGAATAGTAGTCCGGCGGACTACTATTCCTAGAAATGTTAGACCTAGGACTATAATTCCGCGGAATAATAGTCCAGAGGGACTAATTTTCCTACGGACTATCATTCCTGTCACACCGAGATTACAAACTCCCAAGGTCTTTTACAGATTTTCTAAAGAATGGAGAGAACAAAACTCGCTTCACAGAATTAATCATATATGTCATCAGGAAAAACAAGGCTGCCGTTCTTGCACAACTGGACTCGAAAGTGACTGTTATTTCCAGTTTTGAATACTGTGTAAATACTGTGTAAAATGAGTAAAGATAGCTGTCTGTTTGCGAAACGCTTATCAAGTAATCAAGAGTTAGACGACGCAAAGGTGATTCTACTCGCAACTGGTGTGCTAGACAATAACGATGAAGGGAACCTTTTAATCGGATCTTGTTCTGGTGATATAGACATAGTTATTCTGTCTATCTCACACTTCACCAAGCGCTGAAACCGAGTAAGTAATGATACCAATAAGGGGAATGCAAGCAGGTATTTCGAATTAGTAACGTGAAAATGCCAGACCTAAAAAAGAATATCTTGATTGGCTTTCATTCATTCACTGGGAGTGATTACATCTCGCCATTTTTCCGCAAATAGAACAAAACTTTGGCTGGAAGAGTTCTGGACAAAAGACTAAGGTATATGGAAGCCATGTCTAAATTGGGTACTGACTGGTCTTTAGATGGAGTAACATTGTTGACACTTGAGGAGTTCACATGGTCCCTCTATGGACAATGCCGGAGGAAGGTTAATCAATTCAGGTGGTTGATGATTCAAAAGAAATTTGAGCTAGAATCAGAAAACTTTGATTTTGCCGTGCATCCACGTTGTAGGAAATCATTATCCCTACACACAAAAATAGCCAACCTGATAGCGAGGCAGTGGCGATTAGCAACAGCTGCAGGATCATAAATTCCTGATCTGCGACATCACGGAAGGAACAGCAGTGGGCAACTGATGTTATGTGAACAATTTTTCCTGAAGATGTTGCAGACATTCTACTCACTGATAATATGACCCCATTCGATGACACTGACAGTAACAGTGAAGATGAGTTTGACTAATCAGTCACGGATATGAGTGTATCTCACGCTATGGACAGTGTTCATGCTGTTGGGTGCCAATTTTGCCAATTGCGCTAAAGAATTTGATTTAGCACCAAAAATCTTCATTTGCTAAAATGTTCGCACGAAAGCAGATCCTTTTACTTGTGAGAGAAATCAGCGATAAATGACGATGCAAAGAAAAAAAAACATACCCAAACCCAGTGATTTTGTCACTAAAGTTTCAGAAATAGTATTTGGAAAAACTGTCGACGTTAATCGTCAGTGACTGGTAATGAGGCATTGTTTTCTTCTTTAACCTTTTATACAACGCAGACGATATCAAAATTTATTATTTTAAATACCATTTTTTTAATTTTTTCAAAAAATTTCAACAAAACCGTATCATGTGACCCCTCTTAGGAACGAGCTCGAAGAGCTCGTTCCCTAGAGGGGTCACTTGATATGTGTTTGTTGAAATTTTTCGAAAAAATATTTTTTTAGCTGCTGAATTTGCATATTACGCGGGCGGATGCGGGCGATTCGTTGGGCAAAGGGGTAATAAAACTCAACTTTACAAAAGGCGGAATTTTCTAAGATACATACTTCATACCGTCGCGAGTCGCACGCGACGGTATGAAGTATTTATCTTATTAAATTATGTCTTTTGTAAAGACTCGCGACCCGCCAAGCCCAGTGGATTAACAATAATTAATCAACTAATTTCTTATTGTCTAAGAGCAACAACAGATGTACGCACCGACATCATTCAGTCTGATTATTAATTGAGTAAGTGGCATAGATATAACTTAGGTTACACCCGTTTGGCCTACCAACGATTTCGTCAGAACTTTCGTGTTCTGTTGGATTGTTCTCGTGACCAATAGTTTGGTCACTCTTGAAATAACTGCCAGTTGATTTTTCAAAACAAAATCAATTTATTTGGATATAATTACATTGTTAATGTAGTTATATGTTTTGGGTCCAAATACTCAATTCCCATTGGTCAGCTGGGTGAAAACGTCATGACCAAATGTAATTCATTTTCCAATGAATACATTTGGTCGAACTTTGACCCGCATTTACGGTAGAGCACAGTTGAGAGTATGTTATTCGGGCGGTGTTTGGGCGGATCTTTAACTTTTAGCGCCTCTCGCAGTGGTCAAGTCCGCTGCTGTTTCTTTGGTGACATTTCCCAACTGTGGCATAAAGCTCGTTACTACAATACTCGTTTCCATTTCTACAGTTGTCAAAATTAAAAAACAGAGTTGTGCGCTTTGTATTTTGTGTGAGGAGTGGTTTTTCGCGTCGTTCGTTCGTACATGTTTTATTTCGTCTTTATGCTTTGTTGTTTGGTAAAATGTAGTTTAAACAGTTACGGAATGTAATCCCTTCGGGATTCATACATAATTTGTACCATTTCCCACACGTCCATACTCCAATAAAGATTATAAAAATTGCATTCAATTCTTAATTGACAGCGTAAACACTTTGTCACAAAAACACATTGTTTGATACTAAAATATCCAGAATGGCTAAAATGTGGCACCAGACAGTTTCGGCCCAGCGTGAACGCAGGGTATGGACCATACTGTCTTAGTTTGAATTACACCGTTTCAAAGTGAAAGTGGAAGTTAATCAACTTTGAAAAGTTACAGTTAAAACCACAAAACAGAGTTTATAACAACCACAAAAGAGAGTTTATTATAACAACCACAAAACATATACAGTTCATAACGCACAATAACCCACAATATCTTGTGAGTATCCAAAATAGATAAACACTCGTGGATTGCTAGCTTTTTTCTTGTGATTTATATCAAAATTTCACTTTTTGTGGGAGGTTGAATTTCTAAAGAAAATAAAAAAAAAATAATATGATGTGATTTAATTTTATATTGTTTTTTTTCTAAAAATTTTAACGCTTAATCCGATGCTCTTCCTCTTGAAGATACAGTTTTATGAGTCTGCATTTTCTGAAAATTTTCCCTAAAAATAATACATATATGACCAATTTTCAAACAGTTACCTGAAACGTTTGCCAAACATTATGCTACTTCACATTAAAAACCACCACAGACGTACTACAGACAAATAACCGCTAAACTATCAAAAGTTTCATAAAAAGCTAGTAAATATTATTGCCTGGCTTGGCGGGTAATTTCTGATAAAAATTCATTTTTAGGGGCAAGGGTTAAATATTTGTCAATATCTTGACATTTTGTGAACGGATGCTTATAATCTTTACATTAATGTCAGGGACCGATCAGGACTTTTTAAAATACGCTCTAGCCTCGGAGCCTATTTTTTCAATTCATGCGCCAGATTTCAATTTACGGAGTCACACTGCTGTTTGTAACACACACTGCAAGTATGTAATAGCTCTCATCATTTTCATTTAGTACACTATTGCAAACATTAATCTTCACTGTGGTTTCTGATCAAGTCTTGGCTGCCTATTTAGGCAGCCAAGACTTGATCAGAAACCACAGTGAAGATTAATGCTTGGTAATTAAGACTTGAAGTATTAACTTAAGCACTCTACAACAATGATAAATGATAATCATATATATAATACATGTAAGAGTGTCTCTCTCGATTATCCATCGAAAGAATATCAAAATATGATCCGAGAAGTTACGCGCCAACTGAGAAGCCTATTTCTGAGATTTAAGAGCCAGGTCCTGATGTTTCAGAACAAAACACGCACTGGCGCATGCCCAGGTCGGTCCCTGAATGTAGTGACCATATAATGCTACAAGATCCATATTTTAGAGCTCTACTCCAAGAATTGACGAACTTATAGGAGTTTTTCAGGAAAACCTTTTGGAAAAAGCATTGAAATTTATGCAAATCTGTGAACATTTGCATGCATGATTGAAAAGCTTATTGTCAGTTCTTGTGCATCAGTACCGTTCAGAAAATAAGTTGGATGACAAATTCTGCAATTAGGTTTCTTGAAACCCACACATGTCTATTTTTCCTCCCCCCCCCCAATTTTCACTGTAATTGAGGGTTAAAAACGTTAAGAATGCGAGAAAAATATATTTCCATCGACTGCGGCATGGATACCTCAGTGTTTCGGAAACCCTGTAGGACAAAGAGAACGGAAAATAGCATAATAATGTCTTACTCTTCCAGTGACAACTATTCCATCTTGGGCAGTTCTATTTGGGGAATACAAACTTTTAACCCATCACAAGATAATATGTAGTGGAATGAAAAATATTTTGTCTCCGGACTTCACTGAACATGGCTACTCCACTTGTGAGAATTCTGACAATGTTAACAGAGAAAAAATGGACAAGTATTTCCATCTGGGCTGTTCTCACTTTGCCAGCAGGTATTGTTCTCATATAAAGGTGTTACTAACTTTGACAATAGAGATTTGAAGTATAGTCTGTACTATATTTCTTGGAACTTATGTTGATTTATTGAAAATAGATATTAACCCTTTACCTAACATGAAAAGCAGACGACACTTGCCAAAAAAATTCTTGAATAACTAATTTTTTTCATTTTTTGTCTCAAAAACATAGGTTATGACCCCTCGTTGGAACGAGCTCGTTGAGCTCGTTCCAACGAGGGGTCATAACCTATCTTTTTCAGACAAAAAATGAAAAAATATTGAAAATTAATTGGCGATTTTTGAGAATAGCGCTGGCCGTTTTTGGCCGTTACGTTGGGTAAAGGGTTAACCAACACAGCTTTGTAAATATGTTTAATTGATTATTATTGTCTGTGACAATTTAGAGTTAAATTAAATAAATTAAACAGAATAAAAAAATTAAAAATTAAATTATATACATTTTGGACGTTAATAAGTGTGCTTATGGCAATACCAATCACTGAAAGTGAAAAATATTAAGGAAGCAAACGTAAGTGCTAAATGGGGTATTTGTGTAGCTGGGTATTATGTCTTATTTATTTATTTTTTATAATTAATATATCTATTAATTTATAAATATCGTCCCTTCAGTGCAACAAGGTGCTATCTGCAATGATTTAGTGCCTTGTTGAAAGGGACGATATATTGACGAATTAAAGAATAAATATTTTTTAACATAATGTAGATGTGAATTTAACCAATGCATTCCATGTTTTGACGGAGTAATGTGTCATTGGTTATTTGTTTGTGTATTACCCCGCATTGCTGAAATTTAAATTCTGGCCATCATAAAAACAGATCTTTGTAAAAACTGTTCTGATTTGTGCTTTGATGTTGGTGGCTTCTCCAACGACTGAATATCTATCACAAATACTAATACAGACGAAAGGAGAGGTGTGAAAATTTCAGTCTCCAGTCTGCTGGCAAACTGAGAATACACCCTCCATCTGCCTATTTGTTTTTTCACTCCATACTTTGTTCAACTGTAGTTTAGATGGATTCTATTTTTTATAATCATCTTGTGGATTAGTCTGAAATCTTTATTGAACACGCCTATGAGAGGACACTTACAGTTGTCATATTTTCAGCTCAAAAGCATAGCTTATGACCCCTGACACTCAAGGTCCATAAGTTATGATTTTCAGGCATATATCGAAGAAGAATAAATGTATGCGAATAGCGCTGGCTGGATATGGACATTTAGTCTGGCCGTCAGAGGGTTGAACCGGGAATAAATTTGTAGAGAAGCGATTTTGGTGCCAAAAGACGCAGGAGAATCTCCCGAGTAGCATATCCAAAGTCCGCAAAAATCCGTTTTGGGGAAAATTTTTCAGCGCACTTTGAAATGAGGACCCCTATACGATTTTTCGACTTGGATTTTCTAATACGTTACCAAAGGTCGGCTTCTGTAGTACCCAAAATGCTAGTTGATAGTGTCATATATTGATCAGATTAGGTTGATTACAATCTCACAAAACACATCCTATCATAATTTGATGCCGATAGCCAAAATGTCGGTCAAAGTGTCTGAAACATTTTTTTAAAAATGTCTATTTTTCTAATCTTGAACATTATCTATTTTTCTGGAGAATATCTGGGATAGCACATTTTTGTTTAATGGCGATGACAATCAACTTCGCACATATAAGTCAAATACACACTAAAATTGTAGCCAAAAAAAATGGAGATATTTCCATGACGTTTTCATTTCCTACATGTACATAATTATCTGTTGTTGTTTTTTGGTGGATAGTAATTATACCAGAATGCTCTGGTGGGTAGTAATTATACTAAAACGGATACACCACCGCCCATTCGTGGAACGCTCTTTATTGATAGTTCCAGTTTGATCATCTTTCTCATTCGGCCGTTGGCTGTCTGTCAAGTTGCCCGCAATTTATTTTACTCTTCCGCAAACTGTTCCATTTTGATATTCAATTGCGATTTGCAGTTAAATAGTTAAAATTGTATTCTGTTTAAACCTAATGTAAGTTGTTATTTTCTCGTTGATGAGGGTATCTCAATGAGAATATTATCTTTAAGTAGACATTTTTGATACTTTGTTTTCCATATTTTGATTTCTTATTGAATAAGTTGGTTTTGTTTATAGTATTTGATATGTCTGACGAACACCTACAAGGCGAAAGTAGTGCTTTGTCGGGCGATATGTGTGTGATTTGTGGTACTGGTTTTAAGAACGAGCCGTCAGTTAGTGTAATGGAGAAAGGCATAATGACGCTTGCTAGTTTTGGCGAGAAACGGGGTCAAACAGGGCTTGTACGATACTTGAATTATCAGTTGAATACCACGCCAGTTGGAAAGGTTTTGGTGCACAAAACATGTCGTCGAAATTTTACAGATACTAAGAGGGTCTCCTCCGGAACCAGTGAGGACCGTGCTGAAATGGCATCTCCAAACAAATTGAGATCCTGTATTTCAAGGTTCGATTACAAAGAGGACTGTCTACTCTGTGGTCAACCTGCTCTGTTTGATCCCAGACACCCTCATAGAACATATGTTCGTAGATTTTCTACACTCCACATTCGTGATACACTTTTGGAATGTTGTTCTACGAGAGCCGATACAGTGGCTCGCAATGTTCACAGAAGACTTTCTGGCTGCATTGATCAGGTTGCAGCTGAAGCTGTATATCATGATAATTGTCTGCCACTTTTCATGATGAATAGGCAGATGAATATGATGCCAGCTGAAATGAAACAAAAGCTTGGTCGAAAAAACGACAACGAAAAGCAACATTGGTTTGAGAGGATATGCTCGCGGATGGAATCTGAAGCTGGCGCGGAGTTGTATACGCTCCCTGAACTGCATGCTACCATGGTTGAATTTGCCAATAGTTCTGACGTTTATTCCAAAAAGTGGTTGAAGAAAAAACTGCAGGATCATTATGGTGAACTCATACTTTTTTCAGAGGCGGAGGGGCGGAGTGATGTAATTTGCTTTCGAAACATGGCTGCCTTCATAATTAATAAACGATGGTATGACGAGAAGAAAACTGACATTGAAGAAGAAAGTGATAGAATTGTTAAGACAGCAGCCAAGATTATTCGCGCACAATTAAGGGAAACAGAGTACAATACCAATGTATATCCCACGTGCGAGGATATCAGTGATACTGAGCGAGGTAAAAATTGGATACCTCCACATTTGCTATCTTTGTTAAAAATCCTGGTTCCTTCAGAGTTGAAGCAGATCAGTATTGGCCATTCAATAATTCAGTCTGCACGACCAAAATCAGTCATATCTCCGATATTATTTGGTCTTGGCATCGAGCTTGATCACATGTTTGGGTCCAGATGGCTCATTACCGAACTCTCTCGTTTAGGTTTTTCAATAACATATGATGAAGTTGAAAGATACAAACAGTCCGTTATCCAGACTGAAGATAGCGATAATCTCGGTCCATTCTTTCCTGGGACGTTCACCCAATGGGTCGCAGATAATGTTGATCATAACATTGCAACATTAGACGGTCAAGGAACTTTTCATGGTATGGGAATAATTGCAGTTTGTATCCCAAATAGTAACTCACCACTAGAACCAAGGAGACCTGCAATCTTTAGGCAACCCCGCCACAGGGTAGATGGAATTATAAAAGCGAAAGGAGTCCCGATTCACCAATATGTGGGCATCCCGGGCAAGGGTCTCTCAGCAATTACATACAAACCATTGCTCCAGTTACAGTCCCCCTTTACATTGCCATTAGATATTAACTCAGACTTGCTTTGGCATTCTGGTTGGTTATTCAGGGACGCTACCAAACCGAGACCCAATTGGTCAGGTTACATGCAACATATCTTCTCAGAATCGGAAAGTGGTCCATCCCCAAAATCAAAAGTGTTGTTCCTGCCGATTATTGATTTGAATCCGTCTGATGAGACTTGTATCTATTCAACTTTACTTTTCGTCCAAGACCAGGCGAACAAATTGGGCATTTCATCCCCGTGTTTGACCTTTAATCAACCTCTGTGGCTTAAGGCTGTAGAAATAATTACAGCCAAATGGCTGCGAGTAGTGTGCAGACTTGGTGGATTTCACGTCATGATAAGTTTTCTGGGAAGCATCGGATCCATGATGAAAGGGTCTGGCCTAGAGGAGGCGATGGAAATGGTCTATGGTCCGCATGCTGTTCAACACATGATGTCGGGTAAAGCAATATCAAGGGCTCTTCGTGGGCATAACCTAGTAGAGGCGGCATTGGTTAACAAGTTAGTAGGCGCAGTAGTAGAGTTACCCCATGGTTCACAAGATAATACCAAACTGACAGAAGACATCACCTCGTCTTCATATAGATCTCATTGTGACACAGAACAAGTGGGTTCTGGCAACTTAGCAGAACAACTTCCACCAGATGGCGATGAACACCCATCTTCGCCGGAATTTAGTGATGAAACTGTTGTTGATCGTACTTCGTCGGATGTATCTGATTTACCGTCTGCCAAGCTACCCAAACTCACCGTATCGGAAGCTGAAACTCTTAAAGCAGTGTATGATAATGTTGACAACAAAATTATTACATTTTCATCGGCTTCTCTTTCACCTGAATTAATTAAGCTCGGAACGTGCTTATCTGAGTACAAAACACTGCTTTCCGAAAAATCACCAACCGCAAGGTTGTGGTTACAGTATGTTGAATACGTACAGATTTTGAAAGAATTTATAAGATCAGAGAGGACAGGTAATTGGAACTTACATCTTGTGACGATGGGGAAAATGTTGAATCTTCTTGCTGCCACAGGCCACATACATTATGCAAAAAGCTGCCGCCTTTATCTCCAAATGATGCTTGACCTACCCATGACCCACCCAGTGCTGTACAAGTCTTTCATAGATCATGGTTTACACACAGTTCGAAGAAGTAACAGGTTTTGGGCAGGGTTGTCAACTGATTTGATCATCGAACAGGTTCTTATGCGGTCGATCAAAAGTAGGGGCGGGCTGACAAGGGGCAGGGGTATGACTGAGTCTGTGCGACTACAGTGGGTGGATACCAGGCACAGGTGTGCTAAAGTCCATGATGCAATGACAAACTTGACCGACGCTAAACACAAAACCAGTGAACAGCACATCGAACTGGGAAACTGTAGAATTGAGAGAGATTTTCAAGATCTATCAAAGATCCAGCTGTGATTCGATGAACACGAGCCGTTCGATCTCGGTGAAAACAAATTACGGTCCTTGTCGTCTGGCCTTACGGCTGGTGATGGTGTAAATTGTGATCAAACAGAAATGATGGGAATGAAAATTCATGAGCACCTCGATGAAGTGAGTGTTGCGTCGGCGTCAATTAAAAGGAGTCAGCATGTAAAATCGTTGGACTCTCTCCTACCTGGAATCAGAATGGACAATCAGAAAATGCAAATTAACCCAACAATTCTGTTTTCAAGATTAATTGCTATTGCTCAACGGGAGGATAACATGGCCGCCTATTTCAAATATGAATTGACAGCTGTACCAACATCATTATTCAGAGACAATTTCATGAGAAAGCCTACTAAGTCTCAACTGGCTAAATCTCTTACAGATTCATCTGAACAAGCACAATGCCCCACCTGTGCTATGTATGTTGTTGACGGTGGTGCTCTACTACATCGTGTTAAGTGGGTGAAGAATTCTACTTATTTTGAGTTAGCTCACAAATATCTGCAATACGTCCAATCAAATTATACAAACGCGTGCATAGTGTTTTATGGGTATGAACTCGGCCCTTCCACTAAAGACCATGAGCACGCGAGAAGAGTTGGAAAAACATGTGCTGATATTCGTTTACATGAAAATATGGAGGCTCATAATAATCAAGAAGTATTCCTGTCAAATGAAAAAAACAAAACCCAATTCATAAAACTACTGAGTCGATTGCTTCAAATGAATGGGCAAACAGTGCATATCAGTAATGGAGATGCTGATACATTGATAGTGTCGTGCGCTCTCGAAATTGCAGCTCAAGGAACAGACGTAGTTGTGGCTGCAGATGACACCGATTTAATAGTGCTCCTCATGTATCATTGGACCGAAAACATGGCAGATATATATCTTTTATCTGATGCACGAAAATCAGCAACGCGTGGACCAGTAATGTGGAAAATACGCGATGTTGTTCAAAAGACTGGAACACTAAGATCGTCGCATATTCTGTTTATTCATGCTTGGTCAGGATGCGATACAACATCAGCCATCTATGGTCAGGGGAAAACCAGTCTTTTGAAAAAGATAGAATCGCGAGAAATACAGAAAATATCTTCTGTTCTAAGTGATTCCAGTGCCGATGAAAGTCGTGTAGGCGAAGCTGGTGTTAATCTATTCAAGATTTTGTATGGCGCCAAGCCCGGTGGATCGCTCAATGACTCGAGATATGCGAAGTTTATGGAGATGGTGTCCTCAAGCAAGGGCTTATCAGATCCACAGAAACTTCCCCCTACAGAAAGTGCCGCATATTTCCACAGCCTGAGAGTTCATCTACAAGTGGTTGTTTGGAAATCGCTGGGGAGAACTGCCATGGACCCCCAAGGACTGGGGTTGGAAAATAAAGGGAACACAATTAGTTCCGGTCATGACAGACCTTGAACCTGCACCAGAGGCATTGTTGAAGTTTGTACGTTGTAAGTGCAAGAAGTCGAGTAAGAATCCATGTGGGGGTAACGTATGCTCATGTATAAAAATGGACTTGAGTGTGTCGTTGCTTGTGGTGATTGTCGAGGGGATGGGTGCAGGACTCAATAGATATTGTCATGGAAGATAGCGACGACACATCCTGAGACGATATGGATTGCGACAATGCTTTTGTAAATTGGTGCGCGTCATTTTGAATATCATTCCTCCTTGTGGGCGATGATTTCGGATGAGTTGAAATTTTTAATAATGTAATCAGGACGCGACATATTATGTTTGGAGCTGATTATTTTAGTGTTCATTCTTAATTCTCTCTCCAAGACATAATGATTCAGTTTATTCTTTATTGTCTATTTTGAGACCGCATATTTCGTCTTACCTTGGTTGGCATGTCTGTCTGTTGGAGCCTTCTGGTATAATTACCATCCCGCAGGAACCAATAACAATTAAAGACTTCATGGAAATCCCCCCTCCTTTTCTGTTAGTTATCAATTTGGCTACAACTTTGGTGTGTATTTTGTTTATATAAGCGAAGATACCTACCTGCCGTCGCCGTAATATAAACAAAACGGTGCTATCCTGGATAATAACCAGAAAAAATAAAAAATATTCAAGATTGGAAAACATTTCAGCATTTGTTTTTTAAATGTTGCGGCCACTTTGGCCGACATTTTGGCTATCAGCATCAAATTATGGCACGATGTGTTTGGGTACCTCGCAATCAACCTAAAGTGATCGATATTTGACACTATAGGCTAGAATTTCACACAATTCGGGTGTTCCGGATAGTGGACCTTCGGTAACGTATTAGAAAATCTGACTCGAAAATCATATAGGGGTCCTCATTTTCCGGATTTTGGATATGTTACTCGGGAGACTCTCCTGCGTCTTTTGACACCAAAATTGCCTCTCAACAAATTTATTCCCGGTTGACCCATTTTTTCACGTTCTACGCTTAGCCTAATTACGTCAGGCGAATTAATAGCTTATCAGGTGGACAGTACAAAATGTTCCAAAACATATTGTTTTAATGAATATCAGTCAATGACATAGGATATTTTCTTATAAACATCAATTATCTCTTAGAAACAAATACGGACAGGGCAACTCTTGTAGCTATATAGACGGGGTATTGCACCGGGGTTATTACTTTCCCAGTAATTGCCATTTTCAGTTCGGTGAATACACCAATGGGGCAGTTGAAATTCTAAGATTGCAACAAACAAATTGTGGCCTCAGCATTTACGTGCTACAGGTTTAAAAAAACTGTCGTTCTTTATTCCCTGGCACGTTTTATTTACATATACTACTGAATTCCAACACACAGTTCCCGCAGATGAGCGAATCCATTTTGTTTTTTAGGGGAGGTTCAGTAATAATTCAAATCTTGCTGATCCACATTAATTTACCTAACGAATCGCCCGCATCCGCCCGAGTAATATGCAAATTCAGCAGTTGAAAAAATATTATTTTTCAAAACATTTCTTCAAAACCATATCATGTGGCCCCTCGTTGGAACGAGCTCGTCGAGATCGTTCCAACGAGGGGTCACATGATATGGTTTTGTTGATTTTTTTTGAAAAATTTAAAAGAATGTTATTTAAAATAATGAATTTTGATATTGTCTGCGTTGGGTAAAGGGTTAAGTGCTAGTCTGGTTCCAGGCGATAACAGAGTACGATTCCTTTAAGAACTGGACTGGTCGCTTGAAAGCTTGTGTGCCATAATAACATATTCTGTTGCTCAGGGCCCAATCCCAGCAGTGTACATACTGTTTCCTCAGTAAAGTAATGCTCATCAATTTGAAACGCTTCATGAAATTGTCTTCAATAGGTAATAAACTCAGAGTAAGTACAGAAAGCAGAAGAAAGACATTTTCCATATACATTGCCCAGGAGTGCGAATGAGGCGTGGGAATGGCACCTCTTAGACACTTTTCCAGTCGGGACATTATCATCTTCATCCTCTGGATTAGTGTTATTAGCAATTCGCTACCTTTTTCGAAAGGCATTTCCTTCAGTGGTCTTTTAATTTTGGTCATAAACTGACATTACCAGGTGCGTGGGTGTGACTGAGTCAGTGAAGATTACTTCGTTACTCGTCAAGTTACATTCACATACTTGTTTTGGTAAAGTTGTAATTTGTTTTGTTTTTTTTTGTTTTTTATTTTGTTTTAATTCAATAACCTTTTTCTTTTAGGTTCTGTCGCTTATCGCCACGATATAGCCTCGGTTGCTGATGTGGCGTTGGGCACCAATAAATGATAATAGTGATCCATGTATCAATGTATCTGTTAGAGAATGTATGCGTATGTGTGTACATGTGTGTATGCGATTGTTGTACAGCCATTGAGCACCGTGTGTGGATTCTAGGCTTTAAAATTATTATTATTATTATTCGCTCTTGCTAATAATCTTATTCTTTCTTTCGAGAAAATACCAGACACACGAATTTATGCCACACACACAGCCGATCTTATAAATGGAGGCGTGTGGCATTCAGGCTGCACTGTTGAGCAGCCCAACAGGACCAATTCGAGGTACGGTGCGTGTACTTAGTAAATACGAAGATGGGAAGCCCACGCGTTACCACTACTACATGAATTTTTAACAAACATAATTCCAAGAACTCTGTTTTGAATTATAATCTAAACTGACTACTATTCCAGCTACATCATCAAGATAAGCCTTCGACGAAGGCATGCCTTGATAATGTAGTTGGGTTATTTTATCAGTCGGAAGTTGGACACCTCTAATCGGTCACCTTGGCGACGCGTCTGACAATGTTGGCGGGGTGAAGTTAATTTTTTCATTGCATCGTAGATTTACCACACATTTTCCATGCCTCGCTGGCATGGAAATATATATAAATGCGACAAAGGAAATGTTGGCATGGAGAATGGAACTAATCTATTGAAATAGTGAATATGTCTTGACGGAGGATCCTGACAGATCGTGAGTAATTGCGTCTCGATATCACGTTTATTTATACTTGTTGTAATCACGAGTGCGAGTGATGTGGTAGAATATCACCAATTCCCCCATCAGTCAAAAAATGATTGGTAAAATTGTGTATCCTTGAGCCAACATGTTCATAGTATAAAAATACTCGCATAATTCTTTAGTTCTCCAAATTAAAGGCATCAGCGTTAATGTGTATTGATGTGGCTATAAAGGAGAACAAAGATCTTCGCGGGTCAGGATCTGGACGAATGTCTCTGTTCTCTTTTCTCCTGCCAAGAAAACTGTACGAGCTCAACTGTTGATTAGGAAACGCGAACACATTGCATCCCAGATAATATGTTCTTTTTTCATAGATTCAATCTTTATTCCGCACTGCTTTATTTACGAAATCTCGATAAACCGGTATACAAGTGTCGACTTGAGATCGCGATCGTATTGAGCATTAAATCACGTTTCGATCACAGTACTTTATATATAGTTTAATAATCTATACGCAAAATATTGCACCCCACATCTTTAACTTATCTCGTCATGAAAATTGACTTTCTATAAAGTTATCTCCATTAAAATTATTAGACATGCGCGGAAGGCCCAATTAAGAAGCAAGTAATTGTTGAGAAAACACCCAAGGCATCAGTCAAAAATAAAGTAAAGTTTCCTTATGTTGCTTTTAATGAACGAAAACAACAGACAGTTCTCTGAACTGTCTGTTGTTTTCGTTTATTAAAAGTAACAAAAGGAAACTTTACTTTTTTATGGCAAGCTAATTAAAAGCAACCAGTTCACAGATAATTCGTCATTAAGAATCATACCCACCAACACTCAGTGTTTATTTGCTTCCTCCTTGCTTAGCGAATGTTTTACAGTAATCTGCAAGTTTGTATTCTTCCCTGGAAAAATATTAGCAAATCTTACCTGCTAAACTTTTACATTAATGGGATGGACAGTGTCTGTATTATATATCACCATGCACACGCTGTTGATATAATGAACAGAAAAAAAGTTTCAGAATATAAAAAGATGATGTTTCTTATTTTTAAATGGGTTCAAACAGAGAATAATAGTCAAAGGTTCAAAGTGATTGGGAAAAATTGTAAAAAGCCACCTTTTTATACTACTCTTCGGGTAAATGCATGAAGTTTGTGAAATGATGCCCACATCGATGATACAATTTCGCTAACATTTCAAAATTTCCAGTTTTATATGAAATTCCCATACTCTTAGTGTTTAATATACTTACACTGTAGAAAATTAAGGGGGAGCTAACTTTTCTGTAAATCTCTTCCAATGACGAAAATGGTCAGCCATGCGTGGCTTTCCCTCTCTCTGATTGGATGAGACACTATACTATTTCCGATAGTTTTAAAAGCAATCGTGTAATATCTCCGAGAACTTCACCATTTCGAAGTATAGCCATTGAATATTCTAAGCCGACAAGAGAAACACAATGCGCCCTTTAGTATTTCTTTCGGGAATTATGCTTTGTTATTTGCAAATTCAAGTGTGAATATTCTTTTATCAAACGCTAAACGATAGATTACAGAAGAAATTGCGGAAAGATAGAAATCGTATCCCCCCACTATGAAGATATAGAAATTTTCACTTTCACTGTATCAACAAAATGGCGGCTTTCGAAGCATCGCTTCAAGGTGGATACGAGTCAAATTATCACTGGAAATGATCAATTTGTTCTAGAAATGTATAATGAAAAGAAAATCTAGTGTTTTTGAGTGGATACCAATAATTTCCAGCAATAATTCAACACGTATTCACCCTGAATTGATGCATGAAACCCGCTAGTCCAAACATGGCCTGAAAGTCCGTAATATAAGTTTTTGGTTTGGTACGTCCTTTCAAAGGACATACCAAACCAAAAACTTATATTACGGACTTTCAGGCCATGTTTGGACTAGAAACCCGCCAGCTGAATTAGATCGCAAGACACTATCTGTTCCGAGTATCCATCAAATCATTTCCTCGTATCAATGATTCAATGTGGTTTACTTTCATGCATCAAGTCATGGTTGAAACGAGTGGAATTATCCGATTCTTATAACAGAGCGTATAGTAAAAAGAAAATCTAGTGTTTTTGAGTGGATACCGAAAATTATCTCACTTGCGACCGAGATAATGGCTATTTTCGCTCGCGCAAGCGCTCGCGAAAACGAAACATGTACATCGGTCAGTCATGAGATAATTTTCGGTATCCACTCAAAAACATTAGATATCCTGTATGTATTGGGCCTTGACAATAATTAGTGTACTTAGGATTGAGATCCTAATGGGTAGCAACAGTCTTCCTCGGTTTGTTTGGTATAATTCAATTATTACTGTACGGCATGTCGTTGACTATACCACCACAGAGGTCTTTGATAAAGAATTGTCCACCCGCCGCCGGCGCATCGACAATTCTTCCTCCAGAACAGGCCTGAAAATAAGCAGGCTGTCATCTGTAAAATGAGGTCCCCAGAGAGTGAATTTGGTGATGCTACCCTGCACAGCAGGGTAGCATCACAAACTTTACCCTCTGTGTACCTCAGTCTGAAGTAATGTCTCAAGCCAAAACAGAAAGATGTACCTAGAGAATAAATTGGCCCACTGAATGGGATAGCATCAGCAAATTCACCCTCTGGAGACCTCATTTTGCAAATGACAGGTTGCTTATATTCAGGCTTACTCCAAAACCACTATTTTGGCACAGTCAACTACAAGCCGTGCCATTTTTAAAATATACTGATATTTACGGATTGGCTTAGCTCGTCCCAATTATTTTGTTGTTTGCAGATGTTATTCGCAGGCACATATTAGTACAAGTTTGGTCAATTTACGATTGTAGATGACACAGCTATTTTGTCCGAAGTTCGCACTAAAAATATATATACAAAATGTTTTACGAAGCTTTGTGAAACTCTTCGTCACGTTTTATCTGTAAGAGAGATTGCAGTTAAAACGACGTCGCCAAATGGTTAAATGTCGACTTGGTTCTCCTGAATGGTTATCCTAAATTCGATTAGTCGTTATTAGGGCACATTCCACTTAATGCTGTTTGAATTCTTGATTGTACCATTTCATACATCCAATAAATAACAAACTAGTGGGTGATTTTTCATTTCTTATCAAATTAGATTGAAAATTGACACAGACCACAGGGAATTAGAAAATAGACTATTCTGAAATTCGTATTCATTTATTCAATCGAATATTCCTATGCCTGACTTAAATGTTATACAATTACTCAATGAGGGATTCGGATATAAATAACTGATGAATAATTGCCTATCTCTGTGCACTGGCGCGATCAATAGAACGCCAGAACAAACTTTTATATTATTTCCAAACCCTAGATTCACAGGAATAAGCTTTTCAGTGAATTAGACTTCCGGTTATTGGTTTCGGGCTGCAATGGTCTTGCGTAGTCCATAGGAGTAGGAGCTGGAGATCAATGGACCTTACTTCTACCTACACTATTGGGTGAGCTAATTTGTGCAACCCTTTACCAAACGAATCACCAGCATCCATCGGTGTAATTTGAAAATGAGCCGGTGAAATTATTTTTAAAAAAAAATCAACAAAACCATATCATGTGACCCCTCATTGGAACGAGCTCGCCGAATTCATTCCAACAAGGTGCCACACGATATGGTTTTGTTGAAATGTTTTTAAAAAAAATGAAAAAATAATATTTAACATAATGCATTTTGTCAAAATGTGCATTGGATAAAGCATTAACAACGAAGCCTAAATTGTGGGCAAAAAGCTTGGAAAAATTCAGATAGTGAAGGTTGTGGGGTTATTTGGAATGAGCAAAAACAATATCACCAACCAAGTTCAACAAATACCTGAAAATCGGATGGGCTATGTTTTTAAGGCAAAAACTGAAGAAAAAAATTTGTTTGGCGATTTTTGTGAATAACGATGGCCAGATTAACCCTTTACCCAACGCAAACGATATCAAAATTTATTATATTAAATATAATGTTTTAAATTTTTTCAAAACCATATCATGTGACCCCTCTTTGGAACGAGCTCGTCGAGCTCGTTCCAAAGAGGGGTCACATGATATGGTTTGTTGAAATTTTTCGAAAATTAATATTTTTTCAGCTGCTGAATTTGCATATTACGCAGGCGGATGCGGGCGATTCGTTGCGTAAATGGTTAAGGCCTTACGAAAGGTAAAGAGTTGAATTACACATTATGTGATAAGATAAAAAGAATCTCAAATTCGTTCACTAAAATCAATCTGAGCCTCGGTAAACCTCGGCTCAGATCGATTTTGTCATGGAAAATCGTGATTCATTAAATATCATCTATATCTTGCTTCCCGCAAACTTCAGAGAATGGCATTGGATTTAAGCTTAGCGTGTAAGTTATGTACATAGTCTGTTCCAATCTATACATCGCGGACAGTCAGTGTGATCTCCCCGTTGTTCATTCAATTTCATCTGCACAAATGGTGACCGGCGATAACCGATTCTCGTTAAACAAATCAGAATTCTATCATTTGTGAACTTACAAGATCCACTGGTGTATGTGGTCTTTTAAAAATTGGATATTTGAGTACTTGAAATAATTTTAACTGTGAGGACATTTTGTGCTGTTATTTTGGTCAAAGGTATGCGATAGAACATAGAACAGCATAATCTGTACTGCAACCTTAATCTCTCACAGATCCTACCAAATCAGTACCATGCTGGGGTACCTTCTGTTATAGCATTCGTTTCCTCTCTGCGTTTATAATTTGTCGCAATTATTATGTCTAAGCATATGTTTGCAGAACAAATCCACCCCTACCATCACATCAAGTGGAATTTGTCCAATCATGACATGGAATTAGTGAATCATGCTAGTTTTTTACTTTCCAAATTGTGATTTACTGGGATTTCCGGGTTCGTTTATAAATGATAATTTCACAAGTGAATTATGCAATCACCAATTGGGCCATGTATCCGTGCGCGCAAACGAAGACGCTTTGCCGTGGGTGTAATGGGGACTTCATTGTTTGTTTTAACCCTTTAAATCACATGAAAAGCAGACGATACTTGCAAAAAAATTCTTGAATAACTATTATTTTCATTTTTTGTCTCAAAAACATAGGTTATGACCCTTCATTGGAACAAGCTCGACGAGCTCGTTCCAATGAGGGGGTCATAACCTATGTTTTAGAGACAAAAAATGAAAAAATAATGAAAATTAATTGGCGAGTTTTGAGAATAGCGCTGGCCGGTTTTGGCCGTTACGTTAGGTAAAGGGTTAAATAATATAATTATCGTTAATAATGAAAAGTAATAAAGAGAGTAAACCATTGCCTGGACTGGTTACGTGAAAAAATTCATTCTAGGCGAGGGACTATATTGTAAAACACACGTGCGCATTCGCGCACTCGTGTTTGTACAATGTCCCTCACCTCTCATGAATTATTTCACGTAACCAGTCCAGTCAAGCGATTGCTCTCTTTTTCCTCGAAATGTCATAACAGTTTCCTGATTCGGTAATATGGTTTTATTGGCCTGGAGAAATTCATACTTCCTATTGAAGATGAATGCAAGTATGCTGAAAAAGCGTGCTGATTTCCTCAGAATCACATCAAAGATGAGGGAGATCAACTGAAATTGTTTCGACAGGATAATCGTCTGGATATTCTTTTTCTGGTTAAGTTTCTCTCTCAACCAAAATATATTCTCAATGACATAACACGCAGTTTCAAGCTGTTCATGAAGCTATATTTTTCGATGGAAAAAACACTGAAATAGTTCTACATTTTCACCCAAGATAAGACAATAAACTGTCCCCGTTAACAGCAATATAATTAAAATCAATCAAGTAATGCATACTGTCATTTATTACGCACCCATTTAAAATTAAGGTTTGTTCACGACATTCTAGGATGTGTGATAAAAATAAACTTTTATCGCACATGTGTGGGATACAGATTTTTGCTCTTTTTTAATGTAAGAATGGAACCAGTCATATTTCTGGGGATACATGGGCCAGTTTCGATGCAATGGGTCATTTATTTTGATGTTGTAAAGTGGATGTTAGCGGTCTACAGTATCTGAGTTTATATTGTTTCCGTAGAAACTCATGTCCTATACACTGGCCGACCATCAAAAGAAACTTTCTAATATATTTTCTTAACTTGAACAATACTGACTATTGATTAAATAATCCGATGGATTAAAGTATGACATGGAAATGACTGACATGAGATTCAAAGTAAAGAACAATATAGACGGAATATGAAAGCGTCTATGAGTGACGTCATTTCAAATGAATGACGTTGTGCAAGCAAGTTTCTAGCTCACCAAAATCGAATTACAAAACAAATTGCCTGTCGATATTTACTGGAATTCGTATGGATTCTGTACCCCTGTTAAAGGCTATAACACGACCTTTAATAAATTTTGAGCAGGCATTGTGAACAATACGATCATTTTTCACGGACAATAAAGATATAAATTTCATTTACGTGGGATGCATTGACAATGACTACTGTAATCTTGACAAAAATCTTTACCTGTCAATCAGTCGAGTAACAAAAGCCTCATGGAACTTGGAAGTCAGATAAACATGTGAGTTTTTTTTATAATTTCCGAATTTACACTTATTGTTTGTTGTGAAAGTATGGTAACTTTTTGGTGGGGATCACGTCAACCATTCACAATTCGTGATGTACAATTAAGGCATAAAAAGACGATAAACTGTATTTCACATTCACATTCGCACCTCTGATTTCAGAGAGCGAACATCCAATCATGGAAATACCGGATAGATTGTTGAAGACTATTTCAGCCTTAGGGGTCTCTCGTCCTATCACCTGGACTGTCCAGGAGATAGGAACGAGAGTCCACCTGTCTATGGAATTCCTAGTTGAAGAAGAGAAAATATCACCGCCCTCCTGGGGGAGAGGTAGTACCTTTGTTGAGAGGACCTCCTCTCGCACTGGTCCTCACCCGAAGAGGGAAGGAGGCCCTGAAAAGAGAAAGAGAAGAAAGAAGAGCCCGTCCACCAAGCGGAGGGATTCCCGACGCTTGGAGGCATTCTTGGAGATGAAGAAAGAGAAAGGTTCGGAAAAGAAAGAGCCAGAGGCGGCCACCACCTCTCCCCCACTCCCACAGACAGCCCCATCCAAATGCCGGCTTCCCAGTCGGTATTGTCGGATGTGGAAGAGTCTGTGGAGACTGAGGTGGAAATGGAAGCTGCCCTCTCGCCTCTTCCTGACCCCCCCCCCCCCCCCCACTCGGCTCTTCCTTCTAAACCAGAATGCCAGGACGCGGACGACAGGATAGAGAACATCTTAAGGGAACATGAGATACAAGGGGACCTTCACAGACAACAGATGGACAGGGAATACGAATTATTCATGCAAAAAGTCGAAGAAACCAAAAAACTAATAGACGCCAGAAATCTACAACAACAAAAGACTCAGCAATCACCCACAACCACTCCAGACTCGGCTAGGACCAGACCCTACAAAACTCAGCAACCACCATCAGGCAGTCCACCAACAACACCAACTACCACTGTCTCTCCTTCCAAACCTCCACCTCTGAAAAAGAAGCTGAAAAGACACAAGCGCCGCTAACAACCCACAACTTCTCCTCCTTTACCACGGTCTGACACTTTCAAATTCTACAGCTAATGAGGGTCGAAAGGGGCTGGCTCCCCAAATCGTTCCTGCGCGCCTTCGGCGCGCAAAACCATTTCATTTGGATTTTTCAGAAGAACAGTGTTTCATCGATCGAAGTGGTGACTCATTACAATTTGCAAGTTGAAACTATGAATGAAAGTTCAATCAGCGTACGAAATAAAAATAAGACTGGTCTGCTGCTTGTGAAGATTAATTTGGATTTTTGTCCTATTTTATTTCCTTTACGTCTCAGAAGGATAGGTTAATTCTTACCCAGTATTACCGTAAAAGGCCTGTTTTAGAAATTAGCGAAAGTGTGTAATAAATACAGAACCACACAAGCTTTTGAATGGGCTGATGTTTATCGCACGACTGTGGTTGGGCGCAAGAATTCCACAGTTCGCCTCTCGTGGTATTCTCGCACCCAACCAAACTCGTGCGATAAACATTAACCCATTCAAACGCTTGTGCACTTCTGTCTATGTATGTCATCGAATGAGGATGCTTTTTGAACTTTTGGAATATGCATGTGTCAGCAAAATAACAAAGCCCAATCTGATTTCTGTTTTTTCCGTTTTTCGTCCTCCTGTCATCAAAATGTTCACTGTTGCTAATATTTGCATAGCGTCAGTAATATGAGGAATTTTTGAAGGTTTGTGATGGTGATTCCCCTGTACGTGCTTTCAGACGAACAAAAATTATGTTATCCCATAAAGGTCACTTTGAACAAAACTGAGCATGTGGGTTAAATGATAACCCCAGCATCAACTTCTTCTCTGAGCTGACGCTATACTTTTAGCTACAGGTTTTACTGGGTAGGATCGATTACCAATTACACTTGCTAATTCCTCTATGTCAAACATAGTGCATTCTGCGGTTTATTCTTTCGGTAACAGCAGAGACACTGCCTCGCAGGACAGAAGCCCACCATAGTCACTGACCATCTAGATGCACCGAGGATTCCGCGTTTGGGGCTCAGAGACTGTACACTTGCAAAACAGTCGAAAACAATCGAAACTTTGTGAAATATGTGAAAGTCGGGTTACTTCTCTTCTGAAAATCGGAAGTTGGGACATGCACGTTTTGCTAATTTCCATCATATAACACGCCTATAAGCCACCGGAATAGCATGCGGACGTAGATCGACGACCTGTAACGAATCAATCTCATCCTGATCATGTATCGTTGGCAACTTATAAATTGCATTGTTTAGAATTTTTTCTTGAGACAAAAGTGACGGACAATAACTATTCACCTTCGTTTTAAAAAGCTCTTATGTGGTGCGATCAGATCGCAGTTTGACAGAGAAAGGTGCAGTTTTTGCGATGGCAGATCTGTATACTGTCTATTTACACTAATGTATCTCAAGATATAAACAAAAACATCAGACTCAGTTTAACTGTTCCAGTGGGATGTCCTGTTTGATTGGTCGGTTCAACTTATCTATCCAACGAAGTAATTCATTCAATAAATTCATAAAACGTCAGAAACAGCTATCAGAATATTTCGTCATCGGGAAACACAGACCCTATTACTATCACAATTTGTTTGTGACCTAATATCATATATTCTGTTAGTGAATTCCAGCAAAGCTCTCACTCGATTTGGAATTTCCTGACACCCTATACACCAAATATAGGTCAATGTCAAAGAGTGGAAAGAATAATTGTGTCTCCTACTTTTCTCCTACCTGAGACATGCTGTCAAACAATGACAATACAGTACCCTAAAACAGTGGAAATTCCACCCAGACTAAATGTTTTTTCTATGAAAAGGGCATAAGAATGGCAAGCAGAGTTTCGACCAATGGACCTCCGGGTTCAACCCGGAGGTCCATTGGATAAAACTCTGTCTTCCTTATGCGTTATCACAAGAATTAACACTCAGTAACTTAGTGGAAACTCCATCCACGGGTGTTTTAGTAGTAATCCACTCGTCACGTACTGTATGTACTTAGTTGAATTGAGTTCAACATCTATTGCGAATATCATATTGACACGACGTTTCGTTATAACGGAATTTTAAACAGTGATTTTATATTTCAGTACATAAACGTGTTTCTGTGTAGATGGTATTTGTCTTTGTTTTACTGCAATGTTCATTTATGGACATCGCAGTATGTCAGCATTGCAACCTTAAAAGAAGATAAATCCGTTATTTATTACTTTATTTCAATACTTGCAACACTCCCATCGCGTCTTTTGTGTAATAACCATTAAATATTCTATTAGAGACGTGGAAGAAAAATTTGACAAAATAGTATTGTTGAGAAATTATAGGTTTTCTTTGCCTTTCTAGCATGCTGACAAAGGGGCAGTTCCACCCTGTCATTTTCTGTATCGCGATATTGATCTGTCCTTTGAGAGTTTTCAGCTTTCACAACTGTCAAATAGAACCTTTTTGTGCTTCGTGAGAAACATCAACACCCATTTGATGGCAAGTGCAACAACTGTCACACTGTGACTCGCGCGGACGAAACGTCCATGTAAACTGATGCAAAGAAGTCTGTTGCGTAACAAAACATTTTCTTTTGTGTGATTTCGTACGAAATACTGTTTAGGGATATATACCATAGTTCTGAGCCTCGATATCTAGCACACAAATCGACCGATTTATGATGAGATTAGGAGGACTAGCCCCGGTAAGGTGGCATGTTAGTGGACTTAATGCTTCTGCCGCTACTTTGATTCCCCCGTTCATTTGCAATTCACCACCCGTGAAAGCTTCCCTCGTTTCTTTACTATGACGAACTGACATTTCGCAGTGCTCCACCGCCTGTTAACTTTCGGATCTGAACAACACCCCTTACTTATCTCCTCATGAAAAGCGACTTTCGATGAAGTATGCTCGCCTGAAATAATAAGACTGGCGAGGAAGCATATATTTGTTGAGAAAATACTTTTGACATCAGTGGAAAATAAAACGAAGTTTCCTTTTGATACTTTTAATAAACCAAAACAACAGACAGCTCTGAGAGCTGTCTGTTGTTTTAGTTTTTTAAAGTTACAAAAGGAAACTTGGCGTTTTATGGCAAGCTAATTAGAAACAACTAAGTAACTGTCCACTTTGGATCTTTTGTTTGACGAATGAGTTTTTACAGTAATTTAGAAGTTTTCATTCTTCCCAGGAAAAAATAAGCGAATATTATCTTCGAGACTTTTATATTAATGTAAAGGAGAGTGTCTGTGTTATATGCGCACGAGGCGTACATCGTTGATATAATGGACAGAAAAAAAGTTACTAAACACCAAAACATGGTGAAAGCGCCGGTCGTTTTCTTCTTTTCCAAAAGGATTAAACAGAGAATATTTATAGTCAAACATTCAAACTGATTGGGGAAAAATTGTAAAAAGCAAGCTTTTGTATATTTATGCTACTACACAGGAAAATGCCTGAAGTTTGTTAAATGATGCACACATAGAGATACAAATTCACTAAGATCTCAAAATTTCAATTTTTATATGAAATTCCCATACCCTCAGTGTTAAATTAACTGAGAACTTTAGAAAATTAAAGGGAGTTAACTTTCTTATAAATCTCTTCCAATGATGACAATTTTCAGCCGTGCATATCGTCCATAAGTTTCCATTTGTAATATGAAATTCACATATCCTAAGTGTTAAATTTATCGACAACTTTAGAAAATTAAATGGAGCTAACCTTCTTGTAAATCTCTTCCAATGATGAAAATTGTCAGCGTGCATATCGTCCATTGAGTGGAATAAGGTAATATCTGCAGTTTATCATTGCAGATGACAACTTGTTCCTCTCAAGGGACGCCATGTGACAAATTGAAAGAGAAGTGCGGAATTCTAGTGTCCAAAGCACCACGTCTTTCACACAAAACGACCGATTTTTCACGAGACTAAATCGTACCAACCAAGAAACCACCTTGGTCAATAAGTGTCATTCACGCCTCGACCGCCGCAGCGATTGAAAATAATCCGGTGTGATAGGAATGATAGTCCGTGGGAACGTTAGTCCCTCTGGACTATTATTCCGCGGAATTATAGTCCTAGGTCTAACATTCCTAGGAATAGTAGTCCGGCGGACTACTATTCCTAGGAATGTTAGACCTAGGACTATAATTCCGCGGAATAATAGTCCAGAGGGACTAATTTTCCTACGGACTTCCATTCCTGTCACACCGGAACAACTTTTTAGAGATTTTGATTCGATTAAGCTTCTGATCGTTTTATTGCTGTCAGTGTTCCACGGTACTCGTTCCAGTTTAAATAGATGCCAAATTTAATTTCACGTCAGCCCACTTTAGATTTACTCTCTGCTTGCTCTATTTTTTATACCATCTGATAAAAAATACAATCCGGCGTTCATTCACTGCCAGTTCAAACTTTCAGACACTTACAAAATATATACACTGCAGCAAAAAAGGACTTCACTCACAATTGGTTTTGTATACGCCAAATGCATAATAAATACAGCCCGTACACATGTTGTTTGGGTACAATATTATCGCACTCGTTACATTAAGTTCTGGAACAGAAATAAATCACTGAAAGAGTAGAATTGATTTCAGTGGTGATATCTATACAATGTAGGGACTATGTCATAATAATAAATGAATCTTCGAGAAATATGTGTTATTTCTGACAGGTAGATTTACAGAACGGATAACCCTTACACATCAAATGAACTATATCTTTGTAACTTTTTAAAAGATGTCATGAATACAAATATAAAACGATACTTAAAGCTTGAAATTAAAGGGTCTTTTCCTCTAATCAGCAGAATTAGGAAGATTTATTGCATCTGAAGAACGGTCCACATAAATCACTGATTATCGCCAACATATTCACTTAATGGCTTTCAAATGTTAGAATTTTTAGACTGAATGTAAAAATAGCGTTTAGAATCGAAACTTAGATTTTCGCTTTCCTTATCAAATGCACAAAATAAAATTTATGACAAGCAGTGCAACTTTAATAGCCAACGCTCGTACTTTACAGAAACCCGACGGCCTTGATCATACACCTTGTGTACTACAGTACAGCCATCGTGGATTGGTCGTTATCCACACATGGGCAGTGATGTTCGCGCATGCGTTTACCAAGTAATAAAAAAATCATCAGCAGCACAAGTTTAATTAATGAAGCACCGGGCTGTACCCGGTGCTTCATTAATTAAATTTTTGATGCTTATTTCTATAATTAATTTTGGAATCCAATATTATTGCGTCACCCGTGGAAAGAGACCAGCTCCCAACGGCCGTACTGTAATTCTCGTTAGGGTTTTGAAAGTTTCAGAAGATTTCCATCCTAGTGCTCGCAGATGAAACAGGCTTTTGGTGAATGCACCCTACTGATCCAAAAGTACATTTGAGAATGACCCACTTCATATTACTTTTATTCATATTCACACATACCTTGTTGAGTGCTACATGCCCAAATGTGCATTCCATTAAAACCCTTTATCCAACGAATCGGCTGCATCCGCCCGCGTAATATGCAAATTCAGCAGTTGAAAAAATACGATTTTTAAAACAATTTCAGCAAAACCATATCATGTGACCCCTCGTTGGAACGAGCTCGTCTGGGTTCATAAAGATAACAGCCGTATCTATTTTTATGTATCTGATTTCACACAGTAACCAATCTTGTGTTTTCTGTTTGGATTTTTTAAAGAGAATGTCCAGTCGTGATAAGCCAAGAGCACTTGGTCCACCATGTAGGCTATGCGGTCAAAACCTTAGCAGTTACTTCTTTTTATCTTACAATCAACATGTATTTTGTCTGTATTAACTACGCAACGGTCATGTATCCGACCCCCTAATACAGATGTTTGAGTCAGGGGGTCGGATACAAGCACGTTCTTTTCGCGTGAGTTCCATTTTTTTTTCTTTTTGTTCATTCGTACGAATAAATAGGTTGTTATTTTTTCGTCTGCATTCTTGACTTAACCTCAATATATTGTAAGATAAAATGATTATTTCCATTATGTGGATGTACAAAATATGCATCCAAGTCTCGCTCCGGGTTCTAAGGGTGGATCACGACGAGTCTTCGACTCGTCGTGATCTGCCTTTGGAACCCGGAGCTCGACTCGGATACATATTTTGTACATCCACATAATGGTAATAATCTCTATGCACTGCGTGCAACGCTCGTATAGCGTCCTGTGACGTCTTACGGGATTTGAGGTGTTGCCATCACTTATTGGAATATTGCATGTAATACTACAAAATGTAGAGCTTTTTCGGCTAATACGATATATTTAACATTTACTTTAGAGAAATATATCTACCCCAACAATCGAGGGGCTTGGAACTGTCAATATTGGGACCTATTTTTATCTTCATCTAGCTCACGCCACATCTAGAATAGAGATAGACAGAACGCGATGTGTGTTTGAATCGGTGAGTGTTTTACATAACGAGTTGGAATGGCGTAATCATATTTCGCGAGAGCTGTAGGCTCGAGCGAAATATGACTACGCCATTCCAACGAGTTATGTAAAGCACTCACCGATTCAATCACACATCGCGTTCTGTGTTTATTACACAACCCATGCATTAACATTCATTTAAATAAACACATTTTAATTCCGATGTTTAAACCCAAAGGTGAAGAGTCTGTTTGTTTTGACTGAAGTTGTACTCATCAAATGGATCGATAAAAAATCAAAACAACTTTTTCGGAACCAGTGTTTGTTGAAATTCGTATCGCTGTTTCTCTTCGGATGCTGCCCATTCACGCCTAAACATTTGGTGGCTATTACTGTTAGTAAAAATATAAATACAAATTTGTGCAGATTTGCAAAACAGCCGGGAGAAAGATTTTTGAAAGAAGTTCGAAGCATGTCAAGATGTACGAAGATTTACCGAAATAAAGTTGACCAATTTAGATATAACGGATCCTCAAAACGAGACGGCCACAGGACTGGGTTAATGTTCTGGTTGGAAATGATTGTTTTTTTTTTAAAAATATTATCTCATTTTTGGTTAACTAATTTTTTGTGAACCGACTTTATTTTGCTTTGGACGTTTTCATTTTCACACTATGCGACAGTCTGTCGATAATTGTATAACGAAATTTGGAAACTTTTCAAAACGTCACTAATGACTCGATTGGAAAGGAAATTGTATGAACAGTGCTGGGAAAAAAATTCCAGCTTGTACGTCATCATTGAATACAGAATAATTTATGCCATAGCGGCTATTCCGTTAAATACAAGGGTTTAAATTTGAATGGATGTGTAATAAAGGCATTTGTTTGTCATCAAAGGCGCTTGTGTGCGCAGTAAATCAAATATCCTCATGGAGACACTTATTTCTAGCCATTAGATAAAAGGTTAAAAATTATTGGCCTGGCTGCCTTTGAATAAAATGAAGAGCACGCAATTCAGACATTGCATCATTACTTTTATTCTAAACTGATTGTTAGGAAAACATAAAGAAGAAAAGCTTTCATCTATCTTTTATTTCTATAAGGAGCCAGCGGAATTGTCATTGTTGTTTTATAGAACATCTTTGAAGTGTTTATTGATCGACATTGAAGACGTTACTAACGGGAACTTAAAATCGGAATATCTCAAGCTCAACCCTTTTGCCAAATACAATTAGATCAGGGGTACTGGCAATTACATTTCCTTCAAAAATGTTTAATGCTGAAATGAATGATGCATCTAATTTGCCTTAACATGTCGTCAGTTGAGTAGGGCTTTTGTTATTTTTTAAGGCTATTTTTGAGATGTCATGGTTATAGGTTTTGTTGACTGCAGGGAAGATAAAACTGTTATGTGCTCCTTATGCATGTTTTAGCTTTTATCGCAACGCACCTCGTTTTGGAGGAGGTATAGCAGCTACTCGTCGCGCAAGCGCTACTCGCCTCTAGAAGCCCCCCACCCCAAGAAAAAAAACAAAACAAAAACAAGTTTCATCGCGTTAAATGATTCTGCAAAAGCACAATGTGCACATAACACATAAATATTGCGAATTCAACCTCGAAGGAATGAAAACAAACTAAAACAGCATCTGATATTGTAATCCAATCCAATGTTCTCTCGTTTTTTACGACCGTTGAAATTCTACAATATTGGGGGGGGGGGGGGATTTCACTCAATTACCTGTTTATCGGAGTGTTCACCCGTGAATAACCCATGCTTTGTAAACTAACACCTAAAACACAACACTACAGACAATGTATTTATTATGCCTATTGTTAAAATGTGAGGCTTATTATCGGGTACATATTAAAGAAGTGAAAATCCACTCCAGTTGTGTTTTGGTGAATATATGCGAGCCACGAACGATGTTTATCACTATAATGCACCATCAAATATCCAATTACAGAAAATATCGTTCACAACATATCTAATACGTGAATGACGTCAGAAGTCAACCACGACGTGGTAACGTAGTCAGTTAGTTTTGGAATTAGAATTTTGATTTAACCTTGTCTTGTTTTTCATTAACCCTCTACCTTATATAAATAACAGACGACATTTGTAGAAAACATTTCCCGAAAAATTAATAATGTACATTTTCTGTATCGAAAATATAGCTTATGACCGCACGTTCGACGAGCTCGGTGGCCTCGTTCCATAGAGATTATTACCATTATGTGGATGTACAAAATATGTATCCGAGTCGAGCTCCTGGTTCTAAGGGCAGATCGCGACGAGTCGAAGACGAGTCGTGATCTACCCTTAGAACCCGGAGCGAGATTCGGATACATCTTTTGTACATCCACATAATGGTAATAATTATTTTATCTTACAATATATTGGGAATAAGTCAAGAATGTAGACGAATATATAACGAACTATTTATTCGTACGGATGAACGAAAAGAAAAAAAATGGAATTCACGCGAAAGGAACGTGCTTGTACCTGACCCCCCTGATACAAACATCTGTATCGGGGGGTCGGATACACGACAGTTGGGGAGTTAATACAGACAAAATACATGTTGATTGTAAGATTAAGATAAAATAAAGGATCATATGCTATATTTTTTAGGTAAAAATTGAAAAGATTACTAAAATTTGGATGGCAATTTCCGAGAACAACGCTCGGCTGTGGTAGCCGTTACGTTTAAATTACGCATCATGAGCCAAAAAGAATTTCCAATTTGTCATCTCGGCTCAGATCGATTCTAGTGAACTCTATATATAATTTTGGGCGTTAAGGGTATCATTCTAACATCTTCCATTTGAACACAAACTGGTTCAATGGACGAGTAGTCATAGTATTACAGATAAGTTTGATACAGACAGACATAACTGCCGAAGTATCTTGATAAACTTTTTGACCAAACACGATAAGTAGACGACAAAACCAAAAACATTTCTCAAATAACTAAGAAATTCTTTTATTTTTTTTGGCTTCCAAAACAGAGTTCATGCACCGTTAATGGAAGCAGCTCACCGAGCTCGTTCCAATAATGGGTCATAAACAATATTTTGCAGTTAAAAACTAAATAAAAAAAATTGAATGGTTATTTTGGGGAATGGCGCTGGGCGGATATGATCGGAAAGTGAAAGTAAACACCCCTGCAATATTTCGGTACTTTTATGTTTGTTTGATTATTGTGGTTTAAACCCTTAACCTAACATGAAAAGCAGACGACATTTGCAAACAAGATTCTTGAATAACTATTTTTTTTTATTTTTGTGTCTCAAAAACATAGGTTATGATCCCTCTTTGGAACGAGCTCATCGAGATCGTTCCAAAGAGGGGTCATAACCTATGTTTTTGCGACAAAAAATGAAAAAAATAATGAAAATTAATTGGCAATTTTTGTGAATAGCTCTGGCCGGTTTTGGCCGTTACGTTGGGTAAAGGGTTAACGACGACACTTTCAAAAAGCCGTGTCATATCGTCCAGACAGTTTTACGAGTGGAGGACGCCGTAGTATACGGAGAGGAGCAGCGGCAAGCAGCTGTCGTAATATCCATCGACCTAACATGGCACAAGCAGAGTTACCAGCTACAGACGACAGGTGCATCGCCGACGTGCAGTACACACAATTACACAGCACCACTGTGCCCCCTAGTGAGCAATCGGGATTAAGTATCTTACCCTTAGACACAGGGCAAATGACATCGTTCGGAATCAAGCCGTCGATCTTTCGGTTTAACCCTTTTACTGCCACGCCCACTTTAGCCATATATTGATGACCTCTATTTACGCCTGTATGCGATGAAGTTTATTAAAATTTATGACATACTTGAAACTCTATCCTCTGATTAATTGTTGGAAAGGGCTCTCTGAGCCCTTTCCAACAATTAAGCAGATGGTAGGTTTGATCTGCACATACCAGAACGTGCAGATAATCATCGTAAAAACGGTGACAATACTCTCTTTAAGCTGCGTATGTGTGCTTCAAACAAGGAAGCCCGCTCCAATTTCAGCAAGTGAAATGTTCTAAAGAATACCTGCCCACTGAATAATAACGTGAGTCATCAGGAACATCCCGTAATCGTGTTAACAGCCACTCCAAATCACAAAAAGAGCAAATATACTTATCCCCTTAGCTGAATATGTTGAGTTACCTTTTAGGCATAACATATCAGTACTGAGTAGAACTGAATCAGAGTTAGACAGATTGAAAAATGGTGATAGGGCTGATATAATCTCCGAATCTATATATATATAAGCTGTATGTGGAAAAAATATTGTTTTTAAATTTTGTGAAGTATTCAACTGAAATCTATCAACATTGCTGAATATTCGAGAGAAAAACTGAGGGTGATTCGCCAAATTTTGGGGACTAAAACCACAAATGACTGTAGGTGATTTTTTTTGGAAAGCCCTGAAAAAAATGCGCAAGAGAACGATATCTTCCAACCTGCCAGTTTTTCGCTCCTCTTTCTGCATAGCAAGTTTTTGGGACAAAAAAAGTTGTCCAAAGAGCTATACTTAACCAAGATATTTGAATGCCCAAATTAAAACGATGCAATCGCATTTTTGGACACAAACGTTAGAATGACGGCCTATGATAAAACACTTAGTGACGTATTACCTTTTGCGACGACGCGATACACACATCACTGCCGTTTATAACTGAAGACAGAAGACAAAGAAATTATACTCCCCACTTTTGTCATCATTGTGGAACACGTTTTTGACTCAGAAGCATCTGAGAGTTAACAAGTGAAGATAGATAAGAGCGCGATGGCTCCGTAGTTAGAGCATAAACAGAAAGGTGAATGGTTTGATCCTGTCCAGCGGTAACAGCGTTATGTCCTTGGGCAAGAAACTTAACCCTTTAAACTCGTAAGACCGATTTTTCGGTCCAAGGCATAATTTCGTCCAATGTTTCTCTTATTATAAGAAGTCTATACTCGGAGCATTAATGATAAAATAATAACTGCAGTCTGCAGCCAGACGGCTGCAGACTGCAGTTACTAATTTATCTCCCTCTATATTGATATTGGACTGGCCCATCTCACAGTAAGTGTACACAAAGGCGATACCATTCCAGGAAACGAGGGTTCAAAGGGTTAATATCCATTGCCCACATGCGGGCATGGTGGCGCTATGTGGACGTCGATGGTGCACTTGCAATGAACCATTGCTAACTCTGTTTGCGCAGAGTTAACACGTTGGAGACTCACACTTGCTCTCCGCTGTTCGGTGTTTCTCTCTGGGTACTCTGGCTTAATCCATCCCTAAAACTGTCCGACACGATGCGACAGTGGCTGTTAAAAGTGTCGTTAAACCCCAATAAACAAGCAAACAAACAGGTGATGATAAAGGAACCATAAGATAATCACACTTGGTCTTCGTCGTTTGAATATTCAAACTCACTACGAAGAGTTACTCGTTAAAAATACCATTAAAATACGATAAAAGCATCGGAAACCGGAATCCGGTTCTGCCACTGTAAATATTTAAGGTAAAGAGAGGTTTTCAACGACGACCTTATTTGTTCGGATTAGGCGCAGAACCTAGGAAATGATATTCAGTTTAGCTTCATTCCACCACAAGGTTGTTTAAACGTCAATAAAAGTTGATCAATTTGTAAATTTAATACGACTACAGGTGAAATTTATAAATTGGTCCACATTACCTAATGTCTTCCAAAACAATTCATTTTTCTATAGAGACAACGCCATTTGGTTCATTTTAGAAAAACAAGAACAAAAGAATAAAATGAATAAAATAGCATTCGTTATGAAAAAAATTCAAAAGAGAGCTACTTTTTCCACTGAAAATCAGTACTGCTCTCTTAGTGTGTAACAGAGAGAGAAGTACGGGAGCCTCGGTTCAAACCTATAATCACTAGCACAAAAAGCGAAAAATTTAACAAGAGACTAAGAGATCCGGCATAAGCAGGCTGTTGATAAATGGGCTCCATACATCGACCGCTACATTGGTCGCCTGTTCTTGTTGCGATTCACCACCCGCAAATCGAACCCCAAATTCCCTAAGGTAAGTTCCTCCTCAGAGCGGACGAAACAATGCCCACATTGTCACTAACTGTTGATGGTCGACCATAGCACCAGTGTAACAGGTCGAGAGACAAGTGCAAGAACCAAGGCTCGAACCTACGACAACAACACAGAAGGTGACCGATTCACCACGAGACTAAGATATCCGGACTAACCACCTGGGGCCAACACTATAAAACTTTTACAATTGTATTTTCTAGAATTGTATTTTCTAGTTATGAGATTAAATGGGTTAAACTGAACCATTAGCTTTTTCATAGACCTGGCCCACTTGGCAAATTGCCATATCTTTCAAGATGCTAATGATTCATTTTGGATAGAGAATAATCGCTTGACTGGACTGGTTACGTGAAATAATTCATGAGAGGTGAGGGACGTTGTACAAACACGAGTGCGCGAATGCGCACGAGTGTTTTACAATATAGTACCTCGCCTCGAATGAATTATTTCACGTAACCAGTCCAGTCAAGCGATTACTCTCTTTATTACTTTTCATTATTAACGATAATTATATTATTTAGCCCTTTACCTAACGTAACGGTCAAAACCGGCCAGCACTATTCTCAAAAATCGCCAATTAATTTTTATTATGTTTTCATTTTTTGTCTCTAAAACGTGGGTTATGACCCTTCCTTGGAACGAGCTCGTCGAGCTCGTTCCCATGAGGGGTCATAACCTATGTTTTTGAGACAAAAATGAAAATAATAGTTATTCAAGAATTTTTTTGCAAGTGTCGTCTGCTTTTCTTTATATGTAAAGGGTTAAAAAAAACAAACAATGAAGTCCCCATTACACCCACGACAAAGCGTCTTCGTTTGCACGCACGGATACATGACCCAATTGTTGATTGCATAATTCACTTGTGAAGTTATCGTTTATAATCAAACCCGGAAATCCCAGTAAATCACACTTTGGAAAGTAATAATCAGTTATATTAATAGGTGGAAAATACAATTCCAGAAAATACAAATATAAAAGTTCTATAGTTTTGGCCCCATGCTGATTGGTAAATGAGGTTCATAGCCCGACCGCAACAGTATTTTATATAAATACACATTAAGCAGTCACAGCTGCCATCATAAAATCCATGCCGGCGGGACCAGGAGATGATTGCCTGCCATGTTAACACATTCTAGTCGTATTTTTGCACAGGGAAAGCAGCAGTACTATCTTTTTGAAAGAAGATGTCTGGTCGGGTTAATTTCGGTGGAAGTGTTTTGTGTTCAGCCAGGAAGAATTGAATACCGCTAAACCTCTCATGAAAAAGTTTACCCATTAAAAAATATTATAAAAAGAGAGGTTAGGAAGCGTTAGTAATGTTTCAACTCTTACAGAACTCGGTTGCTCCAGGCTTTTACAACATGACGTGGGGCTACATTGTCCAATGTGATGTAACCGACGTGACTTCAAAAAAAAAAAGAAGAGGGAGTCGTTTGCGTAGCTTTGTTTCTAAGTGTATTCAACGAAAGCTGACTTCATATTCTGAGTTTATCCGTTCCAACAAACCATATAGTGACATGACGCACGATTCTGTTATTCTGTTCGGAAACATTGACGAAACAGACAACATTTCAGAAGAGGCAAAGTTGTACTCCCATAGAGTACATTAATTTCCTGTTTCGTTAAAAAACATTTTAATGTTACCTTCTGAAACATGACCACACTAAATTGAATTCGTGAGATAAAATGGGTAAGAATAAGGCTATAAACTTTGGTTATTCGTGTTTTAGTGTAGTTCATAATATTGGCCAATTGTGTAGCCACTGTTGGTATAAAGAAGGCATAGAAACAAATTGTACAAGCGGCATCAATGTTTTAAACTGGTTACACTAGAAAGTGTCAATAAGACCGTGACATGATTTAGGGTTCGGGTGGTGCTTGATTTTTCAAACCAAAGAAAATGTAGTCGATATGTTCACAGGTCGATAGAAGTGTATATCGAACTCTGATGGAGCCGTTTAACTTTGTATTTTTAACTATGTGAACTCGTCTCTTGTGGCAGACCGAGACATAGCATTCTTATATAAGTACAAAGAGTTTTTTCTGTTAATAAAAAAGAAACCACTGCAATCGATTCATCTCTAATGAATGACCAATGATTCACTTGTGATAATCATGAGAGATTTAAAGTTTTTTTGAATTGATACAGTGATATGAGCACAAACGTGGACAGAGAATTAGAGGAAAAATAATTTCGATCGGATCGCGACTAGGCCGAAATTATTATTTTTTTCTTCTCCCCATCGCTCTGTAGATTCTCGCCGTTGAAAACAATGCGAGAACATTGAACCCTAAATGCTATGCTCGGTTATTTTCGTGATTTAGAAATTTTAATTTATGAAATCTTGACCCACCTGTGCATAAGTGGGTCATGATTTCACCTGCTCGCGATCTGATCGAGAAAAAATATCACATCTTTGCTCAGAATACTCTATCTCGACCGGTGCAAACATGCAACGTTATCCTGTAGATAACCTTATAAACGATATACCCAGGGACCGACCTGGGCATGCGCCAGTGCGTATTTGGTTCTGAAACATCAGGACCTGGCTCTTAAATCTGAGAAATAGGCTTCTCAGTTGGCGCGTAACTTCTCAGATCATATTTTGATATTCTTTCAATGGATAATCGAGAGAGACACTCTTACATGTATTATATATATGATTATCATTTATCATTGTTGCAGAGTGCTTAAGTTAATACTTCAAGTCTTGATTACCAAGCATTAATCTTCACTGTGGTTTCTGATCAAGTCTTGGCTGCCTAAATAGGCAGCCAAGACTTGATCAGAAACCACAGTGAAGATTAATGTTTGCTACAGTGTACTAAATGAAAATGATGAGAGCTATTACATACTTGCAGTGTGTGTTACAAACAGCAGTGTGACTCCGTAAATTGAAATCTGGCGCATGAATTGAAAACATAGGCTCCGAGGCTAGAGCGTATTTTAAATAGTCCTGATCGGTCCCTGTATACCGGTGCTCAGTTTTGTTTTTCCGATTATCATTGATACATAGTTGGATGTTTGTGTCTTAGTCGCAGATTGGTAGGTTTCATACAGTACAAGAACATGTGTTCAAATGCTGTACAAGACACACAAAGACATCGATGTCTGGGGTGCATAAACACAGACATTACCAAGTTACGGCATAAAACAATTGCAGATGTGACAAGTAGTATTTAGGCATCCATCCGTCCTCTTTCTAACACATCCTTCAGAGTGCGACGTCGATACGATGCGGCATTTGTAACGCTTCACGTCGCTTTATTTGTGAACGCTGTTATTCCCGCATACCCAGGATTTAACCCTTTACCCAACGTAACGGCCAAAACCGGCCAGCGCTATTCTCAAAAATCGCCAATTAATTTTCAAAATATTTTCATTTTTTGTCTCAAAAACATAGGTTATGACCCCTCGTTGGAACGAGCTCGTCGAGCTCGTTCCAACGAGGGGTCATAACCTATGTTTTTGAGACAAAAAATGAAAAAATTTAGTTATTCAAGAATTTTTTTGCAAGTGTCGTCTGCTTTTCATGTTAGGTAAAGGGTTAAAAAAAATCAATTCCCCGAGAATTGAATCGAATTTTCGAAGCGTCGATGGGTTCTAGATCCACATTCTTTATTTGAGGGCAGACCAATTAGTATTTTCAACGTGCGGCCTCGGGGCTGCACGTTGAAAATATTGATTTGTCTACCTAAAAAATTCACTGAGCAACTATTTATTTTCAGAAATGGTATGTCCCATAATCCTTGTTCGGAAAAAGTGGGCTTTCAGATTGAAAAGGTTAAGAAGAATATCTTGAAGACTAACACGATCACTCCTGGCAAAGCACTAACAGCCGAGATCAATAGAGAATTATGGAATTTCTACGACTGTCAGTATCAGTATTAAGCCGTATGGTCCCAGTTGTTTATTGACCTGGTAATTTATAAGCTGAAGTCGTGTGTTGTGCAAAGTTTTCCAATAATGTTAATGCCAGCGAGGAAAGCTAGCATTCAGAGAGCGGGGTATACATAACGCGCTTAGGAAATTGTAATTGATAGTCCGCAGTTTGGCATTAATAGCACGGTGCATCAGTATCTGAACTATTTTAATCTGTGATTTACATGGAGAGTGGTGGTATCTCTTTTTTCAACTTGTATCAAGTACAGTTTGTGCGTGGAGTTACAATGACATTATTTCTGTTCTCAAACAGCCATCCAAAACGGTAGACGCGTTATTTTGTACCAGGTGAGTACCGACGTCAAACATCCAATTGTTTTACTTTGATCGCATGTAAATATAAATCGCGTAATAATATTATATTTTCTGCACTGGGAAAAACATTTTTTGATTTTTTTTTTGCTTTTATTCATGCGATAACTATAAAAAGATTGTGGGTGGGGAGAGGGCAATCTGTGTTTCCCGACCATGACGAAAAGTTAACATACGGTTCTTTTGAACACATACCTATTGTTTAGGCGAGCTAGGACAAAGGAGTCTACAATCACCGAAAATAGCCCGACAATAAGCAACGTCTTAGTAAAAGCCGTGGCAGATTGCCACGGCTTTTACTGAGACCTTGCTAATTGACATGCCAAATTTCTAGGGCTGGCACGGCTCACATATCACCGTAATAACAACTACATGACAATTTTATGCCTGTGTGTAGATATTTGAACATGTCAACAACTATCAGGCAATAGTGCTTTACCCTACTACTGCCAGAAGAGACACAACAGTTTTTGTGCGCGGGGGTGGGGGGGGGGTGGAAGGGGACAACCCCCACATCTCTTAGTATTTACATCCCTGCCCTTGGTATATTCAACCACTGCATGTTCCTTTTAACACGATGTGTCAGTGAAATAATGTAAAGTAAGAACTTTGGAATTGAAAGATATCATGTGCTGTTGACAACGAGAAAACAATGTGCAAACACTTATGGTATTGATTTTTTTCTGTTCAGCGTCACATGATGCCTATCCTCTCAGAAACCCTTAATTACTGCTTTATCTGAAACATTGCAAATATAGCTGGCAGTTCCCAAAAGTAAACTCTTCATTAGGCCGGTATTTACCATACAATAAATTCATTAAAGAATTCCACAATCATTTAATAATACATGCGAACACACCCTCCTGTTCCCATTTAAACAAAGGCGGCGCCGGGCTATGGGAAGTGCGTGTTAAGGTGGGAGGTTATTGGAACTAATATCCGAAGTTCAAGTCCGAACCTGTTGAAGGTGGATCCACTGGCCAGATATAATTAAGTTTGTTTACATTTTCAGATAATATATTTACAGGAATGCGTAGATATTAACAAATTTGCACACTTTCAAATTTAAAATCTTAGTGTTTAATCATGTACAGTGTGAATGGCATGACTGTGTCCACTGTACGTTGCACCGCTCAGCACCGCCCTGCCTCGCTCCACCCCTTCCCTCCCACAGTTCCGAGTACAAAAGGTGTGCAAAATTCTGCGATCGCAAAAAGGTCTATGGATCAGGTTGTTACACAGTTACACAACTAAATCGAATTTGTGAAATCAAGGTCTAATTAAGAAATACAAACGAGAATAGCACATCTCGCTGCTATCCCCTCTACAGTTCCGAGTGAAACATTTGTGCATAGTTCTGTAATCGCAAAGTGGTCTATCGATCAGTTTGCGAGATAGTTACACAGATGAGTCGAATTTTTCGAAATCGAGGCCTAATCAAGAATACAAATGAAAATAACATATGAGATTCAGCGTTATTATATTTCTTTTTCGAGGTAGTGAGATTAGGCAGTGGCGGGGGTATGAAGCCTGCTGAGAGTTCCGACTAGATGGCGACCCAGTAGAAAATTTCCATCCGCTTTTACCTATCAAAGAACGGCGCATGTACGCACGTAGAATTTCAAAAAAAGGTTTCAAACAGGAACCAAGGTAGATTGTAATGAGGAAACACGCAACCAAATCATGTTAACCTCTGCATGAAATCCCCATTAAATGTGTCTATAATTGAGACTTGCAAAAGCTCAGCCTTGCAAAAGCTCGGTTTTTTATAGAAATAGTATTAGTTATCCGTGTCTATTTGAAAACTGATACATCTTGAGGCGCAAACGAAGGGTGCATCAGTTTTCGGTCCAGTGTAAATACATTTTCGAATACACACAAATAACGAATTTATTTCTCCCTTCATATTTACGCTAATTTAAATTCAGTGGAAAAAGAACATATCCCTTTATATTTTGTTTGACAGAGCTTCGAGCTCTGTCAAACAAAATAGAATGGCAATATGTGCAGATAAACGAATTATTTAACAATAGGCTCTTTAGAGTAATCGATGGATCTTTTTGCCCTGGAGAGCTAGTGAAGAAGGTACCAATGGATGCTCAGTGTATTTTCGCTGTATGATAAAATAACAGCCAAGAGTTGGTGTCCAAATTCCATTCTGAAGAAAGAATTCGATTGATAACTCAACGATTTTACTTAACATCAATTTTACTGGGGTATAACGACACTGTCGGCAGCCAGGGTCACCTCGGGTCGGACAGTTTTACGGGAGGAGGAACCCACCGGTTTGGGAACACATATACCCTGAGGCGAAGCCGAAGGGTGTATGAATTCCCAGACCGGTGTAAACTCCCATACACCCTGGAAAACACAAGGATAACGGATTTATTTCCTAGAATTTTGGTGTACTTAATACTTTAACTTAAATTAGGAAAAAGAAAAAAAACGGGCAGAAAATTTGTACTTTGTAAGTTTCTAAATAAAATCAGATAAATATGGATGTCATTGGAACTGGCTCAATGAGCCAGTTCCAATAACATCCATTTCTGTAATATTTTATTACACATAAATATTAAATTTCCTGTAATTTTATTTTTGTTCTAGCATAACCGAGCAGAAGGTATGAATTAATAATCAAAAAGGGTACTTTTTTAGCCATATAGCCTGCTACTGCGTATTCTTGTTTTTACAAAAAGCTACTGTGGATTGCAAGTTACACCGTACCTCTCAGCCAATCAAAACGCAGTATTTTGTTTCATTTGGAAATAATGATGTTTATTACCTCAGTGCCTGAATGTGTACTTTGGGTACTTTCCACAGCTAGAAACGCGCATAAAGTCATGCATGTGGAAATATATATATACCTACCGAACAATGTAAGATAACTGGGAAGGTTCGTTCAACCCGAATGTGAATAATGGAGGTATGTGTGTGTGTGTGTGGTGGTGGAATGTGGCGGCAAAATAACGGATTACGCGTTATAATCCTGAAGTCATCAAACATTAATTTTCTTAGAAGTGTTTCAAGTTGAGCGAAAATAATTTTTTGTTAACAGATTCAGAACCGCATTTTGTTTCAAAACTCCGTGATGCTTTGTATGACGAACATATCTAACGGGACAGCTCGTAATTTACACCTGTGTCACCAATGTGTCTAACAAAATACGTTACGGAGCATTCAAAGATCTTGTGTTTTCTCGTTTTACCAGTAGTTTCCTTGACTTTGCATATTTTCTGTCCTTTCAGACTTGCCACGAAAATATATTGAGCACCAATAGCAAATATTATATTCATAATCGCGGCAAAGAAATAACAGTTTTCGATTGGTTAATAACCCTGACATATGATTATGTCACATCGAGTGGAAGCAGAAAAAAACAATGTTTCTTGTATCGAAGACGCAAATATTTTTCGCTTGAACTTTTTATTTACATTATATCATCAGAACCATTTCGACATTATTTAGATCCGGGTTGCCTATTTTAGCTCAACATCAGTATATTTAACCCTTTGAACACTGGTGGTATCTTCCAAGTCAGTTCAATGGCAGCAGTTGGGAGAGTCCATATTCAGTATTTGGGGATAGACCAATTAATATTTTCAACGTGCAGCCATGGGGCTGCACGTTGAAAATATTGATTGGTCTACCACATTAACATAACAGACACCCCACTTTATTAAATGATGAAGTATCATGTTCCTAGGCCGGAAAAGCGGCATCTGGTGTTCAAAAGTCAGTGTATCTGGTTTTGGTGAAGAGTTGCGAGCTATATTTTATCTTAACAATAGATAATCTAAGGAACGCCCAGCAATTATTTATTTTTCTTTCACTGCTCTAATTTGAAGAGTCTTTCGATTCAGATCGGATGAAGAGATAAGAGCTATTTGTAGTGGTGGCGGTGTGTGTGTTTTTGTGTTGGGGAGAAGGGGGTATTATTTAAAAAGAAACATTGACTGTCATTTGTAAACCACTTAAATTACAGCTTTGAATCTTAAAAATCAACATTATTGGTTGCAGCAGAACTCGAGACGACTGTGCAACCTAAATGGTATATGAGTAGTATGTCTCGCACGTTTGAGGGATAGTTTGCAGGACCTCGGTGCAGGACCTCAGAAGTGACGTCATGTCACGTGACCTAGTGGTGCCATGTTGTATTGTCATGGTAACCCACGTGAGCGGCCATGTTGTGACGTCATCCCCATAGTGATACGTGATGTGAGTGCGCATGCTCAACGCGTGTTGTTAGGGTGATACGTGTTTCCGTCGTCCATTTTGTATACTGGAGGCCGCCATCTTGGTTTCTATGGTAGCACGTGAGTTAACCAATATTTCTGCAATGGGACGGGGTATGTTCGGAGGGTATGTTCGATTGAATCGGAGTAAATCTAATTACCACAAACAACCCGACAGTCCCTCCAAATCCACCCAAAATCACCGAAATTGACTTTATGTGATACGGATTTCCTATTTTATCGGCTTAGCACGTAGTGCTATAGTATCGAGGGGGTGCCTGGGGGTGTGTTCGATTGAATCGGAGTAATGTTCTGCTTTGGATTTTCCCAGTTGTGACTATATTTATCTATTCTGGACTATTCTTGTTAGTTCTGACCCTATTCCAAACACTCCTGTTGTTTCATTTATCTAGATCATTTATATAAATTATAACTAACCAATCAGATTGCTTGATTTCCCATAACCTGTACTTAATCGTACAGAGTTATCTCCCCTTATTACAACGAAGTTGTATCCGATTCTCATCACCTCTATATCCAATGGCAATATCCCCGGGCACCCCTTTTTTGAAAAGCATATAACCTTCGGCACCCCTTTTTTGTCATGTGCTTATGTGAAAAAAGCACAATGTGACACAATGTGCCCTAGCACATAGGCACATGCTTTATGTGCCGATGTGTGCTTATGTGAAAAGGCGCAATGTGACACAATGTGCCCTAGCACATAGGCACATACGGGTATTTGAGGATGCCTAGGGCCTGGTATTGTATTATTTGAGGATACCTACTGGTGAATCCATTTTTTTGTCATATGTGCTTATGTGAAAATGCACAATGTGACACCATGTGCACTAGCACATAGGTACATGCGGGTATTTGAGGATACCTATGGCCTGGTATTGTCTTATTTGAGGACACCTATCTAGGATACTTTCTGGAGAATCCCTTTTTTGTCATATGTGCTTTTGTGAAAAAGCACAATGTGACACAATGTGCCCTAGCACATAAGCACATGCTTTATGTGCCGATATGTGCTTATGTGAAAAGGCACAATGTGACACAATGTGCCCTAGCACATAGGCACATACGACCAAAAATGGATTCCATAGCCACAGGTGTTTTCCAAATGGGATTCTTTAAAAGGGAATCCGTAAAATGGGATTCCTATCCGACTCCGTAAAATTGGATTCCGTGTTTTAACATCGACACTCGAGGGTATGGAAAGGGATTGACAACACCCAATTATTATTACAAGTACCCGAACAGATACAACTGACAACCAAGATCGAAGGGAATACAACATAACAAAGTGAACGAAGATCGAACTTGTTGGATTGATCGAACACAACCAAGATCGAAGTAAATTGACCCAATGAAGTTGGCGAAGTGAAATGAACATAAAATAGTAAACTAAGATCCAACACAACCAAGATCGACGTGAACATAACAAACTGAAGAATATCGAACTGACCCAATGAAGTTATCGAAGTGAATTGACCATAAAAAATGAACAAAGATCCAACACAGCGAAGATCGAAGTGAACATAACATAACAAAGTGAACGAAGATCGAACTGATCTGATTGAACACAACCAAGATCAAAGTCAACATAACAAAGTTTTCAACTGAATGAACTATAACCCTAATAAAGGTATTAACCCTCTTGAACTGAACAAAATTGAATGAACCCTTTGAAGCCAGTACAGTTTTTAACTATAACCTCTATAAGCCAGTGTAAAACCCTTTGAACTGAGTGAATTTTTGAACCATAACCTAAATGAAGGTATTAACACCCTTTGAACTGAATGAATGTTAAACTTAATTAAAATATAACGAAGATGATCTGAATTAAAGTTTTAAACTACAACCCATTGAACTGAATTCTTCCAATAGGGAAGGGGAATACCCTCGAGTGTCAATGTTAAAACACGGAATCCAGTTTTACGGAGTCGGATAGGAATCCCATTTTACGGAATCCCTTTTAAAAAATCCCTTTTGGAAAACACCTGTGGCTATGGAATCCCTTTTTGGTCGTATGTGGCTATGCGCTAGGGCACACTGTGTCACATTGTGCCTTTTTACATAAGCACATATCGGCACATAAAGCATGTGGTTATGTGCTAGTGCACATTGTGTCACATTGTGCTTTTTCACATAAGCACATATGACAAAAATGGATTCTCCAGAAGGAATCCTAGATAGGTATCCTCAAATAAAACAATACCAGGCCATAGGTATCATCAAATACCCGTATGTGCCTATGAGCTAGGGCACATTGTGTCACATTGTGCCTTTTCACATAAGCACATATCGACACATAAAGCGTGTGCCTTTTTGCTGGGGCACATTGTGTCACATTGTGCCTTTTCACATAAGCACATATGACAAAAAAATGTATTCACCAGTAGGTATCCTCAAATAATACAATACCAGGCCCTAAGTATCCTCAAATACCCGTATGTGCCTATGTGTTAGGGTACATTGTGTCACAGTGTGCCTTTTCAGATAGCACATATCGGCACATAAAGCATGTGCCTATGTGCTAGGGTACATTGTGTCACATTGTGCTTTTTCACATAAGCACATGACAAAAAGGGGTGCCGAAGGTTATATGTTTTTCCAAAAAAGGGTGCCAAAATTGGGGTGCCCGGGGATATTGCCATTGGATATAGAGGTGATGAGAATCGGATACAACTTCGTTGTAATAAGGGGAGATAACTCTGTACGATTAAGTACAGGTTATGGGAAATCAAGCAATCTGATTGGTTAGTTATAATTTATATAAATGATCTAGATAAATGAAACAACAAGATAGCTTGGAATAGGGTCAGAACTAATAAGAATAGACCAGAATAGCTAAATATAGTAACAACTGGGAAAATACGAAGCAGAACATTACTCCGATTCCATCGAACACACCCCCAGGCACCCCCTCGGCACTATAGCACTACGTGCTAAGCCGACAACATAGGAAATCCGTATCAAATACAGTCAATTGCGGTGATTTTGGGTGGATTTGAAGGGATTGTCGGGTTGTTTGTGGTAATTAGATTTCCTCCGATTCATCGAACATACCCTCCGTACATACCCCGTCCCATTGCAGAAAAATTGGGTAACATAGCAATCACGTGTTACCATAGAAACCAAGATGGCGGCCTCCAGTATACAAAATGGACGACGAAAACACGTATCACCCTAACAACACGCGCTGCGCATGCGCATTCACATCACGTATCACTATGGGGATGACGTCATAACATGACCACTGACGCGAGTTACCATGACAACACAACATGGTGCCACTAGGTCAGGTGACATGACGTCACTTCGGAGGTCCTGCACCGAGGTCCTGAAAACTATCCCTCAAACGTGCGAGACATACTACTTATATGTAAATAACCTTACTTAAAAGGCATTAATCCGAGGGTGAGGTTATATCTCCCTTAGAAGAAAAGCTGTGTCTTGTCCAGCAGTAGTAGGAGATATTTGTACTGCCGATGGTTGGTTTGTTCAAAGACCTCCACATAGACATAAAACTATCACAAGTGGTTGCTAGTTTGGTAATATGTGAGCCACATTAGCACTAAACATTAGCCGGCACAATCGGTAATGCCGCGGTAAAAGGCGTGGCAGACTGCCACGCCTTTTACCGCGGCATTTACGATTATCTTGGCTAATTTCTAGTGCTCATCCGACAATATGTCACTGAACTTGCTATCACCTGTTGCAAAGGCTTTAGTACATGCATCGGGTGTTATGACAAAGAATATGGGTGTGGGGGGGGGGCACATCCTACTCCCCGAAAGGTGGACTTGCGGCCCTACATTTACAGTTGAAAAACTTGAACTTGGTAATACATTACAGGAACTTGTGATTGAACGTAAGCTTGATGTGTCGTAAACCATGGCGGAACATGATTGAAATAAAGGCAAGATCAACAAATGTGTGTAGCTAATTCAAATTCTTCAGTAATGTAATGTAATAATTTACCACAATCGCCGATGAATTTGTTTTGTTTAGTTTATAAAAAAAAACAGACGAAAGGATACAAAAGTCTGACGGTTGTTATTCATACTTAAGATATCCCGGGGTGGGCCTGGGGGTGACTACCGGGGAATTGCGCGGTAGACATATGTACTAATTCGCCATTAAACAAAAATTACAAATCATCGAACTCTTTCCAGCCCTATGCACTAAGAAACTGTTCATTCAATTTTCAGAATCTTAATTTGAAATTTTTGCAAGAGCTCGATCGTTCCAATGATATATGTGGTGGGTAAGGTATGGTTTTGAAGGGAAAATATTTAATTCGTGTTATCGTGGGATAGCTACCGTAGAATGTGGTCTACACATAGCTTGAGGTTGGTAGTTAAATCAGAGGCGGACTTGCGGATCGCGACATCGAGAAGTTTCTTGATGGACCGGATATCCAAAAAGCGGATTTGGTCGTGTTTTAAACGTTTCTGCGCAAAATATTTGTGTATACCCTCCCCCCCCCCCCCCCCACCCCTCCTTTCCTGTGGAGCCAGTCATCAAAATGATATTTTATGGCATCAGTGTGATGTGGGAATGCTGTATCCCAAATGATTAATATCCTGGTGAGGGTAGCTTCAGTATAGGCGGGTTGGTTCCTTTTTAAGGCAGTTGTGCTAAATAAAGTGATCCTGTCAAAAAACTAGTTTTCGGGCCGAGGTTTGGAGTCAGACTGTTGCTTGGTTAACCCTTTACCTAACGAATCTGCTGCATCGGCCCACGTAAGTTACAAATTAAGCAGTTGAAAAAAGAATATTTAAAAAAAAAATCAACAAAATCATATCATGTGACCCCCTCATTAGAACGAGCTCGCCGAGCTCGTTCCAATGAGGAGTAACATGATGTGTTTATTGAAAAGTTTTGAAAAAATAATATTTTAAATATTAAATTTTGATATAACATGCGTTGGATTAAAGGGTTAAATAATAACAGAACAAAAATGCTGCGTTTCAGTTATCTTTGAAATATACCAGACTTGCCCTGTACTTTCCTACTTGTTTCTTCTCTTCATGCATCGTTGTTAAAATGTAGACTCATCTAATTACATAGTGTATGGATTGAAAGAGACGTCTTCACGGGAAAGAATCGATCATTGTGCAATCTTCTGGGAGATGAAGATGGTATTAGTGGCTGGTTAAGATCCAGTCACGCAAATCATTAAGATGGGGAATGCTCGTGTGGATTCGATGGATTTCTAAAGTATTCTTAAAAATACACTTAGTGAGTTTGTGCTTCGGCCGAGAGAGGTATGGTAAAGAATCCAATACTGAGTGCTCATTGGATTTAAGCCACTTCGAGACACACTCACACACACACAGATGCTATAATGGACACGATGAAAGCTTAACATAAACAGTACTGGGAAAGCACAATGTTGTACATGCCTTGTTTCTCCTCGCCTTTTTCTTTCTTATTCTATCTTACTTTTATTTCCTCTTCCATACGGAAAGACAGGAAGACAGTCAATCTGGTCAGGGGAGGCGGAACCGGGGGGGGGGGGGGGGAGGGGAGTTTCATCCCCTCCGCCTTTTTGCCGGGTCATAATTTTTTGTGTGCATATATTTTAACACAACCAAGGGCTGGTGAACCAAGGGGCGGATCCAGAGCCTCCCCCATGTTTTCGCCAGCTATGTTTCCCTCGTACTGGTTCAGTTTGGATGGATTTCGGATCATTTTTTGCAGTAAGTGGCAGCAAACGCTAAAATGTATACGGTCTGATAAAAAAATGGTTAACTGAAATAGATCGTAATCTTACAGACATACAAGTACCAAATCCACCCCAGACAAGATAATCCACAGACAGTATAATTGCTGTAAACGCGTGGTAAAGCATACATGTGAGGTCTTTTTATCAGCTTTGGTCGGTACGACCAAAGCTGATATATAGACCTCACCTGTATGCTTTACCGATGATTTTTAACGGCTCTCAAAGTGTGAAATCTTTCAAATACATCTCCTGAAAAATCTCAAAATATCCACTCAGATGCATGGAAATGGAGATTTTGGGACCCTGGAATTTAAATTTGTCATATCGACGATCATCCATCGCCCGATCCAGCCCCCTCGCTTTGAAAATCGTTCCGCCGCCCCTGAACTGTGGCAATGCCTTTCCCTGCCAGTTTATATTTATAGATTTATATTTTTCTGGCTGTGTATGTGTTTTATTATTGTAAACTTAGATATTGCAGATTTACACACATTTATCAATTTTGCATTTGTTTTGTATACTGTTGAATAAAATATCAATATCAATACCAAATATCAATATCAAATATCAATCTGTTATAAGTCACCGTGGTCTACGTGGTTCCTTGAAAATCCTTGACTTCAAAAATCTATTGGAAAGGACCTGGAAATATCTTGGACATTGGAGATATGACTGTACTAAATAATTGAATTAGAGTTACCCGCCTTGAAATATTGCACTTGCAAATGATGCAGTCTCCGAAACGAAGAAGTCTTGGGAAAATATATTGTTTCGATCAACGTTGAAAATTTCTACTGACATCTTGCATTGTTGTTGAATATTTCAGATAAATAATGAGGGTGATTTGATGACTTTTGTACCCTACAAATAGAGTTGACTACTGATTTAGCCCAAGAACATTAGGTTTCACTAGGGAAAAAGATCGGAGAAAGCTGATTTTTTCAGGGAATGTCGAGTACATGTCACTGAACGATTAGACAAAAGTCCCCTAAAATCCCAGTTGAGCTTTTTTTTCTACAGCCTTTTTTCGAAAACGCGTTCGAAAAAAATAAAAAAAAATCGCACGAACTTTGTAACCTCGAATTCATCCAACTGTATTTTTTGTTTACGCGTATTTCGAGCTACATAATGTCTAATATACATTTACCTAGAGGAAAATTTGCATTCTGTGACAATTTCTGCGAAAAATTATTGAAAATTCACAAAAAAGTATCGGTTTTACGCAAAAAATGACGATTTTCCTAACGGATTTGCCCAAAGGGTCGTAGTACAGAACGGGATGTTAGTTGGACAGACGATAAAAAATCCACCACCATTTGAAGACTTTTATCATTGCTTACAAAATAGACATTATGGAAGACCCCCTCTGCTTTTGGTCGAGTTCCCCTTTTGGCATAAAATTCGTCAGCATGAGAACTCAACTATTTTCGGGCTTGGGACCGAACAGACACGTCTGTGTCTGGCAGCATTAGATCAATAAATAATATTTACAGAATGTACAAAAATCAATAAATAATATTTACAGAATGTACAAATCAATCAACATGGATTAAGTTACATTGACTATTATCAGCGCTATATACAGAAATGACATGACCTATATACATATTATTCATCGAACTCAGAAATTTCCGACAGGACAGTGTTTCTGTGGTTGTTACAAGAATCCGAACTGCAATTACACAAACCTGAGCAAGAGAGTCCTGCCTTCTTACACCCACACCTTTTTGTACAAGCACTCTTGCAACCACAACTGATCAGATTCAGTAGGTTATCGGGGGCACATGGCTTTGTGGCTGCAGTCGGTACAAGAAGTCCATTGTCTAGCGACCACCCCCAATCCGTCGGAGGAAGCGAAGTGCCCAGCCATTGTTGGACCTGGAGATAACATCTGTAGACATGTTGTTGTGCAGCATCGCTGCTTGGTGGGAGCGAGGCTAGGTCGATGGGTTTATTCAGTTTAGATTTTGCTACATAACGCTTGTAAGTGACATATCTATATTGGTCGAGAGAGGAAACAGTTTTACTCCCGTATAAGATCAGGAGAAGTTGTTCCCCGGCAGCGGCTACTGTACTTGGTGTACTGTCATCCGCCAAAATTGTGTTGACATACTGTTGTGAGTCGCTTGTAACATCGGAGACAATTGTACTGAATACTTTCTTCTTACCAACTCGAAAGAGTGCAAAAGTAGTGTCACAACCACTTATAGAATGTGCTACAAGGAGGTTGCTTCTATGGTCACCCATTTTGGCTGCTATTTCACTAACTGAAACTAGTAAGTTTGGGGTAATGGAATACATCATGTGAATATTACATCCCGGTTGAACTCGAGAGGTAAGAATGACTAACAAGTCTGTGTCTGTTCCCACAACGACAACATTGTTGTCATCTTGAGCGATGTCAAGTGCAGTTTCGGCTATCAGTACATCAGCATCAGCCTCGGCCTGCTTGGACTGAATATTGATAGCAGATAGCTCCTGCATTAGAAGATCGATCAGTTGGGTTTTGTTCTTGGCATTTGCAAGGAAATCGGATTGGGGTGTGGTGGCTGGTAACTCGGGTGAGATATTGATATCAATGGAATACCTGTCTTTAGATCTACGGGTGGGCTTGTTCCATGCCCTTTGTCGACATTGTACAAGCATAACCATAAAAAACAACCACGACGTTCGTCCCAAAATGTCTCACTAGATAATTGGAATATGATGTACATATGTCCTTATATGACGACTGTTTAGGCCATACAACTGCCCTCAATAAAAATCCACCATCTACAACAAACAGAGAATGTTCTGGGATTTTAGTTTGCTCGGAACCGTATGTTTTGAGGATCTTACCGAGCGTGCTTTTCTGTGTCTTCCTCATTCCAGCAGAATCAAACAATGCTGGTGGTTTCGGGGCGAGTTCATATTTGAGATACTCTTCCATCTCTGCTTGTGACTGAATAACACATGTGATGCGGTTGAACAGAATTGTGGGGTCAATCACTACCTTACTTCCACGGACTTTGATGCTATTTGCCATCGATGCGAAAGACTTCACAGTGTCAACACGTCGTAGTTTGATGCTGTTGAACGTTTTGCTTACAACATTCGATACGCAACATTCACCAATTTTGCGAACTTGGTCACAGTTCACAGTTTCATCGGCCACAAGCCCGGTCGCTATAGAGACTAATTGTAGTGGATCTCTATTCTGAAAGGGGGAATGCACTCTGAGCAAGTTCAATAATTTGGTGATATCATTGGCATCAGTCAATTGTGAACTTTGACGGAGATCCCGATGTTGTTCGCCATGACCAGTGTGAACATGAACAAAATTTTCGAGAGCATTACATATCGGAAGGCAAAGAGGTAGTCCATGTACCCATTTCGCAACAGTGCTATCGGTTATTCCCCTGCCATGTGTGAGACCACCAGGGAGCTTGAACATTCTCATTAAACACTGCTCTATGGTCTGATCAGAATATATCCCGTCCCAGAATTTATCTGAGCGCCTTATGGTAAAGTAACCTTTCTCAGTGAACAACTTCAAATCATCCTGTTGCATTATTTCTGTTAGCTCATTCATCTGCTGCAAATAGAGATGAGAACTTTTTGCGTATGCAAAATGACCACCTGCGTGAAATACTGGAATCATATTGCGAACACAATATGTGTGGAGTTCCCAGTCACCTGTGCGCTCTGCTCTCAAGAACAACTGGAGAAGACCTATTTGCTCGTAGTATTGTACCCAAAGCTTTCCTGTGCGTCCTACGGACGCATTCTGGAGCAGTTCGTGTAATTTTGACAGTAGATGGTTGACACTTTCTTGATGGAAATTGAAACAATGATGCTATAATACGGTATTTGAATGAGAAAAGTCGATGCCGTTTGAATTTGAGTTTAGGGGGTATGGTTAATATTTCACACGTTTCACCAGTTCATTATGGAATAAATGACTATTGTTATATATCATTATAAAGCCACTGCTTTTCTGCAATTTTTAATATATAATTTAACTCCCAAAGTAGTCGTAGATTTGATTTAATGGACGTTGTTGTGTACCGTTGTGTGTATGAAAACAATAAATTTTTTTTCGTAATTTTGTACATTTTCGTGAATATTTCACCATTGAGTGTGAGGATTGGTACAAAGTTGGCATTTTCTGTTGGGGATATGTATTCTCAATATAATTCAGCACGATATTTATGATTCTCACCCTACTAAGGCGAATAAGAATGACAAATATGGAGCTGGGTCGAATTTTTTTAAAAAAAATTTTTTTTCATCAAAAAAAACGCTATAACTAAAAAAGCTCAACTCGGATTCGTGGGGACTTTTCACAAATTATCCGCAATGTGTGTCCCGGAAACATATAAAAAAATCAGCTTTCTCCGATTTTTTTCCTTACTTTCTCATTTTTATGTCTAATGTGCCTGGACTAATTAATGTGTTGGGAATTACCTGAAAAAATATGTGCACGTGACCTGAAATTCCCTTCCTGTCAGTTTTCCTCTCTTATTTATTGCATGATCCCCCGTCTTCGTGTCAGAAAAAGTTGTCTGACGGGCAATACTTAAGAAAGATATTTGATTGCCAAAATTAAAGTGATTCGATCATATTTATTATTCGCCTGAACGTTATAATCGTCGCCTGGGGGAAAATATTTACTAGTGTGCTACCTGGAGCCTTCCTTGTAACTTTATTTATTTATTTATTTTGTTATTTATTTATTTTTTATTCATTTATTGGTCTGTCTGTGGCCGAGTGGTGTGCGTGGTTGAGTATAGTTTCGCTAGGCGGTTGGTGCCGAAGGAAACTCTCTCGGCGTGGGTTCGAACCCCCGCCATGCCAATGTAAAACAAAACCTATGAGTAATGAGTTAGCTAACTAACTCAGTCTATATGTCACAATATGTGTGAGATATTAATTCAATAATACCAAATACAAAGCAAAATTTTCAGTCTGTCTATATCTGTCTTTCATGAGAGTACAGAGCCAAAGAAAACTGTGCACAATATAAATTTTAGTAACTTGCACATTTTGAGTCCAAATACAAACTGCAGTCTGTACGTGCATTGCATATGGAAGAGAACAAAATGCGTAACACGACCGCGATTGTAGAATTAACATTGGAGCCGCTGAGTAATTGGAAATTTTGCGTTGTTCGATCAGATTTCTGTCTGTGGGCGTCGGCGGAGGGAATTTTCATGGAAATTTAATACCACATTTAGAAAAAAACCTTGGTTACAACAATGCTTTGAATTTCCAACTGTTGGAATTTTTGCCTGAAAAAATTCCAACTATTTTGATTTTTGGACAAATATTGGGGAATGGGGGTGAGGCACCCGACACCCTTCCCACACCCCTCTAGCTACGTCTCTGAGCGCAATATGCGACTATTTTTTCATTTCTGCGGCATAATTCCACCAGGTGAAGACATTTACTTTCCATCTTCTTTTCGTAAAAAAATCAAATCTTCGATGCACCGCGGTGACTCACTTCCTTCTTTGAAAACTCTTGAAAATGAGATCGCAGCCGTTCATATAAGATTTATTTCAGCAGCATTCAGCAGTAATATTGATGGAACGGATCTTCTCTGCCAAATGGAATGTCCGCATGATGGATTGAGACCCATGTATTATTGTGATAAGAAACTAAAATAAAAAATTGTTGAGCAGAATTTCACTCGATCCGGATGATGGTGTAACAATGTGTAGCTCTTGCAGGAGAGTGTTTTTGCTGTACAAAATCTTGGCATAATCCTTGATTTACTCACATCTAGTCCATGGAAGTCCTTGGATATATACCTGAATGATCCCGGAAACACCATGAAGTGTGACTACCCATTCATGTCCAGGAACCCTGTCCAAATCACTGAACTCTATACAAATGCATTGCTGGAACGTCAGTGGAAACCTCACAACTCAACCTGCTCCTCCCCACCCATCTAAAATGACATTAAGTCAATCAACGCGGAAACTCCGCTCATTGATGACGTGGAAGCTGTTACGCTGAGACTACATGACTGTAATCAAAGCGTAAAAACTTTCACGTCATCAGACATCAAACTCGTTAAACATATCTTTATTTGCCATAACTATTAAGGAAAAGGGATAGGAGGGCAAGTGCGTTTCACTTTGTAGAAACCTCCGCTCCTATAACTTGAATACGGAAAATGTTACAATGGCGAAACAAACAAGTTTTTGAAATTCATAAAGGTAAAATAAACTATTTAAAAGGGTTTATATATATATATATATATATATATGTGCATGCGTATAAATAAATATGAATATATTTCAGTAAACAAAGTCAGAAAAAAGAAGACAGAAAAAATACTGTTGATGTCTCTTTTGCATTCTGTGTCTCTCTTGATTTGAATCAAATTAATATTCAAAGCCAAAGGACGCTTGGGCGCTGTTCTGATTAGGATGTGTTATAATAATAATAATAATAATAATAATAATAATAATAATAATAATAATAATAATAATAATATTAATAATAATAATAATAATAATCATCATCATCTCTCCGCTTTCTGTACTTCAGCTTAGGGACGTGTCTCATTAGAACCATGCTGGTTCACATAAGAGGTAGGGGAAACGCCGCGTCAGCGACTCGAACCACAAACAGCGCAACCGTGAATATCATCGTCACAGTGCAATCTGTGACTCAGCGTAACAGCTTTCACGTCATCAAACATCAAACGAAAGCCCAGCAAGAAAACTATTAAGACGGAATTAACTTTCCAATCTCGGCAGTTGTTTTTTGTCAATAATAACTAAAATATGTTGAACATATTCAATTTATATTGCCGCGACAAATGTCCACATCTTCAACGCATTCATTTTTCACAGATTCCAAAGCATATTCTTCAACACTTTGAACCCGAGAGGCCGTTTCCTCGGCCTAGAAACATAACACTTCATCATTTCATTGCGTAGGATGGCTGCAAAGTGAATGTGCGGGGTATACTAATCAATATTTTCAACGTGCAGCCTCAAGGCTGCACGTTGAAAATCTTAATTGGTCCATCCCCAAATTTTGAATATGGACTCCTCCAATTGCTGCCATTAAAGTAACATAGAGGATACAATCAGGGTTCAATGGGGTTAAAAGCGATCAGCGATTACGAGGCGTAGGAAAACTGAAAACCTCCGAGAATTGTGTTGTTGTTGAGCATTATGTAGCTATAGCAACAATTGTTTCCCACACCCCAAAATGGCCGCACGTAAACATGTTTCCATATTTGAGGAACGAGCGTCCCAGCAATCCAATGGTATAACTATCGGTTGTCTGCGTGTCCAGGTTTCCACAATTTGAGTCTAATGATCTTTTCGTTTGCCTGTCAATCGCTTCGAAACAATTAAACCGACCGATGTTTTGGTTCCCCTAAATTGCTAGACTTCAGAAAATATTTACTCGATTGAGACGTCACCGGTAATCACTGTTTACTCCCCGGACCAAATATTTATTTTACAATGCTAATAAAAGTTAATGCACATCACTCTAGGCTTTAATTTGTAGTGATTTTATGCACCGTAACACTGTTGGAAAGGGGTGGGAGTGAATTGCAAAATATCATTTCAACAACCCAATGAACTCATCGGATGAACCTCAGTATTCCGGTTTTGTCATATAAACAAACAATAGTAAACATTATATTATTATTTTGTCTTTCTTTTGATGAAAATTATGAAAACAATACATGAGAAATACGTTTTCTGAAAAAGTTAAGTTAATTTTTTTTTGAATGGTCTCAACCCTCTTCTCAGCACGCGTGATATCAAAATTTGTTATTTAATTATATTTTTCAAATGTTTCACAAAATTTCAACAAAACAACATCATGTGACTCTTCACTGAAACCAGCTCATTCAATGAGGGGTTACATTATATTATGTTGTTGAATGTTTTGGAAAATAAATTACTGCTTAATCTGTAAATTACGGTTTTTCAACGACACATTCGACAGCCAATGTCACCTCGTGTGGGATAGTTTTATGGGTGGAGGAAGCCAGGGACCGGGAGAGAACCAATGAGCAACTGCCAGATTCCCCGGCGCACTTATTCCGCACAAGCAGGATTAGCATTTGTTGAAGTCGAGTATACCATCGACGTGCAGTACACCTCAGTACACAGCGCCACCGTGCCCCCGCGTGGACAATCGGGATTAAAGATGTTACCCAATGTTTCAGCACTGACGGCACGGGTTAGGATCATTTAATGCTCTAACCACTAATATACCATGCCCACAGGTAAAGGGTTAACCATTTACCTAACATGAAAAGCAGACGACACTTGCAAACAAATTCTTGAATAACTAAATTTTTTCATTTTTTGTCTCAAAAACATAGGTTATGACCCCTCGTTGGAACGAGCTCGTTCCAACGAGGGGTCATAACCTATGTTTTTGAGACAAAAAATGGAAATATTTTGAAAATTAATTGGCGATTTTTGAGAATAGCGCTGGCCGGTTTTGGCCGTTACGTTGGGTAAAGGGTTAACAGTCTACTTAACTCAACGGCGAAAAACCGCCACAACAAAGAATCATAAGCTATGTTTTAGAGGCAAAAAATGAAAAGAAATTATTCACGATTTTTTGTTGGAAGTGTCGTCTGAAAGTCTTGTTAGGTAACGTGTGAATCTTCTAGCCACCCTTTTATCCTATCCGAACTAGGTTTCAAACATAGAAGTACGGTCTGAATAAACTTTACAATAATGTGAAGGCTTTATAGGTGACGTTAACGTTATTTAATTTGGCATGGATACGCCCCCTTTATTTTGCTCTTTTTAATTGCTACCTCCGTCTCGGCATTCAGTATTTTAAGAAAAAAAACAAAACAACAACTCGTTACTATGTAACATTTTCAAACGTTTTTGCAAGCAAATCTCTAACTCCCAATCTGGTACGTAGGTTACGCTTTAACCCTTTACCTAACTTGGAAAGCAGACGATACTTGCCAAAAATATTCTTGAATAACTAATTTGTTTCATTTTTTGTCACAAAAACATAGGTTATGACCCCTCGTTGAAACGAGATCGACGAGCTCGTTCCAACGAGGGACCATAACCTATGTTTTTGAGACAAAAAATGAAAAAAAAAATAATCGGATGAACCTCAGTATTCCGGTTTTGTCATATAAACAAACAATAGTAAACATTATATTATTATTTTGTCTTTCTTTTGATGAAAATTATGAAAACAATACATGAGAAATACGTTTTCTGAAAAAGTTAAGTTAATTTTTTTTTGAATGGTCTCAACCCTCTTCTCAGCACGCGTGATATCAAAATTTGTTATTTAATTATATTTTTCAAAATGTTTCACAAAATTTCAACAAAACAACATCATGTGACTCTTCACTGAAACCAGCTCATTCAATGAGGGGTTACATTATATTATGTTGTTGAATGTTTTGGAAAATAAATTACTGCTTAATCTGTAAATTACGGTTTTTCAACGACACATTCGACAGCCAATGTCACCTCGTGTGGGATAGTTTTATGGGTGGAGGAAGCCAGGGACCGGGAGAGAACCAATGAGCAACTGCCAGATTCCCCGGCGCACTTATTCCGCACAAGCAGGATTAGCATTTGTTGAAGTCGAGTATACCATCGACGTGCAGTACACCTCAGTACACAGCGCCACCGTGCCCCCGCGTGGACAATCGGGATTAAAGATGTTACCCAATGTTTCAGCACTGACGGCACGGGTTAGGATCATTTAATGCTCTAACCACTAATATACCATGCCCACAGGTAAAGGGTTAACCATTTACCTAACATGAAAAGCAGACGACACTTGCAAAAAAATTCTTGAATAACTAAATTTTTTCATTTTTTGTCTCAAAAACATAGGTTATGACCCCTCGTTGGAACGAGCTCGTTCCAACGAGGGGTCATAACCTATGTTTTTGAGACAAAAAATGGAAATATTTTGAAAATTAATTGGCGATTTTTGAGAATAGCGCTGGCCGGTTTTGGCCGTTACGTTGGGTAAAGGGTTAACAGTCTACTTAACTCAACGGCGAAAAACCGCCACAACAAAGAATCATAAGCTATGTTTTAGAGGCAAAAAATGAAAAGAAATTATTCACGATTTTTTGTTGGAAGTGTCGTCTGAAAGTCTTGTTAGGTAACGTGTGAATCTTCTAGCCACCCTTTTATCCTATCCGAACTAGGTTTCAAACATAGAAGTACGGTCTGAATAAACTTTACAATAATGTGAAGGCTTTATAGGTGACGTTAACGTTATTTAATTTGGCATGGATACGCCCCCTTTATTTTGCTCTTTTTAATTGCTACCTCCGTCTCGGCATTCAGTATTTTAAGAAAAAAAACAAAACAACAACTCGTTACTATGTAACATTTTCAAACGTTTTTGCAAGCAAATCTCTAACTCCCAATCTGGTACGTAGGTTACGCTTTAACCCTTTACCTAACTTGGAAAGCAGACGATACTTGCCAAAAATATTCTTGAATAACTAATTTGTTTCATTTTTTGTCACAAAAACATAGGTTATGACCCCTCGTTGAAACGAGATCGACGAGCTCGTTCCAACGAGGGACCATAACCTATGTTTTTGAGACAAAAAATGAAAAAAAAAATAATGAAAATTAAGTGGCGATTTTTGAGAATAGCGCTGGCCGTTTTTTTCCGTTACGTTGGATAAAGGGTTAAGTATTAGGTTATGAAAATAATGTAGTGAGTGTTGTTCTTCGGTTGCCGTAATTTCCTGCTCACCAGCGTCAATAGCGTTCATTAAACACCAGCAAAGGGAAGGACGATTACTAACCAATATCAAAGGGGTAGTTATTCCACCCGAAATATACATTTTTGGAAAACAAAGTACGACAAGCAATAGCAATGTTTGAGCTCATTGACTGCTGGGTATATCCAATTGGTCCATGAGCTGAAATTTATTAGTGCTTCATTTGCCTTTCTCAGAATTCGTAAATAATTGCTAGGTGTAAAACTGGGTCCCCCGTTTTTTTGTACTTTTCAACACTTCGCAGTGACAGCACAATAAAAGATAGCAGACATTATATTGCCACTTGAGTGCTTCAAAGCACCATCTGCACTGCTTTAGCATTGCAGATGGTGTCTTGATGTACTCAAGGCGCGATATCTTGTTTTGTAAGACTATTTGAATTACAATAATTAATGAGCAAGTTATATAACTTATATTAACACCTCTCCTTGGCCCAATGGCGTCGGTGTGTGAGATGATCTTCGTAGCGGCATCTTCGTGGCCTGACTCTTCTCGAACACTACGAAGGGATCTTTAGCCTACACGGAGTGTATCTCTCTGCCCACAGAGGACAGCCACACCGTCAGCCTTGATAGAGCGGAACGCTGTGGCAGTAAAAAGGATGTTGACAGAGAGTGTTCGGATTCTCTTGCTTAACAGAACAGGGACAGCTAGATAATAGAAGATGCCATGTTGGGACTTAACGATACTTTCAACAACCAGGGTCATATGGTGTCAAACAGTTTTAATGATGGATGAAGCCGGAATGCCCGGAGAAAACCACCGAACGGCGGCGAGCAACTTCAGATTCTCCAGCTTACTAACCTGGCACAAACAGCAGTTGAAGGCAAGTGCACCATCGACGTGCAATGAGCCTCAGTTGACAGCTCCATCGTGTCCCTGCGTGGGCAATTAGGATTACAATGTGGTGCGACCTCATGGATGGAGCTTTCGTTACAAATCAGCTGAAAATTGATTAAAAATATCTGAAAGTGAATCTAAATAAAGCAACAACGAAAACACTTGGAAAAATGCCAGAGTCAATTCAGATGGCCACACGTAAGTCCTGCTAAATGTCCAATCATTACCATACGTCTAGGCTATAGACTAAGTAAATACGTGATGAATAGGAAGACAGTAATATGAACTGATCGATACGAGAGATACCATTCTTAATACTTTTTCCTTTGACTTACAGGTCTCTGAGACAAGCTTTCTCATCCAAAACACATTGCTATTTATTGACTGAAGTCCGAGGATTATAGGTCCGTGTAACCCTTCAACAAAATAGGATGGGGGTCATCGGCGTAATCATGGAGAATTGTAACGGGGGAGCTCGTCCCATAGCACTTTTTCTGAAAAATGTTAACTTGATATTCATTTACGCCTGAAATCCCTTTTCGCAAAAGTCGTCGTTCAAATTTTATTATTTTTGCACTTTTTGTTCGATCTTGGATTAAAACCGAGAAACCGATATTCGATTTTTGAAACGTCTTGATGATATATATATACGCAAGTTATCAAAAGTGGACATCAAAGGAACAAACGATTGTCTAAATTTCACTTTTTATGTTGTGACCATGGCATTGTTGTAAATACTCAAAGTGACCAATAAATAGAAGATCTCAAACGAGTGCCCAGTTTATATCGAAGTTTACAAAACAAAACGAGTTCAGCAAATTAGGTCTGGACTGAGCTACAGCTCGGTCCAGACCTAATTTACTGGACGAGTTTTGTAAATTTCAATGTACACTGGGGACGAGTTAAAGAATCTATACAGTAAATGACCCCCCCCCCCCCCCAAAAAAAAAAAAAAAAAAACCTACAAAAGGCACTTAAATATATAAAGCACTACCGGAGCTACTTCTGTTATCACATGGTCATGCATTACGGTTTTACTGAATGGGCTTAATAACCAGAAGAAGGATCAGATCGTATAATAAAATTATTTACATGTTATCCTTTAGGTCTTCCACTGACAGTAAATACAAATTAAAACGCAGAAGCAAAATGCAACTTTTCCTGTAAAGCACTCGTGTCCCAAGACTACGACTGAACAATTACAAAAGGACCCGTCCTTGAATACCACAGGAGCTGATCTATTGAAATATTATCACATGTTTTAATGTTAATAAACCATACTCTTTCTTTGTTTCTGTTCAATTGCTCGATGACATGTAACGTAAATTTATTCCTTTTACAAACGTGTCTGTAAAAATGTTATATTTATCTGAATAAAAATCAAATAACCGAAAGAAAAAGAAAATTTGTTTTTCTTCACGATATGAGAAGGCTGTTGATTTGTCATACTGATTAGACCAATTAATTGTGACTCCAGCTAAAGATATTAATTTCTATACCTTAAAATTTACTTTTATAAAGTAATGCGACTTTCGACACTGGTGATGTCATTTCGCAAAAGCTGGAATTTGTGTTGAATGCGTTCATTCTGAAAAGATCTTTGGTTCAATGTACATGCACATGATCACTCCTCTATAAGTTTTCATATGATGAAAGTTTAAATAATAACAGTCATTACCTTACAATTTACGGTAGAAGGAATGGCAAATGGCTGCCATTACTTTATCGTAATTTTAATGATCATTTTTGCAGTGTTTCTATCTTCAGATATTAAGGGCTGTGACACATGTCTGCGTACTACGACATGAAGTTACCAGATGGTTTTCAAGTACATTATAGCTATGCTTCTCGGCGACTTATTCAGATGAAAAGACTAGATACACGGTAATTAACCGTACAATCGGAAATGCCATGATAACTGTTGTGGCATTTTGCCACGGCTCTTATCACGGTAATGCCGATTGCGCGGCCAATTTCTCAGACCGGGCCGTGGTCTTGGGCTCTATCCATGTGCTGGACTCTGAATCAATACGGGCAACAGTATTCTGCTCAAATTCTCCGAGACGGGGGGAGCGCGGTGGCTCAGTAATTAGAGCATGGTGCTTTGAAACGAAAGGTCGACGCTTCGATGCTGACCAGCGATAACTGCGTTGTGTCTTCGGGGAAGACACTTAATCCCGATTGCCCGTGTGTAGCACTGTGTACTAAAGCGTACTGTACCGTAATGGTGCACTTGCCTTCAACCACTGCAACTCTGCTCGCGCAGAATTCATACGTTGAAGAGTCCCCATGTTTCTCTCGGAATACTCCGACTTCCACCATCCGTAAAACTGCCGGAGGCGATGTGGTCCTGGTAGGCGAACAAACTGCCTATCGAGATACAGTGTTCTTTTATCGGCCAAGGCATCTCCACACCACCCGGGATATATTTCCCTTGTAATCATCTCTTAGAGTTGGAGTACCGTTCTGTTGCTGTTCGTGTATCGAAGATGAATTAGGGCAGTTGTTATCTTGAAATCGACTGATCTCACGCCACATCACACTGAAACGAGGAATACTATTAGTTATCCTTGTGTTTTCCAGGGTGTATGGGAATTTACACAGGTTTGGAAACTCATACACGCTGAGGCAAAGCCGAGGGGTGTATGAGTTCCCAAACCGGTGTAAATTCCCATATACCCTGGAAAACACATGGATAACGGATTTATTTCCAAAAATTTTGATGTACTTGATACTTTAATCTACATTGTGGGGAAAAACTGACAGAAAATTTGTACTTTGTAAGTTTCTTAATAAATAAAACCAGGAAATATGGATGTCATTGGAACTGGCTCAATGAGCCAGTTCCAATGACAGCCATATCTGTAATATTTTATTGCACATAAATATTAAATTTCCAGTATTTTTAATTTTGCTCTAACATAACCGAGCAGAAGGTATGAATTAATAATTAAAAATGGGTACTTTTTTAGCCATATAGCCTGCTATTGTATCTTCTTGTTTTTACACCGTGGTTAACCACGGTGTAAAAAAAACCTATGTGGATTGCAAGTTACACCGTACCTCTCATCCAATCAAAATGCAGTATTTTGTTTCATTTGGAAATAACCCTTTATATTTTTAGCGTCAAGCATTGAATGATAAATAGGGTTTGGAAATATTCTGGTGGCTGAATATACAAAAGCGGCAGACGCCATATTGTTGCTGGAGAAAAGCCGGTGAGGAAAGAAAAACAAACTATAATCAGCACTGTTTATTCTCTGTTGGAAAGAGTTTATATTTTGATTTTGGTCTCTTTGGAAATCAAGTCACGAGAGGACAGTTCCTTTTACCCGATTGATATGTAGCTGCAGATGACAGAAACCATTTTGGAATAATTTTGACAACATAGAGCATTTACGACGAGTAATCTTTTCAGAATATTTTTACTGATCATTAAGTGAGAAAAATTCACAGATTTATCTCCCCCACTTAATCCCCGCACATTCTGTAGATGACGACCACCCGTCGTGGAATGGTCTGTCACACTTCGTTTGATACTGAGGCACTGCTAAAATGAATAGTCAACTCTATATATTTTCTTCCTTTGACAGACTTTCATTACGCACTTGTTACTTCGATTTCCTTCATGTGTATACATCTTCTCCTTTGAAGCATCCTTAATTGACAGCAGAGCTTAACGAAAAATAATAAATGTTTTTCACCTTCTCATGGAGATCATGTGTAAATCTATGAACAACACATTCGCGTATACATGACTTATATTAGACGAATCAATGCATATTTGAAACACGAAACGGGAAATGATCGTGCATGTATCATTGAAGTTGAATCAAAGTAATGTTTTAGTATTCAACTGAAGTTCTATGACGTCATAGAAGTGCCAGAATAGTCGCTAAGGGGAGAATTTAGTGATGTGTGTGACACCCCCTTCCCCAATGTTTTCAGTTGGAATATTTTCGTCTGCATTGGAGTCTTAGATATCATTTCGGTCATGCTAATAATAATTTATTGTTATTTTTTATGTTTAAGGTCACATACTTAAGCACAATGGCTAATCGTGACCGTTACAGTTTTATGGGTGGTGGAAGCCGGAGTACCCGGAGAGAACCACCGAGCATCGACGAGCAATTGTCACCTCCTCAACATTCTAACTCTGTTCAAGCTCCGCTCAAGCAGGGTTACAGTGGTTGAAGACATGTGCACCATCGACGTGCAGTACGTCTTAGTACACGACGTCATCGTGCCCCCATGTAGGCAACCGGGAGAAAGTGCCTTGCCCAAGGACACAATGCGGGTCGTCCCGGAAGGGAATCGAACTCGACCTCTAGCATAGAAGTCCAACTGTCTACGACTGAGCCACCGCGCTCCCTGCTAGTAATAATATACTTTCTTATAAGATTAGATTTGATACTTGAGACTGTTGCTACACCCACACACACAGCCAGCCATACAAGTGGAGGGCTATAAAACCCGATTCGGCCTGTTGGAGCCTAGGATGATCAATTTGGAGTTCCGGCACGGCATGAGTTAACTGAATAAAAGGTTGCGTCACGGCGATTACGTGCATCTTTTATTTATTATTTTATTTATCCACAAATAAACTTCCAAGACGTCTTCAGTTTTTTAACTATAATTTGTACTGACTAATATTCCAACAACATAATCAAGGCATGCCTTCAATGAAGGCATGCCTTGATGATGTCGTTGAAAGTTTTTATCAGTCGGGGTTTGACCCATCACAGTCGCGACAAACCAGGTTCACACACCCAATCAGCCATCTTTGCCACACCAATGTTTTAGCACACCACAGATATGTCACACTTTAACACTCAAGTGGGACATACCACACTTTCGCCGAGGGGGCACACAATATATTTAACCGTCTGCACTATGATATCGGAATGTCAAAAAGTCCATCAGCGCATATATAATAATAATACAACTAGAAATCTAATCAATTCAGTTTTGTCTGAAAGAGCTATGTAGGTGCATTATGGGACAAAATGCTGCTCGAAATGTCGTTATTTTGACATCACCGAGCAGAGGGTTACAATTCCAGTTAGCACATTTTTTATTCAAAAATTATTACGCAATGTATGTTTATCCCTAAAATCATAAATTCATATCAGAAACTTTATCAGTCTTGCAGCTCATGGACAATCGGGTTAGCCACTGGTTGAATGTTTCTTGGGCATTTTCACAGTAAATAGAATGTATTTTCAAGTATTTTGGGGCGATCTTCTATTCCCATCCGCAACACATAACGCCTCTAGTATCTGTGCCAGTGCGTATTTAGACAAATTCTGATGAAGGGTACACTAGAAAGAAAACGCCAAATGCATTCCCTGGGCGAAGTGCCTAAAAACAAGGACATCGTCGTTCTCTGAATCCTCTACTCCTCAAACGACCACTAGCCGAACTTAAAGGCATAACTTGACCTCACTATTTGGACTGGCGTCAACTACTTTTTTATTAACACTTACGCTGCCGAATGCGACTGTTGTCACCTATTTTATGGTGATTAACTGTATGTTCTGGTAAGCGCAAATCAAAACTACCCTCTGATTAATTGTTGGAAAGGGCAAAGAGAGCCCTTTCCAACAATTAATCACATGATAGAGTCTCAAGTGTGTCATAAATTTTATTAAACTTCCTCGCATACAGGCGTACATAGAGGCCCTCCACATAGGGCTAAAGTGGACGTAGCAGTAAAAGGGTTAAGCTTACAAATCTTTTAAGCGATTTCTCTCACGGAGCCATGGCTCTTTAATAGTCTTTACCTCCTGTGTGGAAAATAGGAACTGATCTGACTGTAGAGAGATAAAGAGAGAGAGAGAGAACAGAGAGAGAGAGAGAGAGAGAGAGAGAGAGAGAGAGAGAGAGGGGGGGGGGGTCTGGAATAACCGGACATGACAGACACCCGGGAGTTTACAGGCTTCTCCCATCGCAGACCATTTCTTCGTTCACTATCTGAAACCGAAAGTGTTGTCAGTTAATTCATTATTGGACGATCTATGACTATATCATGACCACCACACAAATATAAAGTCAAATTTAGCCAAACACTTACAATTTGCTACATATTTTATAGGACATCTCTCAAGGCGCTGGTTCCGGGTTCTATTTTACCACTAAATCCGTACTTTGGTTACTGCAGTAAACTATCACTACCAGGGCTGTGAGGAGTTAAAATTTCCCTTAACACATTAACGTGTTAAATATTTCTGCGTTAACGTGTTAAATGGCATTAAATGTTAAAATGAACAAAATTGTAGTATAACAGACCAATTCCGGCCATTTTTGCTGATTTGATCTTGAATATGATTGAACTTACGTACACTATTAACCCTTTTAACTCCGTGGTATCTCCCATCCCAGTTCAATGGCAGCAATTAGAAGAGTCCATATTCATTATTTGGGGTAGACCAATCAATATTTTCAACGTGCAGCCTTGGGGCTGCACGTTGAAAATTCTGATTGGTCTACCTCGCACATTTACTGAACAGCCTACCTATATTATAATGACGTTAGGAAGTGTCATGTTCCTGGCAGGAAAAGCGGCCGCCTGAGTTCAAAGGGTTAATATAGTTCTCTTGGGTTATCGTAAAGTCTAACATTCAGCGATGTTTTCATGTAAGAAGACAATCGCTGCGGCCGTATCCTTAGAATTGCGAAAATGGTAGAAATTGACTCTACTTTCACTTTCACAATTGATGACATAAATCGTCCGCAAGATTCGACGCGATCGGATTCGGCTTGGGAAAACCCAAGATAATGACGCAATGCTACGTACAGATGTTTACTGACGTTGTTAGTTTCTGCGTCGCTCATGTCGTCTTGCTCAGGTAATTGATAATGGGTGTGGCTATGTTGACTTCTGAGGCTATGATAAAAGAAATTACGCACGACATGACTGAAAGAGTCGGCAATGCGGCACAGTTTCAGTTAACTGCGTGAGACGAAAAAGTAGATGACCTGTACATATACACTGGATGAGTCACGACGAGTACAAAATCATTCCTGACGCACCTTAACAAACTTTAAAGTTAAACGTTAACAACTTAGTTAAAAAATGTTTAACTTCACGGGGTTCCAGATTGAAGGGACGTGAATGAAAAATATATTTGCACATATACGAAAACGTTTTGTTGTTTATGAACTAGCTATGAATAATTCTTCATGATTAACCAACCTTTCGTGTCATGTTTCTTGGCCACGACTTATGTCATTGTGCTGATTGATTTTTTATTAAAGAGTTCCCGCTTATCTAACACACAGATTTCCTCTTTAGATTCTTAATATTATCGATTATTCCTATGATGTTTTTTTATGACGATCGATATGTTTTTGCGAGCACGCCATGCATATCATTCGTTGCGAGATGCCCCGATAATTATCATAAATATTTAAGTTCCTGAAACACATGATTTCCGGACTCAGTTGACACGTCTTTGGAAGAATGCGCACAATATACAACTCGATGAATCTATAACTTATTGACGAAGATGGCGACTAAGTGGTAAGAGCACTGGACTTCGAACCGAAAGGTCCGCGGTTTGAGTGGGACGTACTATAATGTGCGTACTGCACGTCGATGTTGTACTTGCTTTCAACCAATTCTAATCCTTTACCCAACGCAACGGCCAAAACCGGCCAGCGCTATTCTCAAAAATCGCCAATTATTTTTCATTATTTTTTCATTTTTTGTCTCAAAAACATAGGTTATGACCCCTCATTGGAACGAGCTCGTCGAGCTCATTCCAATGAGGGGTCATAATCTATGTTTTTGAGACAAAAAATGAAAAAAATAGTTATTCTAGAATTTTTTTTGCAAACGTCGTCTGCTTTTCATGTTAGGTAAAGGGTTAACCCTACTTGTATGGAGTTAGTACACTGGGGAGTCTGACGGTTGCTCGCCACTGCTTGTTAGTTTTCTCCGGTACTCCAACTCAACTCCTAAATCTGCCGATAAATACAGATTACTCCAACAACAGTCGATGTTGCGGGACATCGTATTCTGTCGAGTTGACGAGACAAGACCAGCTCGACCAAACACGACACGTATTACAATAAATACACGGGTTGAGTCCGGTTGCATGCAAGCAATTTGCATTCAAAACCGTTACGAAAGATTATACGGCTGCAATAACGTAAAATACAAAGAAGATGAAAATATATACTGCTCAAAGTTTGCTAAGCACCAAGTATATCCAACTACCTGTTTTACGTTTTAGTTAAAATATTGTAATGAAAAGTGTATATATTTTTTTATTTAATTATATCTTTAATGATTTAAGTACAGAAAATAAGATGTTATTTGTGTTTGACATTAATTTTTAGCTTTTGAATACGATAACCATGGAAAATGGATATTATTGGTAAAAGAGGGAATTTTTCAATTTGCCAAAAAGTAGACGGAGCTAAATGGTATGGGTTCAATATCGAGTATGAGACCCATTACTGTTAATTAGAGCTCCACAACGCCTTCTCATGCTCTCAATCAGGTTCCTGGTGGTCCTTTGTGGGATGTTGTTTCATTCTTGGACCAGCATGGCACCAGGCTCCTGGACACTTCTTGGCTGGACTGGACGTGCTGAAATTGCAAGCTGCAGCTCATTCTAGACATGTTCGATTGGATTGAGGTCGGGAGATCTTGCTGGCCAGTCCATACGCTCAATCCCCTCCCTCTATCGGTACTCCCCGACAGCATGGGCAACATGAGGACGGGCATTATCGTCTATCAGAATGAATCTATCATCTACTGCACCTGCATACAATCTGACGTGGACATCCAGGATCTCATCAATATACCGTTGTGCAGTCAATGTACCACGTTCGGGGACACAGAGCTCTGTATGTCCATCCCTACTGATGCCTCCCCAGACCATGATTGACCCTCCACAATAGCGGACATGCTCAGAAATGTTGGTTGCATGGAGTCGCTCTCTTGGTCTTCTCCATACCCTAGAACGCCTATCTGTGTGGTCTAGGCAGTGCCTTGGCTCACCTATAAAAAGGACAGGTCTTCTCTGGTCCATTCAACGCGGTCCATGGCCCATTCATATCGTGCATGGAGGTTGTTCTGGGATAGCGGAATGGGAATACATGGTCTTCTCGATCGGAGACCACCTTCGTGCAGCCTTGCCCGGATAGTCTGCGTCGAAACATTTACTCCGGATGGATGCATTCTGAAGTTCACTGCGAAGCACGTTTTCTGTGACAAAGCGGTTCCTACGGGCCTGACTGATCAAAATCCGGTCTTCAGCTGCAGATGTTGCCCCGTCTCTGCCACCACCATGCCGTCTTACTGGTGTGCCATACTGCTGATATCTTGCCCAGGCTCTGATGATCACCGTATGATACACACCAAGGGCTTCACCAACCTGACGATGGGTAGCCCCTTGCTCCACCATCCCTTCAGCCCGCCATATTTCTGATTCAAACAAATGTCTTCTTACAGTTGCATTTGCCATATTCAGTCATTAAATCACAAGTGGATGTGTTGAAATGAAGAGTGAATACCCTACACATGCCATTTACATTTAGACAGTACACGAAAACATCATGAAAATCAAGGGGTACATGCTTTCCATGACTGTCACGAAAAATCTGCCTGTCAAGAGAGCTAATGAAAACACTGGGGACCATCTTAATACATTCCTCAATCATATCCACCAAAAATATCGCAAATATGTCACAAGCAAATTTCACAATGGTGTGTCAAATATTAAGTGCTTAGCAAACTTTGAGTAAATAATTTCTGGAAATATAAAGGACTATTCTCAAAACGTCAGTGTCGAGATACGCATCTTCCAGAAATTTAACATGTGTACGAAGCCGAAATGGATGCATATCACGCACTGTGATATGAAAGCCAAACGCACCAAAGGTGTGTGCCGAGTGGTCCGTAACCTAGAAGGCGCGCATACGGACTCGTGCTGTCACATGTCATGATTCACGGTTGTAATTAAAACGTATAATAAAATGACAAAATTACAAAATCGAATACGACAGCAGAAATGTAACAAAAAGAAGAAGAAAGAGAAGTGAACAAGCCCCCCCCCCCCCCCAAGAAAAAAGAAGAAAAAAAAAGAAGATAAACAAACAAAAACAACGCAAGTGGGAAAAGTAGAAATCTACGACAGAGTTTGAGTTACGTTAATTCTTATATCTTAATTTGTTCAGCAGCGCCTTTTTACTGCATTTTGAAGTTATTTTCATTTTTATCTGTTGGTAATTTCTCTCCACCGTTATTAAGTTAACATACCTTTTTGACTTTTCATTGGCCACAAGGGATTTATTAACTTTTAGAAGCGGGGAGTCGAGTTTTCTTGCCTGTGATGTAATACGGCAGGTAAACTGGCTGTGACGGTTCGGCTATCTTTGGGCTGGGGGTGAATTAAACACTGAGTAGGTGCTTCTAGTCAAGTGTCGTCTGCCTGAATAGGCAGACGACCCTTGACTAGAAGTACCTGCTTTACTGCAAGTTTTTCGCGGTATGTCATGTTGAATAAATTCATTCTGATTCCCCACCTTCTAAGCAAGTTGTGATTATTTATGGATGTATTTATGTGGGTGTTCACGTAAGAAGATCCGAATGCCAATGTCTTACATAAAGAAATGTCTGAAACGCGTTAGAGATCAGATTGAACCACATACATTCCACTACATCCGATGCTGTCTGTAGTTATATTCTTAACCTTTTCAACCCGAGCCCATACAGGTAACCACGCCTTAAAATTTGTCTCGATTCGCGAAAATCAGTTTTCAGTTCTAAAATAATTAAGAATTTGATATAGCAGTGTTATACTCTTGTGATTGCAACCACGGACCAACACTATACAACTTTTAAAATTGTATTTAATAGAATTGTATTTTCTAGTTATGACTTTAAATGGGTTAAAATGAACCATTAGCATTTTCAAATTCTAGAATATACAATTGAAAAAGTTTTATAGTATTGACTCCAGAGCCAATGCTATAAAACGTTTAAAATTGTATTTTTCTAGAATTGTATTTTCAACCTTTTAATATAACTGACTAGAAAGAATCATTGGCATTTTAAAAGATATAGCAATTTGTCAACTGGTAAATTGCAAGATTTTTGAAAATGCTAATATTTCACTTCACCCCTTTTAAATCATAACTAGAAAATACAATTCTAGAAAATACAATTGTAGACGTTTTATAGTATTGGCCCCAGTGCACATTCACTAGTTAAAAAACAAAACTCATAATTATGTATTTACTAGAGTTTAACCCATTTCCAGTTTTGGCGAGTTTCTTATATACGTAGAACGCATGTTCGAACATACGGGCGTTTTGTGGTCTTGCTGATGGAAGTTACAGTACCTCGGCTGTGGTTTCTAGTTAAGTCTTGGCTGCCTATATAGGCAGCCAATACTTAACTTGACACCACTGCTAAGTCAAAATTTTACCTTATTATGATGGAGCAACAAATAAATATAATTATCCAGGCCGTTGAGAACATTTTCAGAATCTATGATAAAGTCGAATGAATTGTGATCCTCGTATGAATTATACTCCCTGGTAGCATTTTTTATCTGATAACCATAGAGTATAACAACCGTTGTATCTGCTTGAAGTATATACAACGGGTGTTGTATATAATTATAATTTATGCGAACGATCTCTGACCTCTTTCAATTCCATTTTCATTCATTCATTCATGAAACATCGTTATCTCACAGGGCAGGTTTTAATTGTACGCTTATTGCACTTTGTCAAAATCCTCTGATGGTGTCATTTCTTATTTATTTTGCTTCAATAAAGGCAACCTAAAATTTTGCTTCAAAACATTGTAGAAATTACTTGAATGTTAATAGTAATTAGTATGCGGCGACTGCGAACTATTTATAGTCACGGCCTCGATCAAAAGTACTCGCGGAACTGCGCTAATTAAAAGTTCGTCTGCTCTACCTGAAAAAAAAAACACTTCGTAAAAATTGTAAACAAACGCAAAATTATTTGTTATATTGGGAGTACAGCATAAAACTCGGAAGAAAACTGGAACTATGTCAAAAAAGAATAACTCTACTGAAACACTGTTTTGTTACTGTTAATAAAATAGTTGAAATTTATTTTGTTCCAGCGCAGTTACATGATGCAAGAAGTGCAATCGCACTTTACAATCGCCGTCATCGATTTTGTAATGTAAGGGACACAACTCTATGCGTCTTGTCCTATTTCTTTTGTCTCGTAGACTGGTTTTCTTTGGAGGCCCGTGGGAAGCATATATAAGTCGGGTAGACGCAGGAGACGGGTGTCTGTTTGTTATCAGATAAAAACAATAAACATATAGTGTGTTTTTATATCTGTGTTATACAACTCGTTGAAATATGGTTTATTTTTTCTCGGCGAAGCCTCGAAAAAATAAACCATATTTCAACTCGTTGTATAACACAGATATAAAAACACACTATATGTTTATTGTCTATATATAACACGTTTGATTGCAAATAAAACATTATTTTTTGGATTGGAGAGAAAATCAGTGAAACAAAATCATCAGTGCTTTTCTTAACGCAACACAGTTATATGCAAGCGCATTGAAAGAATGATGTAAAAGCCAGCGGTACATTTTAAGTACGAACATCACCCCGTTTTGAGAAACATCGGATCATACGTTAATAACGTAGAGACTACGTAAATACAGATTATCATGATAATGTGCATGTCCTGTGGTTTGTATCAGATTCGAGGTGGTATCCAGAATGGGACCTCAACGAGCCGGTTTGCCGGCGAGTTGTGATCCCATTTTTGGACACCACCGAGAATCTGATGCAAATCACAGAACATGCACATTATCATGATAATTAATTTATCTAACAATTCTGTCACATAAACAGATTAAATCTTAACCCTTTTACCCAACGTAACGGCCAAAACCGGCCAACGCTATTCTCAAAAAATCGCCAGTTAATTTTCATTATTGTTTCATTTTTTGTCTCAAAAACATAGGTTATGACCCCTCGTTGGAGCGAGCTCGTTCGAACGAGTGGTTATAAACTATGTTTTTGAGACAAAAAATGAAAAAAATTAGTTATTCAAGATTTTGTTTTGCAAGTGTCGTCTGCTTTTCATGTTAGGTAAAGGGTTAAATTATTTTTAAACATTTTTGGGACATAATGTTCGGTCGATCACTGAAACGCACATAGAATGTATCCATGCGCCTGTCATGACAGCCAGTAGCGCTACCGGAAACGAGTCGTCTATATGAAACGGAATCAGAATGAGTCGTCTGTATGATACGGAATCGGAATACATTATGTGATACGTACCGTTTCTCGTGGTTTTCCGGCCAAAATCTATATGATTGTTGGATAAAACATATTATAGCATATAATCGATTTACGACCAAAGTATCATACGTACCAAAAGGGGAAGACTATATATGCATATATTTTGTTTGTTTGTCTTTTATTAACCCTTTACCCAACGAATCGCCCGCATCCGCCCGCATCCGCCCGCGTAATATGCAAATTCAGCAGTTGAAAAAATATTATTTTTCAAAATATTTCAACAAAACCATATCGTTCCAACGAGGGGTCACATGATATGGTTTTGTTGAAATTTTTTGAAAAATTTAGTAAAATGATATTTAAAACAATAAATTTTGATATCGTCTGCGTTGGGTAAAGGGTTAAGTCATTGCAGGAAGTTGAAGTGACTTATAACGATCGTCAGTCTGTCTTCCTTTTTTTCTCTCTCGCCAGACACAGTTTTTAGGCCACTTCCCCTTCAACCACACTGATGATTTATTGATCACTGATTTAGCGCACTTCTTGCTAATGGCTGGTAGTTTTTGGACCCGTTCATTGATTTTCAAATTTCCATTTTTATATCATCTCTTTTATTGAGCTCTCTATCTTCACATTTTGGGAATATATTCTCCAACAGAAACAGATCTAAAAATTGGTATCAATCGGAAAATTCTCAACGATTATGGATGAACTATAGGGTGACGTCATTCGCGGTAATATCATAAAAAATTAAATCCGTTGGATTTTTAGTAAATTTAGTATTTTGTAGAGCTCTGAAAATTCGAAGATTGCTGCGTTTTAGCTTTTCACTTTATCGCCATTTTTGACATTTTCCCGTCACTTCAAACTTTGACCCATCCCTCACATACTCTTTAAAACACTGAGGTTTTTTGAAGAGTTAACAAACCCTTTGAAACCTCAAACCACCACACACACTTCACACTTGTCCGCACAAACCGCAATAAATATGAGTGAGTGGGAAATAGTGTACACCGAGATGTGTTTCAAGTTCCGACATAGAGTAGGTGAGAAAAACGGGAAATAGAAACGGAATAAGTTTCAGGGTATCCCACGCGTCTCACGTGATGTTTTCGGAGGTAGAAATGCAATGACCATGTTTGGCAGCGTTCTACGGAAAATTTAGAGTCGTATAAACTCCCAGAATATATGCCACGGTTTACTTCCCATGGAAGGTACACTGTAATTCCAGTGTGAGATTATTATTATCCCTGGTGGGTGAGGGTGTGAGATAGTGACATCTCACCCGAGGGCAAAATATTTGAGCCAAACACGAGGCTTGCCGAGTGTCTGGGCCAAATATCTTGTCCCGAGGGTGAGATTTTCCCATCTCACACCCACCCCATCAGGAATAATTTTTCTACCACCCCCCAAAAAACACTGGTCATCAAAAGTAATCCAGGGGCATGTGCAGTTTTATCGAACAATTTTGTTGTCCATTTCTGAAAAAAACCGATTTGCTTATAGAAAAGGGCGCACAAAAGTTCTGTATATACCACAGGTATATACCACGAAATCAAATTGCAAATGCCGTCAAGATAGGGGTTACAGATTTGTAGCGAAATGAACATTGACACATTACGATGACGTCAGTCGGTCGCGTGAATCAATCGATCGATTTATTTCAATTTTCTTTGACAAACGTATGTCTGCTAATATTTCCGAAACGTGGCGCCACGTTGTTTGTTTACGGAAGAACGTGCGATGATTAAATAATCCGTGCGCTCATTAAATGTGATAAGCCGGTCAAGTAGATCATGTGAAATAGATATCTATCTCACATGGCCTTCTCACATGAATACGCATATCTTGCATAGGAAGCGGGGGAGAATATTATTATCCTCGATGAGTATCTGGGCGGGATGGAGAAATCTTACCCGAGGGGCAAGATATTTGAGCCAGACACGAGGCTTGCCGAGTGTTTGGCTCAAATATCTTGCCCCGAGGGTGAGATTTACCCGTCCCACCCGGATACCCATCGGGGATGATTTTTCTCCCACCATTTTAAAGGTGCGATGCCATTAATAAAAAATACCATATTATATTTTCCAGGAAAAAATATTTCTTAGCGCGTTCAATCTAGGAGAAAACCAATAAGACATTCGGAAAGCATGTCGAGAAGCGTGGTACATACCAAAGATATATACTTCAAACAACGCAGACTAGCACAGCATGTTGCGTGTTAATGCACTGAAGCGATCTAATGAAATCGACATGCCTGCACACGTCATTTCCAGACTTGTACTTCAGTTTGACAGGGCGCAATGATATCACATTTATATTTCTCTCCGATAAACTGATAGAGCAATTTGAGGTGTGCGGACGTTTTTTTTTTCTGAGTCTTCTGGTTTCACTTTTCGTCTATAAAGTCAGTCGTATTTACGGAAGCAAAACGGCCTTCCATTTTGTTTGTTTATACATGTGCAGACGTGATTTGCGATGTTTAAATAATTCCGGTAACAATTAAATATGCAAATAGGTTGGTCACGTGGGTGGGGTGAGATAGCTGTCACGTGAGTGGAGTGAGACAGGCACATCTCTCCTAGTTCTCCCACACGACTTTATATATATCTCAGTACCTTAGTGGTGGGAGAAACTTACTCCTTTGAAGCTGCAGCGAACGGCACTGGAAGCGTTATCGAGCGGCTAAAAGGCCACAGACTCATTCTCCCCGTTGTTGGGCTATTCAGCGTCGGTTGTGTTCCGTTGAATGACTTCTGGAAATTTGCTTTGCGACTTCATATTAATCCCCTTCATTTTAGTTTCGTTTTTCGTTTTCTTCAGTTTGTAGGATGGTACATACGGCACACACATTTATCCAAAAGTAAAATCGTTCTCTGTACTTCTGATTATCAAGAGAACATTTTTATGTTCACATGTGGAAAACAACGACGCTTAGCATTTTACTCACGCTTACAGAATGACCCTTTTCTCTTTTGTGACGTATAGTTTGTAGCGGGGCTTTGATAACTCCCGTAACTTCTCATTACGCTGTATTTACAGACCCACTCTGGGACGATATGAATCGGGCTGTTGGAAGTGTAATTAAACCACAATAAACAACAAATATACATACCCAGTGATGATGTCGCCATGCTAAGTAATTATCCAAAGCGACTGCAAACTTTAATTATTGTCGGACAAACATAGCTTATGACCCATCAGTGGATCGAGCCCAATAAGGGACCATAGGCTATTGTTAGGACACAAAAAGGACAAAAATAATAAAATGTGCATGGCGACATTTGTGAACAGCGTTGTCCGCGTGTGACCGTTACGGTAGGTAAAGATTCAAATTGGCTAAGCTGTATCTGGATTTTGTTGGAAAAGAAAACGTAGAATGCCCGTGTTTTTACTTTCATAAAGTATTTATTCCTCCAGTCGATATTCACGTGGCTGAACATAAGTTATATTCACTGAAATGAGTATTCTACTATAAGTTATCTCCGCCAACATATGTGGTATATGGAGATTTAATACCTGGATGTCGGTTTTTAAACTTCGAGCCGCAGGCGAGGCGTTTAAATGAGACATCCAGGTATTAAATCTCCATATACCATACATGTTGGCGGAGATAACGTTTTTGTTCAGTTTGAAACACAATACAAACATAGTGGAAATAAATTTGTGGACGCATTTCTCAGCTCCACAATCATTTGGACCAAATTCGTGATAATTATTTTGTTTTTATAATCGCGGAAGGCAACAGGTAGAGTTACATCCCTTGGGTCGTTAAGGAAACGAGTAAACAGTATTTTGTTGACATATCGTCCCCTGGGTTCCAATGTGTTCTATGTGCCTACTGGCACATAGAACACATTGGTACTCAGGGGACGAATTATTTGCTCTTATTTTATTTTTATGATTGTATTGTCGAAAATCTGATGATATTTGTGACTATTTTCGGGTTTTTTGGTTCGAGTTTTATAATGAGGCGAGCGGAAGCGAAAAACTTCCATTGACACCATATACCCCCGATGTTTCGCGTGCGCTTATACCCTGGCTATTTGTCCAAGGCATTCTGACCAACCAAAAGACATAATTTATCGGGATATAGGGACAAAGTCTATTGTAGAATATTTGTTCACACTCGTCACACTCGTCACTGATAAACGAGAAAGACACGTTGCGTTTCAGATAATCCTAAACACTGGCAAATGATAAAGTGGATTAGTAAAGAAACCACTTCTACTATAAATGAGTACATTTAAACATGAGGCAGAAATTTGGTAACCTAAAATAAAAGATTTGTCACTCCAAAATAAAGATGGTGTGGGAGTGACGAACGAGTTATCGAAGTGCTGTCCTTGACCCGGTTTTATTATTGTTATCGAGGGTCAAACACTAGTCTAAACTGAAACGTATCAACAAAGATCACAAAATAAAAAAGTACTTTTTGGAATAAGTAATTTTTTGACAGCTCCTACGGTGCAGAATATAACAACCAGGCAGATATCACGTTTATAATTTATAAAACTAAGACGCTTATGTTACATAGTCTTTATAACTAAAACAACTTTTTTTCTGAAAAAAACGCTGCGGTATCTCGTTTCCCAAACAAGCTTTATTTTGTGTGTTTCCATGGGGTGTAAATGCGTTTGTGCAAAATGAAAAAAATAATGAAAATTAATTGGCGATTTTTGAGAATAGCCCTGGCCGGTTTTGGCCGTTACGTTGGGAAAAGGGTTAAAGTGGAAGGAATGTTGGACAGGTATTCCAACATTCCTTGGAATTCTTGCCGAGTGTCTGGCTCAAATGTCTTGCCCCGAGGGTTAGATTTACCCGTTGCGGAAGAACGTGCGATGATTAAGTTGTCCGTGCGCTCATTAATTATTAATTAAGTAGGTCATGTGAGATAGATATCTTTCTCACATGGCCTTCTCACACGAAACACGCATATCTTACATAGGAAGCGGGGGAGAATATTATTTTATTACACCCCGAACGTCTAATTATAATAAGAATCGGTAAAACATAAATTGCGTTCTCCCCTCACTAGTGAGATAAAAAACCTCGGTGATTGACATTTCGTGTGAACTTGAAATTTACAAATGAATTTTCACAAGCGCAAAACAAAAGTTGTTCTCGCTCCACTAGTGAGTATAACAAGACGTGATCTGTGTCAGCGGAAACAGCGATCAGCTGATTGTGTAAACAGATTTCTTGCGTGGTATGGGTGTCGGTTTGGATCGTTTCAGTTGAAGCTTCGAATGAAAGTGGTATAACAAAAAGAAAATCTAATGTTTTCTTGTGAATACCGGGATTTATCTCATGAGTGAGTGAGAGAATTTGTATTTTCACTCGCAGCAAGCTGCTCGTGAAAATACAAATTCTCTCACTCACTCATGAGATAAATAGAGGATATTCACGAAAATTTGATGAATACCGAAAATATCTCGTGAGTGGCTACAAAGAAATATGAGGATCTTCACGAGCGACGCATCAAATTTTCGTGAATTTTCTTTTTATTTAATGCTCTACGACTACAAACTCTCCAATTTGTGGCCTTTATTTGCCACTAAGGCGCAAAATTTATGTGCCGAACCGGCGTCCATACAAAAATTACAACAACCAAACTCCAACCATTGGAATGTGTGAATATCCGCACAAAAAGTAGTCCCGTCTTATTTCTCCCCTAACTTTACGATTTACCAAGGCTGACGAATTGAAATAATCGCAATGTGTTTCGAAGAAATAGAACAATAACAAAAAACACCACTTTCTTATTTTCAATAACAAGACACGTCATTTTATTTTTTTTGAACTCAATGCACTGAAGACGTGTGAAGTTGAACTGAAGAAATTTGAAAGTGATTTCGGCTTTTCGCTGGAAGGTGAATGAGAAAGTCAAACTTTGAAACCGCTGATTTAATGAATTGATTTAGTCACTGTCACTATCAATTATTCGAATTCGTTTGTATTTGGGACTCTGGAATTCATTACTGATGTGCTGACTCGTTTAAAGTACATGTGATTCGTCATCCGAACCTACTATGAAATATCGATTTCTAAATATCATTTTGATATTTCGTTTTGCCGACCGACAGGGGAATATGACTTAATTTTTCAGCGTGAATTGATGCCTGAGCATTAAATAAATCCCGGTATTCACAAGAAAACATTAGATATCCTCTATATATTATTATTATTATGATATGTTCATACCAAATGGCCACGGCGTTTGAAGTGCATTGATCCAAGTAGATTCTCTTGTTGTCTAAATCCATCTGTTTGTGTTATGTATCTTTACCTGGTGGTTGTTCTATTGGGTAGATTTTTGTCCAATCATCTGGTTGACAATATTTGCTGTTAAAAGTGTTACCATACTTTTAGTTTGTTCTTCTGACCTGTACAGATATTCAGATTAGTTGTAATCGCCCCTATATGGCTTGCTGTTCAAATTATCAATATATTTATTTATTTTTTTGCTTTCCAACACAGATTTCCTCATTTCCTATCCTCAGTACATTGTCAGATCATTTTGGCTTATCTCTTCATGCAAATCGGCTTCTGATAAGGTTATCTCCCCTGAAATTATCAAACGGACGAGGAATGCCCAATTAAGGAGTATACTTATGGTATCTGTACACAATACATCGACGTTTCCTTTTGTTACATTTAATAATCGAAAACAACAGGCAGCTCTCTGAGCTGTCTGTTGTTTTCGTTTATTAAAAGTTACAAAAGGAAACATGGCTTTTTATGGAAAGCTAATTAAAAGCAACTACGTAACCGTCCACTTTGGCTCTTTGTTTAGCGAATCTGTTTTTACAGTAATATGCAAGTTTTTATTCTTCCCAGGTAAAAAACATTAGCAAATCGCACCTCCTACACTATTATATTAATGGAAAGTATAGGATCAGTATTATATGTCACGATGCTCACACTGCTAACATAATGAACAAAAAAAGTTACAGAACATCAAAAGGTGGTGAAATCGCCGTTTTTACAGTAATATGCAAGTTTTTATTCTTCCCATGAAAAACATAAGCAAACTTTACCGCCTACACTATTATATTAATGGAAAGTGTAGGTTCAGTATTATATGTCACGATGCGTACACTGTTGACATAATGAACAGAAAAAAGATACAGAACATCAAAAGACAATGAAAGCGCCGGTCGTTTTCTTCTTTTTAAATGGGTTTAAACAGAGAATAATTAAAGCCAAACATTCAAACTGATTAGGAAAAAACTGTAAAATGCCAGCTTCTATGTTTGTGTACAACTCTACATGAAAATGCCTGAGTTTTTAAAATGTTGCGCACGTCGATGATGTGACGTCGCTAACGTTTCGAAATTTCCAGTTTTATATTAAATTCCCATACCGATGGTGTTAAATTTACAAACGTCTTCGCTCTGTCTATTGCAATGGCTGAAACGTAAGTTCTCGTTTGACACTTTACATCGATGGTGGCATACTGACTCCTCTTCTCAGAGCATGATATTCACGTTTACCGATACAACCGACGTATTCCATTCAACAAACGTTTTGCTCTTGTGAAAACGAAGTCTACCGTTTATACCTCGATCTTCACATTTTGATCGTTCGGATGGATATATTGATTGCAAAATAACCCCCTTCCAAAACACCATGAAATAGTAAGTTCCAAACCATGTGACAAACATGGACCCCCCCCCCCCCCCCAAAAAAAAAAACAAAAACAAAAACAAAAAAAAACATGATTTAGTTCTATTGTCCGATAGTACTTAGCTCAAACAGCAACCTTATCGTAATTTGAATATGGGGCCTGAGTTTGAAAGACATAGTCTTGAATGGCCTCATGGAAAACCCAGCTGCCCTGGAAATCCAGAATGTTCAGGTAAAATGGCCATTTAGCTCATTGAAAGACATGGGCCGTAGTAGTTTGTTGAGATGGGAGTCGACTAGCCATCGATATTAGCAACGGCAATCGGCAGTATCGCGATAAAATCGTGACGGTACACCACGGCTTTTACCGTGAACCTGCCGATTGCCAATGGTAAAGTGGAAGAAACTGACAATACCGACTGGAGGTGAAATTCATTTTCCAAACGCAACTGAATTTGTTTACAACTGTAGAAAATATATTACGGGAATGTCTGCATATTGACCCATTTGCATGCTCTCAAATTTGAAAACTCATTGTTTCATTATGTAGATTGTTTGCGACAAAAGCGTGGGGGCGCTCCCTGAACACTCCGTCCCCGGTTCCTCCACGTTGAACATAAACTTGTACACAAGTTTATTCAATGTCGTACAGCGCGAGAAAAAAAAAAACAACCTTTATGCAGGAACGTAAACTTCTTATGTAACAAGTTACATAGTAACTCGTAATATGATGCTCTTCGTGAACAATAATAGACCTACTGGTTTTATTAGACTGGAAGATGGTATCGCTAGCCTACGATTCCATAATTATGTTCCCCACACCTTATCAGACTCGACAATTACCTTCGAAGTCTTATCTTATTATTCTGCTATTACTTATATTGACCGAAAGTTATAATTTACACTTCATAAACAGATTGCTCTGGCACACAACTATCTGTTCGGATAAGAATAATATCGTACGTCCAATTATAAATTACAGTGTAGCGTTTTTGAATTTCATGGCATTGATTTTCTGTCAAAATAAACAAAATCAGGCTTGAGAACTGCCAGTCTGGTAATTGCTGGTACAAACACCACAGACTGTGTTCTAAATTACGAATATTTCTGACATACATAACGAAAACCTGTTTACCGCAAAACATTCTCTCTATTGTGAGGCTTATTTCTGTAGAAAAATTCTTCTGCACGCATTACTATGAACAATGCACAGATCTGGCTTCCAGACTTGCAATTAGACGGAAAATGTACCACCTTAACTTCCAGCTGAAATAATTCTGCTATACCTTTTGAACTTACAAATATAGCTTCTGGCACAAGAATCAAATACGGAAAGTGTGTTAGCAAGAACTACACTCGAGTACACCATTCAGGATTACTGTATGTCGGTGCTGTTGTCTGCACTGTATCTCATTAACGGGTGTGTTTCCATCCAAGATAACTTCTGCCTGGTATTATTGTTACACAGTTAGGGCACTATGAATTACAAATTCTGGGTCGATTGGAATCACGAATCGAATCAGGCAGAAGATTTTGAATCGAATCTATCTCGAATCGATTCTCACCACTCTTTAACTTGTAGATATTACACCTTCTTACCGCCGGGAATGTTGCCATTCTCCATTCAAGTATTGTATTCAATGGCAACTTTTCTATTTGGGCAAATCAGTCAAAAAAGTAGAATTTAAAAAAAAAAAAACGGCATGAAAGAAGTTTCGGAAGCAGGAACTCCTTGAACTCTTCTTCTATCATCAGGTCTCCTGTAAAGGAGACCTGATGACAGAAGACAAGTTCAAGAGGAGGAGATACTCTGTATGATTTGGGGAACATCTGGACGATTCGAAAATGTTCAAAGCAGTGCAACTCGAATCCAATCGAATCATCAATACGATTTCGAATCGAATATCGAAACTTTCTCTTCGGTTGAAAGAAATCCTTCTTTTCATGTATTTTGTCCCCATGGCCAGTGTTTCATAAACTGGTCACGGCCTTATCCCATTACGTAAACCCACCAGAAGACCACAGATGCACAAAACGTGTTTGAATAAATACGTATTTTTAATTTTGGCTTAAAGCACATCCTATGACCACTTAATGAGGCGGGCTTGTCGAAATCGTTCAATAAGGGCCATGAGCCATGGTTTGAAGATCAACATTGAAAGAAATCTGACAACTGGAATTGTATTTATGTGAAATGTGTTGGAGGATATGACAGTTACGTTAGGAAAGGTGTTAACTCCCGCAGGGAATAGATGAGGGTGTTATAATATTTGCAAAACGTGATTAGACAGTCCAGTTATTATGAGGTTAAGAGCTGTCAAGACAAAATTTCTTTATTTTTTATAAATATCATCGGTTCAGTTTATATATTCTCATATTTTAAAGGCATGACGAAGAAAAGCAGCCAATATTGTGAAGTTAGAGATGGTGTTCAGTGTGGCGGTAACGAAACGATAACGAAATTATGCTTTCTGGAAAACATATAGTACGTGGAGAGTGTATTATCACTAAATCACCCGCAGAGTGGAGATTCCACCCGAGCAATAATTGCAAATTTGTTGCAAAGCATAACCAGCACCAACAAAGTTTCAGCCAATGGACCTCCGGGGTCAACCCGGAGGTCCATTGGCTGAAACATTACTTGTGTTTTTTTATATGTACAAAATTTGAAAGTTATAGCTTGGGTGATAACTCCACCCCGCGGGTGATTTAGTTACAATCCACTTTCCACGTACTGTATGTGCTTTGTCACGTTCACCAGGATCGCCAGTCGAAATTCAAACGTTTAGAAAATTATTAATCTCGTATATTACCCAAGCAATGCGCATAACAGGACGTCATTAAAACTTCGAGATTCTGTCGAAGTATCTTCAATAAACGTTAACTTCGTTATAAACCTATTTCTATTAGCCGAAGTGTTGAATTTCAAAGGGAGTACCTTTTCTACAACTGATTGCTTCCAATCTGTATATACTCGGGGAACAGACCGAGGGTAGTCGGTCTCCCATGCTCAGTGGAACTCAGTAGGCATCGTGTGGCTCTATTTGTAGATTTGTGAAGGTTCACAACGTCGTATCGGGACAACCAGGAACCACAGTAGGTTCATCAGCGGCAGTTATAATTGCTGAATAGCTATGGGATGGTAGAAATTGTTAGAAAGAGATATTAGTGTTAGAACTGTTTGGCAGGAGAGAACTGGCAGATGTTGATAATAGATTGTCAGAACTCTATATTTGAATTCTGAATTTGCAATTGCTCGATAGCTGGAGGCCAAGTTAACATTGCAAGGGCAAGGTGAGTGAATTTATAACAGAACTTCCTCTTCCTGTCTTGATTCAATATTGAAATTTTGAAAAAACGATGTCCGAAATACGACCCTCTTTTTCGTAACTAAAATTAACAATGATTTCTAGCGCGAATAAGTCATTTTGGAGAAAAATCTGACAAGCCCTAACTTCTGACTTACCCCTTTGCTAGCTTTTATAGAAAACATTTCTTGTGAGATGAATAAACTTGAATACATGATCTCTAACACGTTCCCAAAATACACTGAGTTTTGTGAAACTAGCTGAGTAAGTTAAGTCTGGATTGGGCCTTTATGCGAGGATCATGCCAAAGGAATTGGACGAGTTTCATAAATGTCTCTATAAACGTGGGACGGGTTGAAGACTGTATTCATCACTTAACCCAAAACCCTACAAAAGTTGCCTAAATAGACCCAGAAGCCAAAACCACTTACCATATGACCCGAATCATGTTGTTCAAAACAAAACGTGATCTTGCAGCTCGAAAAATAGAACCCGATTGTGAAGCATTAAGTGAGTGGTAGGATTTTACTGAAACAATGGTTCAGCACTCATTAAATGATGCCCCTAGAAGTGGTTTTATTACGAAATGTAAACAGATGATCGTTTCTTTGGGTTTCATTTCGCACAAGAATACATATTGGTTATTACTATCTTGTGGGTTTCCGAGATGGTCTATTGAAGTCGAGACCTCGTCTCTAGGACTTCAATATACCTTCTCGGAAACCCACTTAGTGGTAATAACCAATATTTATCTTACAATATCATATCTCACGTGACTTCCGTGCATTCTGATTGGCTGAAAGATGATACCCTATTTCGTGTAGTTTGCATCCACAGAACTGACCAGGCACTACACCCAGGCACTACACGTTTTCTATTTTTAGCACACTACTATATCGGTTTTCTTTTCATACTGGGCGAATAAAACTGATCAGGCTAAATTTAAAAATCGATTCACAGAGGCACAACATCCACAAAACGAACCGGAAAGAAATCTTTGTAGAAAAATGTACCGCTTTTCCATTGTTGAAGTCACATTTTTTGAGGCGTTCATTTTATTCCTTGAGAAGATGATCCATATATCGTTTCGCAGAGAATGATGCATACCTGGGTCCAACTTTCATGAGAACGCGTCCGGATATGAAAAATCGTTTGTTTCGCTGCTCATATTATTTCGCAATTTAATTGTATGTTTTGGGCAGTAAACGAATAAATAATGGAATTCAATTAAATCTTCGGAATTTGTATCCCGTGCTGACCCATTCGGTAATGTATATGTGTGACAAATGTGTGGAAATTATTAAACTGCGTTGTCAAATTTAGAAAATTTTAGTTTTTATTCGCGAGTTGCGCGATTCTAGAATACACAATTCCGTTTGGAGGAAATGTTTTGTTTACCCTTGCCGACCGATTCAAAATCTGTCTTCTGCTCATATCAATAATCCAAGTTAGCCGTGTTTTGGAAGAAGAAAATGTTTTTTAAAAACTACATGGTATTTTTTTCTATATAACGCTGGTTGGTAGGGCTGCTACCTTGGTAATAGATTAACAATCGGACAGATGTTTTTCTTGATGGGTGTTCGATATAACATAAGGATTAGTGCATGTCTTGTCGTTGACTACGCCCATATAGTGCCCAGTGAGGTGGTGTAGTTCCCCCCGCTTCGCGGTGGGAACTACACCACCTCACTGGGCACGATATGGGCGTAGTCAACTCCAAGCCATGCACTATTCCTTAAATATTCCTCCCTTTCTTGACTTGCTCGCATATATTTTAACAATCATTCAACGTCTTTTTGTATGCATGAAGGTCATGACATCATGGTATTGGGTTCTTGTGAAGTGCTGCGCATGACGTAATCGTCATTCATAGTTCGTCTTGTACTGGAACCGCTGAAGTTTATAGTAGTGTTCAGCGGTGTGTTTTTTGTTTTATTTTTCATATTTAACCCTTTACCTAACATGAAAAGCAGACGACACTTGCAAACAAAATTCTTGATTAACTTATTTTTTTCATTTCGAGGGGTCATAACCTATGTTTTTGAATCAAAAAATGAAAATATAATGAAAATTAATCGGCGATTTTTGAGAATAGCGCTGAACGGTTTTGATCATTACGTTGGGTAAAGGGTTAACGCAAGGTAAGCTTATAAAAATATCATCATGGTAAAATGACCTAGTCTAATTTATACCGATGCCAATTTAGTGCAGATAAACATTTTTCGCTTTCTGAATCGAATGATCGCACATTCGGTGGTTGCTACCTCCAATACAGATTTGTATTTTGTCTCGACGTTTTCACGTGTGTTGGGGAAATACGTTCTTGTTGTGTTGTAAGCTAAAACAGTGTATACCCGGTCTACTCCTGGAATGTTATTGAATGGTCGTGTTTTACCGCCTTTAAAGTATAAGATTACGATCGGAAAAAGGTTTGAGATCATGCGATAAAATAAATTACGCTCTACTAAGAAATAGAGCCACAAAGGTCGTGATTGTTTTGTTAAGGACATGAAGAGGAGTAGAGGCGGAATAGACATTAAGGCTGGTCTCTCGTGACTTCTGCCACAGATAATGCATGCACTGGACTTTATTCTAACCACAATGGATGGGCTAATACTAATACTATCATCGTTATAGAATTATAGGGCTGCATGATTAATTTATTGGCGGTCACAGGGCTCTATGAAAAGTTTTATTACTAACACGTTGAGGCGATGCAAAATCTATTTAGCCATTTTTATGTATTCCATTGGGAGACACAGTATGGCCAAGCGAAGTTTGAAATGCGATTCGATTCTAAATTGGCCGGATGATTCAATTCGATTAGGGTCTCACTAATTCGGACATTTTCGAATCGACGAGATATTATTCTCGTACTTCCTACCAAATGGTCCTTTTAACCCTTTAACCAACGAAATCGGCCGCATCCGCCCGCGTAATATGCAAATTCAGCAGTTGAAAAAATATTATTTTTCGAAAAATGTTTACAAAATCATATCATGTGACCCCTCGTTTGAACGAGCTCGTCGAGCTCGTTCCAACGAGGGGTCACATGATATGGTTTTGTTGCAATTTTTTGAAAAATTTGAAGAAATGATATTTAAAATAATAAATTTTGATATCGTCTGCGTTGAGTAAAGGGTTAGTCGGGTATTCTGTACAGAACACCTAAAGATAGACGAAAAGATTCAAGCAGGTTCCGCTTCCCAAAATACTTTGATTCCATTCTGGAATATTCCGCTTTTATTTTTGACATACCCAGGCAGAAGTCGAATACAATACCTGGGCGGAGACTAACAATATTGATGGTTGTAGGATGATGCCATATCTACAACTTGAAAGAGGTGAGATTAGATTCGATTCGATTCGAAATCTTCTTTATGGTCCGATTCGATCCGAAATTGAGATTCACAGCCACCTAGGACGCAGTGTTAAGTAGGTTAATTTTACAGTCGTGATTTTACAGTTCTATGAGGATGTTTGAGTGAAGTCTTAGTTAGCATCCTTTTTGTGAATGTGAACCGGTGCCGTGAAAAAATGGCACAGGAAAAAATGGCACACTTTTTTGACTTACTAGGAAAGAACGGCACACCAAAAATGCTGTTTTTTGAGGGGGGGGGGGGGGCGGAAAAAATGGCACAGGAAAAATGGCACACTTCTACAGTTACCTAGGAAAAAATGGCACTGGAAAAAATGGCACACTTTATCATTATTTATTTGTTTTTTTTCAAAGAAAAGTGTAATATTAAACTGGGTATGAAAGCAGTATCAGAATTTGTTCCCCAATATTCTTTTAATAATAATAAATATTGTTTTATAAACACTGCCATATGGTACCTTAAGCTTAGTGTTTGAGTTGGCTTGTATGGAAGCTTAAAGTATTGTGCAACACAATTACTGTTATTTATTATTAATTGAATATAGGTTATAGTGTAAACTCCTGTTAATTTAATAAAATCTTGTAACCTGTCGAGAAATTACCCTGACTCGTCCCAGTTTTCCTTTCTTTATAGATTTATTTGGCCTCAGTACATCCAATACAGGCATTTAATCTATTATATCTTATTTGACAGAGCCCATGGAGCTCTGTCAAACAAGATATAATAGAATAAATGCTAAATTTATCTCCAGAATACAGGAAAGTGACACAATCCCGGTTAATTGAATAACCCTGTTAATTGAAAAATTTTGGTTGGCAAAGTGGCTATTGAATCAACAGGGCTCCACTGTACCATTTTTATTGGTAATTCCAACTCCTGACTTCATTTCTTGGAAACTACCAAAAACTTGCAAATATGTAACTTTCTGATCTGAGGTAAATTAGCAAATATGAATTAGTGCTTTGTTTTAAAACCCACAAAAACATGTGCTTTGATGATGGATTACATTTGTACCATTTTGTGCTATTGTTTCACCTCTTTCTTTCAGAAATAAAAAAAAACAGTTGTTAATTTTTTGTTTTTATATTTAAATGGCATGTACCATTTTTTCCTACCAACTGTGCCATTTTTCCTAGGTGATTAGGGAAGTGTGCCATTTTTCCTGTGCCGTTTTGTCCTCCCATGATTGCCATTTTTTTCTAGGGTGTCAAAAAGTGTGCCATTTTTTCCTGTGCCATTCTATCCTACATTCATGTGAACCTCATGGCTTCATCTCCTCTAGTCTTACAGAAGCCTTTAAGGCCGCAGTAATTGCAGTCGGATGCATCGTTGGGTGTACAAAATAATCAGGGTAAGGCTAGGATTACTCATCTTGCGGTTTATAATGGCGGTTTCTAATGTGATTTGGAAACTTCGTATAGACCTTCAAGCTAAAGAGATAGAATGGATACACCAGGTTCTATGTGTTTAGTCTTCTCTACGTTGTTTTAAACTTATTAAATTTACAAGGATCAGCGAACAAGATATGCAACGTGTATTAACGCCCCACCTTGCCTCAGTGTTTTTCGCAGCTGAAACCTAGTGGCCTCGCTCTTATCGAATACCACAAAGGGTTCTTTTAGCTTGCATGGAGTGTCCTTCTCGCTGTACAGGAGCCAACCATTTTACGTCTCCATCCGATAGAACGGAGCATACCCCACAATTGATGCTGCCAAAGAGTGTTCATTGAGAACTTTCCCGACCAGGATTTGATCTTGGAACCTCCGGGATGAGTGACCAGTGCACTTATCGACTCGGTCACAATTCTTTATATTATCACAGTGCAATGTGAATTGGATTAACCCTTTACCTAACGTAACGGCCAAAACCGGCCAGCGCTATTCTCAAAAATCGCCAATTAATTTTCACTATTTTTTCATTTTTTGTCTCAAAAACATAGGTTATGACCCCTCGTTGGAACGAGCTCGTCGAGCGCGTTCCAACGAGGGGTCATAACCTATGTTTTTGAGACAAAAAAATGAAAAAAATGAGTTATTGAAGAATTATTTTTTCTTTGCGCGTCTGTATGCAATACAGGCATGATCATAGAAATACGCGTGCACCTTTGTTGCCCGAGAGTACCGGGCGCATCATCTCTTCAACCATTATTGGTCACCTTTATCGATACCTCTAACATAAGCAGGGCCGTGAATAAATGGATAAATCTTTTGGATTGATGTATGCAGCAGATGACTTCTCCCACCAGATAAAACAGACAAAACAAAAACAAAAACAAAAAAAAAAAAAAAAAACACCAAAAATAAAACAGAAAAGCAAAAAACAAAGAAACAACTAAAACAAAACAAAACAAAAACAAAAAAAGGAAGAAAATTGATAAATGAATGAAAAAACCAAAAAAAACCCAAAATCAAATCAAGAAAATAATTTCAGAAAAAAATTCTTGCCTAGAGTGTTCTCAATAGATAGAATGCATCAATATCACTTTGCGTCAAGGGAGGTAAAATGAACAAATGTAAAATAGAGTATGGTTTCCTTGGAGAAGGGGTGGTTTTCCACCTTCACCTTCATTTTCTTGTTTCCTTTTTAATTTTGGCCTCTGCCTTTCAAGTTTTAGAGTTCCTTGTTGCTTGTAAAACAGTAACTACTTTCAGATTCCATGAATGGGTGGGTTGTTGTGAACAGGTATGCTCAGAGCTGTTATCGACGTTTGGCTCTCCAATACTTCAGGTTTTCTTGCCATCATGCATCACAATAGTAGAGGGCATGCGGTATCTCGGGTCTGTAAAGTCTTATCGGTCAAGATTTGACCCTTGAAATAAACTGATAATGTGTAACTTTCTGAGAAGAACTGAGGGCACTATGAGGGAACTATATTGTTTCGCAGACGATTAATTTCATCGCTGTAAGTGGTTCGTTGGCTATCCGTTGATGACTTTTGAACTGAAATGTTTGTCGCCTTCAAAACAATTACTTTGCTTTAATCGGAGATTAAAGGTAAAGATTTTCAGCACACCTGTCTGAAAGTCAGGGAAGCTATAGCGATCACTCTCCGCCCGTCGTTCGTCGTCTGTCGTCCGTGAACATGGTGCTCGTGACGTCTCCTCCAAAACCACAGAACCGATTTCAGATAAATTTGAGGCATTTTTTTATTCTAACATCTTATTTTAATTTTGTTCAAATCAACTTGTCCCGTCTCATGAACCGATGGGAATGATGACTTGATATTTGGTACTGAGCTTCCTTTTGTGGTGTGGAATAAAGTTTGTTCAAAAGATATTTATATGGCAACAGTTAGCTTTGTAGTGGGAGTGGTAAGATGTTTTGCCCCGCGGCAAATATTTTTATTTTATGAATTGATGAGCTAATTTGAAACAGATTTAGTATGTAGTATTAGTGAGTCATAGTACTTTATTCATGCCAAAAAAATTCCCGGCTCCCCGTGGTGCTGAAAATAGAAATATTTTAAAACTCCCATATTTCCCAAATCGCGCAAAGAACAGAGAACTGTCATTTGGTATGAAGCCGAATCGAATTGTAAAGAAATTGCCATCGGTTATCTCATAGTATACCGTGGGAAATCTATAAACGCTGAGTCAGTATACATTACGTGGAGAGTGGATTGTAACGAAATCACCCGCGGAGTGGAGTTATCACCCAAGCTATAACTTTCAAATTTTGTACATATCGACAAAAAAACAAGCAATGTTTCAGCCAATGGACCTCCGGGTTTAACCCGGAGGTCCATTGGCTGAAACTTTGCTGGTGCTGGTTGTGCTTTGCAACAAATTTGCAATTATTGCACGGGTGGAATCTCCACTCTGCGGGTGATTTAGTGATAATACACTCTCCACGTACTGTATTTGCTAAAATTAAAAAAAAAAACAGATACAAGTTTCATTAAAGTAAACGGCTTGGTTCATAATTGGGCTTCATACAGGAGCCCAAATTTTACGTTATTGCAATATGAAAAATATTCTTCAAAGAATGTTTTTTTCCAGAACCACTAGTCAGGGATTTTTGATGTTTTGTATACAACATTGTTAGAAGGGTCAAATTCAAGTTTGTTCAAATCAATTCAAAGGTTAATATTTGGGCTCTCTATGGCGACCGAATTTTAACTTAGTACAATATAAGGAATAATCTTCAAAAATCGTTTTCTTAGGGAGGTCAGATCCAAGTTTATTGAAATCAAGTCCCTGGGTTGATACGTAGTGCAATATGGAGAATATTCTTTAAAAATCTTTTCCGCTACAAATTAAATCCCTCGGTTAATATTTAGACTCTCAAAAGGAGCCCGAGTTTATCTTAGAGCAATATAAAAATATGGGAAATAAACTTTAAAAATCTTCTTCTTCAGATCCAATGGTCAAAAGTTTTGATATTTGACGTACGGCATCCTTAGTGACGTCAGATCAAAGGTTGTTCAAATAACGTTATTGGTTTGATATTGAGGCCCCCTTAATATTTACTTAGTACTGTATGGGGAATATTCTTTAAACATTCTCTTCTCAAGAACCACCAGTCATAATCTGATGATACACCGTATACAGAATCCTTACAGGAGTCGAATTCAAGTTTTTTCAAATCAAGTTCCTAGGTTAATATTTGGCCTCTCTATGGGAGCCCGAATTTTAACTTAGTTCAATGTGGGTAATAAGTTTTAAAAATCTTCTACTTCAGATCCGCCAGTCAGGATCTTAACATATTTGGTATACAAAATCATTATGGAGGTCAGATCCGAGTTTGTTCGAATCAGGTCCCTGGGTTGATAGTTGGGCTCCATATGGAAGCCAAAATTTCAACTTAGTGTAACATCGGAAATATTCTTAATGCAATGCAATGCATTAAATATTCTTTAAAAATCTTATTCTCCAGAACCAGCAGCCAGAAGCTTTTGTCATTTGTTATGTAGTATCCTTACATGGGTTAGATTACATACAGAGTAATCGTTTGTCTGGACTGGTTAATTCATGAGAGGTGAGGGACGTTGCACAAACACGAGTGCGCGAATGCACAATATAGTTCGTTCCTCGCCTCGAATGAATTATTTCGCGTAACCAGTCCAGTCAAGCGATTTCCCTGTTTATTACTTTTTATTATTAACGATGATTATATTATTTAACCCTTTACCTAACGTAACAGCCAGAGCTATTCTCAAAAATCGCCAATTAATTTTCATTTTTTTCATTTTTTGTCTCTAAAACATAGGTTATGACCCCTCTTCGGAACGAGCTCGTCGAGCTCGTTCCAATGAGGGGTCATAATCTATGTTTTTGAGACAAAAAAAAATGAAAATAATAGCTATTCAAGAATTTTCTTTGCAAGTGTCGTCTGTTTTTCATATTAGGTAAAGGGTTAAAACAAACAATGAAGTCCCCATTACACTCACCGCAAAGCATCTTCGTTTGCGCGCACGGATACATGACACAATTGTTGATTGCATAATTCACTTGTGAAGTTATCGTTTATAATCAAACCCGGAAATCCCAGTAAATCACACTTTGGAAAGTAATAAATTTTGTTTAAATCAATTCCCTCGGTTAGCATTTGGGAGCATAAATTTTAACTTTGTGCAATGCGACGAACGATCTTTTAAAATCTTCTCTATCAGATCCACTAGCTAGAATCTGTTGGTATTTGGCATGCAGCAACCCTAGGGAGGTCAAATCCAAGTTTGTTCAACTCAAGTCCCTAGCTTGATATTTGTGGTTCCATATGTGAGCCTGAAATTACACTTAGTGAAATATGGGGAATATTCTTTATAAAGATCCTTCCTCCACAATCACCAGTTAGAGTCTTTTGATATTTGGTATACAACATCCTTTGGGGAGGGGGGGGGGGGAAGAAATCAAATTTGTTCAAATCAAGTTCCCGTGCTCTGTGTGGGAAACCAAAATTTTAACTTATCTTTTGATAAATGGTATTCACCACAATTAGAGGGACAGATGCAATTTGTTCAAATCCAATCCACGGGTTGATATTTGTGTTTCCTATGGGAGACCAAAATTTTAACTTAGTGCTATACTGGGAATATTCTCTAAAATCTTCAACTCCAGAACCACCAGTCAGAATGTTTGGATATTTGGTATACAATATTCATATGGGTGGGGCAAGTTCATGTTTGTTCACATAAAGTCACTAGTTTAATATTTGGACGCCCTATGTGAGTGCGAATTGCAGTTTGATGCAAAAGAGGACTATTCTCCAAAGTCTTCTGAAGAATAATCACTCAGAATGTTTTTGCTATTTGGTAAACAACACCCAAGCCGGATTCAGATTCAAGTTTGCTCAAATCAAGTCCCTGGATTAATTCTAATGTGACAAATAATCTAAAAAATCTCCTTCTTCAGATCCACCTTTCAGAATCTATTGATATTTTGTATGGGGCACCCTGGGGACAGGGTTGGAAGGAGAGGGTCAGATTCAAGTTTGTTCAAGTTAAGTCCATATGTTGGTATTTGGGCTCCCTAGCATAAATTTTGTGGTAGGATCTAAATACTAGAAAAAAAAATCATCTGACATGGACAAGAGAGTTATAAATAATTACATTACCTCATTCCCCATGTAATGTTAAGTAGCCAGGGATACTAATTAAATCCTTCTTTACACGACTTTGTCAGGTAAACGCTTCAGACCCATTGGGACCTCTTGTTTAGAATAGGCAACACGTATAATAATAAGAATGCTATTGCTATTCTCTGTGAAACAATAAATACAGACGAAGTAATTATCTTTTTGAAACGTTCATAAAATTAGTATATGTTAATAGCAAATTCATTAAATTAATAATGTTATTCTTTGTAAAAATAGTAAAAACTACACCTTCGGCCTTTGTGTTATTAATGAAGGCATTCCATGGATTTCTGCGTAGCCGAATATGGGACCCTTATCCAATAGCACTTGGGCATGATTTTTCCCAATTAAAACCAAACATTTACCAATCTCAGTCCACATTCAAACAAAAATTTAATTCACAATTGGGGTCCTGAACTGAGCGGTCACAAATACTCAGATAACCAATAATTTTACCACATCGAAGAAGCACAGAAAGCATCTGAATTCAATAGCCAACAACCGGTTCTTCTTCAACCTTCAAGGATCTACTTTCTCCTTTGATTAGCTTTTTATTGCAACAAAACAGGTACCCCATCAAGCAGTTGCTCGATGCCCTTGCGCGCTACAATCAAAGAACCTTGTCAGTTATTTCTAGGTAAGTGTTGACTGCCTGTATAGGCAGCCAAGACTTGCATAGGCACAGCTGTGAAGCCACAGAATGTAGACTATCAAAGTGTAGCAAAAATGAATTGGCCGCTTTTCCGACCGGGAACTTGATACGTCATAACGTAATTAAATAGGATGGCTGTTCAGTAAATATGTGGGGTAGACCAATCAATATTTTCAACGTGCAGCCCCAAGGCTGCACGTTGAAAATATTAATTGGTCTCCCCCAAATAATGAATATGGACTCTTCTAATTGCATACTGGCCGCTTTTCCGGCCAGGAACTTGATACGTCATAACGTAATTAAATAGGATAGCTGTTCAGTAAATATGTGGGGTAGACCAATCAATATTTTCAACGTGCAGCCCCGAGACTGCACGTTGAAAATATTGATTGGTGTCCCCCAAATAATAAATATGGACTCTTCTAATTGCCGCCATTGAACTGGCATGGAAGATACCACTAGGGTTCAAAGGGTTAAGGGTAATAAGAACACTTTAATAGAGATTACAGAGACTGGGTTGATTATGATTTCATTTGACTGTCTGTTATAAAACTTACTACATGTGGGATGCATGTGCACGTACAGTACGTGGAGAGTGGATTGTAACTAATTCACCCGCGGAGTGGAGTTATCACCCACGCTATAACTTTCAAATTTTGCACATATCGACAAAATACAAGCAATGTTTCAGCCAATGGACCTCCGGGTTTAACCCGGAGGTCCATTAGCTGAAACTTTGCTTGTGCTGGTTATGCTTTGCAACAAATTTGCAATTATTGCTTGGGTAGAATCTCCACTCTGCGAGTGATTTATTGATAATACACTCTCCACGTACTGTAGCAGCTTCTGTATTAATATCTCCACTTCAATTTGAAAGTAATATTTCTTGTGTGTTTCTTTTCCTCCAAAACAAATTTCCAATCGGAGCCTTCATGACGTGAATTTTCCCAATTACATGAACCCAGGCCCTTCCCCAAAAGTGGGAAGAAGAGAATCCCTGCCATGACCAACAAATTGTCACAAATGGAATTAGATTTCAGTGTGGAGTCATCATTTATATTTTCTTTCTTCAAAATGTCATTTTGAAAGCCTCTGTTGGCTTTAGTCTGTTGTGTTATTATATATTCAAAATCCATTGCACGATATGTTTTAACTCATCAATGCATTAATTAGTGCAAAGCGCCCAATACTAACATATTGATTTTCCTTGATACACCGCGATGTGAACATGAAATAACTATAAAAATGACCAGTTGTATTTTTTGTTTATAATTTATCTTACAATCAACACGTATTTTAGTTTAAACAATATTTATTGAATAATTGATAAGTATATACACTTCACAAGAACAGTTAACAAGAAAGATCTGAGCAACACACGATACAGTAGTATACACGAATCAAATGAAGACTAGATAAATGCTTACTGTGTAAGAGAGGGATTCGACAGAAAGCTTGAAACTTATGTAAGTCGTCTCCCTGACAAAATATAAAATTACTCCTGTAGGTGATGCATATCAGTGGAGAAGCTCACACATCGCGACCGGGAGGCTGAGACTCACTCTATTGGCCTAGTTCCTACGGTTGTAGATCAGTACAAGTACGTGTGCACAATCAGTCTCACTCACCAAGACCCAGTCCCCAGAATTAGTGCGCCACAATATGGTTGGAGAGATCAATAGCATTCAGGTACGGAGTATAGAAAGTCTCAACCACCAGACGTATTTTTGTCTGTATTAACTCCGCAACTGTCGTGTATCAGACCCCCTGATACAGATGTTTGTATCAGGGGGTCGGATACAAGCACGTTCCTTTCGGGTGAGTTCCATTTTTTTTCTTTTTGTTCATTCAAACGAATAAATAGTTCGTTATATATTCGTCTACATTCTTGACTTATCCCCAATATATTGTAAGATAAAATTATTATTACCATTATGTGGATGTACAAAATATGTATACGAGCCTCGCTCCGGGTTCTAAAGGAAGATCACGACTCGTCTTTGACTCGTCGTGATCTGCACTTAGAACCCGGAGCTCGACTCAGATACATATTTTGTATATCCACATAATGGTAATAATCTCTATAGATCAAGCAAAATATGATAGGTTATATCCCTATCCACTGAACTGAAATTTGTCTTCAAAATGAAGGGAGTTAAGGGAGAAAGGGAGAAAATAAATCCCACATCCGCGTTTATTGCAGAGTGAAAGAAAATGAACACTGCTTCGATAACTGATCCACCGACTGTGCCTCGTGGTGTATTAGTTTTCAAACAAGTGAACTATATATTTCTAACGCTGCAATTTATACGGGTAGCTAACAGTCTACCCGAGCGAGGTGCCGTGCACCCGAGAAAAAAATCACCTTCTCAGATATTTGGTTAGAAAATGTAAATTTATAATGGAAAGTGGTTTCATCAGAAGCATCACACAGTAATATAGGATGTTCAGTATTTTGTAATGAATAACTATATCTTTTCTCTTACACTCGTTGTCTAAGAAAGCAATATTCAAAAGGAACACTGAGCCACCTGCTTCGATGCTAAGCCATCGATGCGTTCACGTTACAGAAAAGCACCCGATACGCGTGGAATGGAACTTTTGGAATAGTATTATATTTCAACGAAAGATCATAACCTAATCTACGATTGGAGCCCCAAATGAAAATGTTTCGAAGTTCAAGAATATTTTTGAAAATATCGTCTGCTGTTAGTGATAGGTAAGCCAGGGCTTTAAATGCATGTGAGAGTCAGAATCGATTCTCGCAAATTATTCTCGCAAGAAAAACAATGATAATCAATTTTGGTTCTCGCAAAATGTTCATTCGATTCCTATCCATAGAAACTGGAAGTGTTCTTAAAGACTTGAAGCATTCTTATGTTTCGTTCCTTCGTAATAAGGTAGCAGTTTGATTTAGTAGTGGTGACAAGTGAATCATGGCTGCCTTTTCAGACAGACGAGACTTCACAAGAAACTACTGTAACTTCCATCAGGAAGACCACCAAAGGTCTACATGTAACCCCATGTTTTACGTGTGCATCTATATCAAGAAACTCACCAAAATTGGAATTAAACTCTAGTAAATATAAAATAGAGAGTAATCGCTTGACTGGACTGGTTACGTGAAATAATTCATGAGAGCTGAGGGACGTTGTACAAACACGAGTGCGCGAACGCGCACGAGTGTTTTACAATATAGTCCCTCGCCTCGAATGAATTATTTCGCGTAACCAATCCAGTCAAGCGATTACTCTGTTTATTACTTTTCATTATAAGCGATAATTATATTATTTAACCCTTTACCTAACGTAACGGCCAAAACCGGCCAGCGCTATTCTTAAAAATTGCCAATTAATTTTCATTATTTTAAAAAAATTTTATCTCTAAAACATAGGTTATGACTCCTCATTGGAACAAGCTCGTTGAGCTCGTTCCAATGAGGGTCATAACGTATGTTTTTGAGACAAAAAAAGTGAAAAATTAGTAATTCAAGAATATTTTTGCAAGGGTCGTCTGCTTTTCATGTTAGGTAAAAGGTTAAAAAAACAAAACAATGAAGTCCCCATTACACCACGACAAAGCGTCTTCGTTTGCGCGCACGGATACATGACCCAGTTGTTGATTGCATAATTCACTTGTTAAATTATCGTTTATAATCAAACCGGGAAATCCCAGTAAATCACACTTTGGAAAGTAATAAAAATATGAAATTGTCTTTTTTATCTTTAGAATATGTACAAGTCGCACCCACAAGTCTATATCAGCACTCTTAAATTTTAAATTATTCTAGAAATGAAAACTGATTCTCGTAGCAGGAGTTAGCGAGAATCAAAACCGATTCTCGCGAATTGGCGCAACTTTTAGGGCATAAAAACGGTTAAACAAATTAATTCAGACAGTCCAAACTCCCGATGTAATTGTCGTTCATGACAGGTGGCAGACAGCCATATACAACGAATATAATCCTTTGAGAGAGGCGTACTCTTAATGGCATTATCATTTGCTAGAACTCTCTAGATTTTTCTGAGGAATAATAAAACCCGAGTTTTTCTGATAAAGCACAGAGTGCTACCGCCCTAGACAATTACCTACCTAGATTATAAATAAACAAAACAAATTTGAAGATATTCCGTTCATCTCAAAACTATATATTTCCATCATGCATGGTGTGTACACTTCTTGTCTAACAACAAAATCGATACCGCACTTCGACAACCGTGCAGCGGAGTATCTAACCGGAACATGTGACTACTCATCGAAATACTCTGTAAAAGTTTATGAGTCTGGAATACCAGGAGAAGACAGAAACTGAAGATGAGAACAGTAGAATTTCTGTTTTCTCTTTCTCCGTGGACATTAAGAGCTCTTGACAATGTATTACATATAGAATATACCCATAGTAGCTTGGTGTACCAAATGTTTACCACGAGTGGTGAAGTGGTGTTAACCGCGAGCCTTTGGTGCGCGATTAACACCACTTCACCACGAGTTGTGAACATTTGGTACACCAAGCTACTTTGGGTATATTTTATTTATACCATGATCGTCAGATTATTAACAGTCGCTATTATTTTTTCTCGATTTTACTGAGCACCAGACGTACATACGAGCGAATCTGTTTTCGTTTACACGAGCATCGGTGGGCGGTACTTCAACTGTCAATTTTATCGCCGAAACGAAATGACAAAAATAAACTGAGCCTTTTTCGTTTTAGTAACATAATAACATATTATTTCGAGTTATGCATGCTTTATTAACATGAGACAATGCAGGTTTGTTAATTTTTGGCATTTTATGAGGTAAACCCATTTAAAAACGTAATAAATAATTGCCACTTCCATTTCACTCTTCGCGAAGCGACGTGCGATCAATTTAGACAAGTTGCATTCGGGTCGACGTCACCAAAGGTCAACGTGGATGTAGTTCTACTGTAGGTGTAAATTTTTACTACTGAAATCCCATTGCTCTCGTGTTCATCACGGTTGGTGTGTAAAGCTAAAATTTATGTCATAGGCTTTTTACATATAGTAGAATGGGCAATCATGGTATAAATGCTAGTATCATATAAATGCGAAATTATCATAAAGGTCTTTCACAACATAATTAGACCGCAGATGGTGACTGGATGTGATTGGTGTAAACAGATTACATAATGGATAGAGAGTAAATTTTCTTTTCTTTCAGAAATAAAGGCGAATTGAAGACGAGCCTTTCTTTCTGGTAGAAAAGAAAACTCGTGCCCTTGCCGACTTGGGACATAAAGGGCTGTTTTGTTTGAAACAACACGTCTTTGTTTTCCACGGGATGAAGAAACGGTATACGTCATGCGGTAAACGTAGGTTCTCTTTGAAAAGAAGAGAATGGCTTGATCAAACGATTTTTGATCTATGATGTGTTAACAGGAATAAATTGGTGTGTGAATAGTTTGCAATAATCATTTTATTGTTTCTAGAGTTGACTCGATGCAGCAGTAACCTTCCTCTCTGCGATATTGCCATATGTGTCAAGTCTAGAGTCTTTGTAGAGGCTAGGACACGTTTTCTCTTTTATTAGAAATAACGGAGAGTCGAAGACGAGCCTTCTGTCAGATAGAAAAGAAAACTCGTTCTCTGGCTGACTTGGAGGACAAAGGGCTGTTGTGTTTAAAACAATACGTCTTTTTTCTCCACTGGACGAAGACACTATACGCAGCGTCCGCTCTCTTCGAAAATAAGAGTACAGCTTGAACAAAAGATTTGTGCTCCAAATATTCAAATTTCTCTTGTGCCCAATGAATGAAGACTTTATGACGTGCGTGATGGGCAAAGCTGCCCATTTTTGTCAACAGGGGCCAATGTAACAGGTGTCTAAAGAGTGATGCTGCAGCATTAAAACGCAAACTGAATTATATGTTCATCACATGATTTCGGCGTTTTATCATATGCTTTAGACCATTGCTCGAACACGGCAGAAAAGAACAATTTGCTTACATCACAACAATAACAGAACGGAAGGAAACGTTTTCATTTACCCAGACATAACAATTTCATCGAAACCGAACCTAGCCATAATTATTATGCACAGTAAGACAGGGAATGTCACGGAAAATAAGTAAAAAGAGTCTGTAACCATAATTGGGTGTTAAAAAGGTGAAAGAGTTTCTACCCCCAATATCTAAAACATTGTGCAAGATTTCAGAGTTATTACTTGGTTAGTTTCCTATCGCCCGAGATATCAGCCAGAGGTAACATCATATCAGCCTTAGGCCGAACGTCGAAGGCTGATGTGAAATTACTGAGTGCTGATATCTCAGCCGCTATATAACTAACCAAGTAATAACTTCTTTATTTATTTAACCCAAACAAATAATTACAAAATTCTCATATTTACTACTTTCCAAAGTGTGATTTACTGGGATTTCCGGGTTTGATTATAAACGATAATTTCACAAGTGAATTATGCAATCAACAATTGTGTCATTTATCCGTGCGCGCAAACGAAGACTTCATTGTTTTTTTTGTTTTTTCTTAACCCTTTACCTAACATGAAAAGCAGACGACACTTGCAAAAAAAAATTCTTGAATAACTATTATTTTCATTTTTTGTCTCAAAAACATAGGTTATGACCCCTCACTGGAACGAGCTCGACGAGCTCGTTCCAATGAGGGGTCATAACGTATGCTTTAGAGACAAATAATGAAAAAATAATGAAAATTAATTGCCGAGTTTTGAGAATAGCGCTGACCGTTTTTGGCCGTTACGTTAAGTAAAGGGTTAAATAATATATTTATCGTTAGTAATGAAAAGTAATAAACAGAATAATCGCTTGACTGGACTGGTTACGTGAAATAATTCATTCGAGGCGAGGGACTATATTGTAAAACACTCGGCGTACGCATTCGCGCACTCGTGTTTGTACAACGTCACTCACCTCTCATGAATTATTTCATGTAACCAGTCCAGTCAAACGATTACTCTCTATAATAATAATATAATAATAACTCTTTGGCCAGCCGCTGATTTGTCGCGGTCCTCATAAGAGAAGGCCATCATTCCCCCTCCACCCCACCCCCTCTTCCCCTCCTCTCCTCCCAGCATTCAGATATAAACTGCTTAATAGTGTCCCTCACTTCCTCTTTTTCAATTTCTTCAATAAGCATTCCTACCCTCTCCCTCGTGTCCCCCTTCAGCCATCTATCCTTTGTTTCTTCACCCCACTTCTGCATTATTCTTCCATTAAATTTTATTCTATGAGGTATATACTGTGGGCATTCCTATTACAGTTTTCTAACGGTATTATTGTTTCCCAATATTTTCACAAAGTTCGAAGTTTCTTCTTCCCATACTCCTAGTTTAGCTTTCAAAAAGTCTCAGCTTCCCCACCTGGAATAGTTCCCTCTTCTCCCACTTCGACGAATCACAGCTTGGGACTCTGAATTTTAGTTTGAGGTGAATTTTCTGTACATCTCTCTTATTTCTTCTCTTCTTCCACCCAATCCTCACTCATTGCCGTCATTAATTCTTCGTCATTCAAACACTACGCTTCAAACTACTCTGTTATGCCCGGTAACACCAGTTTTCCTGATTGCGTTCGGCGAAAATGATGAAAGATTTCCATATAAACAAAATGCTTCCGTCTAGTAACCCCCATTGGGACAACTCTACAGTTAAAACTAGAAGTCCTGTCATGAAATGCGCACAAATAGGACGTCGATCTGCGTGTTAATCTACGCGTTAGGACCATAGTAAGGCTATCAAATTATGTACATATGGCCTGTGCACAAGCAATGTGTCAGCCAATGAACCTCCGGATAACCCGGAGGTCCATTGGCAGAAACATTGCCTGTGTTTACTATGAGTAACCAGGAGAATCTGCCGTGCTTTGGATGCCATTCGATATTGCAATTCCGCGCAATTAAGCCTAGATAAGCGCACAGTTCGTGACAGGACTACTAGTTTTAACTGTAGCTTGGTTCATATCGGCCAAGATCAGCGTCATATCTGCCGAGTTTGAAGTCATATCAACCGAGCTTGATAATGGGCAATTCTGGAAAATAAAGTCATATAAAATAAATAAAATGCGGTACAGGGGAGCATCGCGAACTTGTCATAACTTATACTTGATTCATCAATTCTGTTTTGGAATTCTAAGTGTCACGGATGGGCCGATTTATCTATCACGCAATGCACCTGTCACCAAAATTTAACTTTTAACGTTTCTTTCATAAGCACATCCGAAATACTTTTTATGAACATTTTGTGTATGCTGTTGGCATTGGACATACCTTGGTGATCTGGAGTTCATGTTATCATACAGAGACCATTTGCTTGCAGAGCGTTCCGTAATCAAAAACTATTGTAGAATCTTGAGGCAGTTTGTCTTTGCTGATAAGACAGCGTCATACTCCCCTGCAATATGGTTGGGCGAGCAAAACCAACGAAGATCTGTTAGCAAGACAGGAGTGACGTCCATCAATGGAAAGTATGAGTGTCGCTAAAATAGCATTTCAAAAATAAAGACACTACTCACAATTTGCTCAGGATCACCCCTACTCATCAGCATGTCTGTTCATTAGAGCTAAATGTCCGATTCTAATCACTCACTTTAGTACATGTACAAGTAAACTCTCATTTGACCCCTTAATTTGTTGTTACGTGTGTGCAATCATCCATGGCCAATCTTGAGCTCTAAAAGTGGACCATCCCTATTTCCCCTTCCTGAGAGAGCCCACTTGTGATCTCTAGGGTCTAGAATCAGCACAGACCTCCTGTTAGAGCTGAGAGAAAACATGGTGCATTACGGCAAAAAGTAAACACTTGCACTGTTGGTCGAGATTTTATGAACAACATATTTCGAATTCAAGCCTAAAGGAAAGAAAACAGACTAAAATGACATCTGATCAATATTCTCGCGTTTCTATTTCGTTGGATGAGAGTCTGAAGTGCTATATGGAGAAAGTGGACAGAAAATTTCGACCGAATCGCGACCCAGTCGCGATCCGATCGAAATTTCTCTGTCTACCTTTGTAATCACACTACTGTAAAACCCTGTTTCTTTCCCATATACAGTTGAACGAATTGGGAACGCAAGGTTCGCTTCTTCGTTACTTTAAACCCACATACGTTAGAGAGCTCAGTGGTTAAGGGACTGGATTTTAAACCCAAAGGGACATGGTTCGATCCCCACCAGGGGTAACTGCATTATGTCCTTGTGCAAGGCACATAATCCCGCTTGCCCACATGGGAGTACGGTGGCGCTGTGTACTAAGATGCAATATGCATTTGTCTCCAACCAATGCTAACCCTGCCTGTGCGAAGTTAGTACGTTGAGGGGTCCGACAGTGACAGTTGCTCGCCGTTGATCGGTGCTTCTCTGTGGGTACTCCGGCTCCCTCCACCTGTAAAACTGTCAGACATGAGGTGACCCTGGCTGTCAAAGTGAAGTTGGTTTACAATAAAACAAAAAACCAACAAACAAAAACCCCACATGCGTTTGCATTTAAAAATAAAATTATATGACCTGACTTATCTATCAAAGAATTATTGCAATATTCCGGTGAGAAAAAAGCTCCAAGTAGCTACTCAACTGTGTGAACAGCGCGCATAGAATACACTGGGCTGGAGTCAGCTAAAGGATCGATAATTTATTGCGTAGGTCACCAATCAGATAAAAACGATATTCCGGAATAATACACAGAGACAAATATGGCAAGCATGTGAAAAAGTACTTTCCTGTTGCTTTTTCTCTCTCAGGTATCAATTCCAGGCGATCTCTCAGTGAGCACTTTCAACGTATCAGTGTCAGAGGGTCATGCCACAAATGATGAAAAAATATACGAAAGAAACTTTCTTGCAAATGTAATAAAAATGCATCCCGTTTCCTACGAGTCTTTAAGAATCTCCACTGGTTTGCGTTTAAAGCTCTAGTGTCACAAGCAAGCTGCGCCAGGTGATCGAAATCAGTATACGGCTGACAGGCGGAGTGATCCCCACCCCCATTGTTAATTTATATTTCAAAATGTCGACAGACGATAACAAGTTTACTGTGAATAAGTAAGGATTCTAACTTTAATATTCATTACAGTTGGTGATACCACATGCAGAAAAACTAGCTGGTAAGATGTATTCGTTACACAGGTTGTTCGCGACCTTTTAATTCCGTAAAATATCGCTTAAAACTGCCCATCTAATAATATTTAAACTGTTTAGTTAAACTGTAATCGTGGTAAAGGGGGGTGGGGGTGGCGTTGCGGTAACCGGTTCTCGTCAGATCACCGAAGTTATGCAACATCGAGCCCGGTTAATCATTGGATGGGTAACAATCTGAGCGATCAATTCGAACTCCGCGTTGTGTCCTTGGACAAGGCACTTAACCCCGATTGTCCACATGGCGGCACGATGACGACGTGTACTAAGGCGTACTGCACGTCGATGGTACACATGTCTTCAACCAATCTAACCCTGCCTGTGCTGCAGTGCGGAGTTACGGTGTTGGGGAGCTGACAGCTGCTCGTCGTTGCTCGGTGGTTCTCTCCGGGTACTCCGGCTTCCCCCACCCGTAAAACTGCCATGGTCATGATTAGCCATTGAGCATAAGTATATGACCCTAAACACCAATAAATAAATAAATCGTGGTAAAGAGATTATATAATCATCATAAATTATAACATTTTAACTAGGGGTCAAGTAGAACATTTTTAGGTTATTTTATGAGGGTTTTGCAGTTTTATTTTCCATAAATCATGCTGTGTTGCATAATCATAAAAAACTTTGTTCGGCACAAAACAGAGGCAGAGATCATCAATAAAGAAAACACAAAAAGAAATAATTTTCTTGTAGTTTTACTGAAAAATATTTAGACTTCTTGTGCTGATGCAATCTGGCAGATATTTATAAATTATCATTTATCTCACGTGACTCCCCCTTCCTTAGATTAATGGAATGTACTATATCATTGGTTTACCTACCGAAAGGTTCCCAAAATAATTGTGCACTATTCCTGTGCCTTATACACTTTCTAAAAATAGCCGTGGGATATTCTTAGACGTTCAACCGAGGGAATACAACGCCCTCTTTAAATAATTTTTTTTACCGGAATTCTGTTTCGCTATTTCTGAGTTCAAGAATGAAAATACTTGTCTTGGTAATGTCTTTAACCCTTTACCCAACACACTATTTTAAAAAAAATAAATTAATTTTCACATTTTTTTGCCAACAAATTTCACAATTTTTCAATAAAACCATACAATATCATCAGAACCAGCTTGTATGTTTTTATTGAGAAAGTTCCGAGATATTTTAGGCTGTTGTAGTCTTATTCTGGTTAGCGTTTTTGGCCGCTATGTTAGGTAAATGGTTAACAATAGGCAGTGTATTTAGGATTGAAATCCAGGTGGGTGGTAAGATTAGTCCTCAGTTTGATCAATATAACATAACATTTATTGTACGGCATGTCAAACAAACAAACAAACAAGTGGCCCTCGAGGAAGAATTGACCATGCGCAGGAGGCATAATCGAGCCCAAATCGTTCAATATTTATAATATATAATCCAGAGACGACGGAAGCTCATACAAAAGTTGAACGAGCGTGACGAGTTCGTTCCACTGAGGATTCGTGAGCTGTGTTTCGAGGACAGAGATTCACAATACTAAATTTGAATGGTGAATTAGTGAATGGTGATGCCTGTTCTTGACCGTTGCGTTGAGGGAAGGGTTCTAATGACCTCCCTTAACCCCAACTATTCGTTGGCTAGTTCAAAATCAGTGGAGTCTACTTATTTGGATATCCTATGATCGAATTCCAAAATGCAAACTTATTTGCCCTACCTGCAGTTATAACTTGTCCTCTTACGTCTTAGTGACATACAGGTTATAGTGTTAAGTATTGTCAATCGAATCTAAAACATTATACTATGCCGAGAAACGACAACATTAAGTACCAGAGCTTCCCTTGTGGATCTATTTGATCTCCGGAAATCCAATTCAGGCCTCTTGTCCATTACGCTTTATTGAACATAGTTTGGTGAGGAGGGGGGGGGGGGGGGGCTGGGGGTATTCGGCATACACAATCAGGAGTCAGTGTGACAAATAACATTGATCCGATCAACATCACGTCAGCCCCTCAAACCCTTTTCCCATCGCAAATGACCATTGTGAAAACATTCCGGAATAACAAGCGATCTCTCTTTCTTACGTCGGGGGGGGGGGGGGGGGGGGGCTGGGGGTATTTTGCGTCTGGGGGGGGGGGGGGCTGGGGATATTCTGCATACACTATCAGGAGTCAGTGTGACAAATAACACTGATTCGATCAACATCACGTCAGCCCCTCCAACCCTTTTCCCATCGCAAACGACTATTGTGAAAACATTCCGGAATAACAAGCGATCTCCCTTTCTTATTGCCTTTGCAACATAGCTTGTGACCCCTCAATGGACCGAGCGCGACGAGTCCGTTCCACTGAGGATTCGTGGGTTGTGTTTCGAGGACAGGGATTGACAATACTAAATTTTGAATGGTGAATTACTGAATGGCGGTGCCCGTTCTTGACCGTTGTGTTGAGTGAAAGGCTCAAATGACCTCCCTTAACCCCTGATATTTGTTGGCTATTTATAAATCAGTGGAGTCTACTGGACTGGATATCCTCTAATTGAATTCCAAAACGCAAACTCATTTGCTCTACCTGCAGTCAAAACTCTTGTCCTCTTACTTCTTAGTGATATGCAGGTTATAGTGTTAACTATTGTCAATCGAATCCAAACATTATTCTTTGCCGAGAAACGCCAACGACAAGCACCAAAGTTTTCCTTATAGATATATTTGACCTCCGGAAATCCAACACAGGCCTTTGGTCCATTTCGCCTTATTTAATAGAGTTACGTGAGATCTTTCGAATTGGATAACATTAAATAAATACTTAGTTTATTACCCGAACACTTGAAAAAGACAAACCATCTGATGCAGGCACTGGTTACTTGTTGTCCGAATGTCTTTGCCTTGTTCCATCTCATGGGAGATTGCCATGTAGGAGGTAAGCTGTGTATATATATAGGTACTGATCTTAAGCTATATCCATGACGGTGGAAAGGCAACTTAACTACCATGCACTTGCTCCAATATCATAGTGCATCTGATATCCGTGTATATATAATTATATTCCAGTTTTGGTGGTGGGATTGTATAGAGTGTTACATGTGGATAAGTCTTTACCCTAAGCGAATGGAATATTACACTTTACCAAAGTCATGAATTGCTACAACATTTTATCTTTGTCTCGAGATCATTGCTTGTGCACCCCCCCCCCCCCCTCATTGGGGTGAGCTCATCGAGCTCGCCCCAATGTGGGATCATGAGCTGGATTTTTGTGACACAAATTGAATCTAATTAACTCACAATGGCGATTTCGGCGAATAGACTGAAATTCTCCACCTGCTACTCTCCGACTCGACTTCATCGAAAAGTCGTTCCTGTCAAAACTGGAAAGTGTGAATATCTAATTCCAGTTTCTATTTTCCCCAAAACAAACTGAAATGTTTTAAAGTCCCGACCAATCAACATCATTATCGTCTGTGTTATTGATTTATCCTTGTCGTATATATACGTGGTAACTATGGGAATCCAGCATTTATTGGATACAGCATATTAGTATATTAATAATTGCCTCATTTAATCACTTCGACGACAGTTGTGCATGATTCATCAGCCAATACCAACTGGGACACCCTTATCTCCATCCGTCTTGCAAGCGACTTCATTAGGATTACCATTTAGGGCCGTGCGAATATTCGAAATTCGAATCGTGATTCGATTCGATTCGGTTCCGAACCCAGGACATTGAATCCTCTCGAATCTTTCATGCCACCCCGTGCTCACCAAATCGCTCTATTCTACGCAAAGTGCACTGTTCACAAATGTCTTCAGACGACTGAAATCGGTAGTAAATCTCGGTGTCTGTGAAGCATGCCGATTCGATTCAAAATTTGATTCGGTTCGCGAATCTCTGACATGATTCGTTTCGAGATTCGATTCGAATATAAATTCCAGGTTAGCAGGGCTTTTTTTATTTTTACAATTATTACTATCACAATTATCATTATAGTTTTCTATGTTCGATTCCTCCGATGTCATCTTAGCGCTATCAGTCATGATTTTCCGATCTGTGTGAACCGCTTGGCATTGGAATTATTATTATCATTATTACCAACACCACAATCATTACCATTTTATCGTCTTCCTATGGAAACTTATCTGTTGCAAGATGGATTAACCTCACAACAAGATATAGGGTGGATCCACTTGTTCGGTACCACGCCAGCACAACAGGTATCCCCTTCTGACAACTTTCGATTTTCGCGCCAGAAGGGTTTCCATTTTTCCTATTGATTTTATTCTTAGAACTAAAAACAAAGCTTGCTAGTAGTACACCAACCCTGATGGATCCTGTTCAATCAAACGCACTACCGAACGCTGATCTTCTTTGTGTGTTACCTTCTTGGGGGTGGAGATATATATAAATAATATACCGTACGTGTATATGTACATGTATGTACATCTAGGTGAGTGTATATATGTGCTGAAATTCCAGATTTCAGTTCGAATTGGATATGTATGTGCATGCATGCGCACGCGTGCGTACGTATACATACATGTGTATGTCTACGTATGTATGCGTGTGTATGCATGTGTGTATGTGTACATGTGTTTATATGGATCCTGCACCAAGCAGAAATACCACAATTATTATCCCCACAAATATTATTTCCTTTTAATTTATTTCGTCTTCCCCTTCGCTTTGCTCTCTTTGTCCAATAAGAAATCCAACCAGTCCTGATTTATTCTACTTGTAATATCCACTTAGAGATTTATGTAGTTTGACTTTGAGTAAGCAGTTCATATCATCACATGAATTACTTTTCCAATATCTCTTCTCCATTTCTCTTTACCATTTTCTGTTATATTTCTCTTCGAGGTTACTCTATCCACTTTCTTCCAAACTCTCGTACAAAACGACCTGAATTTAATTCGTACCACTGTAGAATGATCTTGTTATTGAAAGTTACCAACCGCTGGGCATCATGGATACCTGTATATTACCACCCACAGATACATAATGTATAGTCTTGAGTCTTATCGCGCCCGGATTGGTACATTCAATACTGTAGTTTATGCTCGCGGCCTGAAAAGAAGACTAACAAAACATCAGTCCCTGTGTGCTCTTGCGCATCTTTACATGTGGTGTATGCGTGTTGAGGTTCAGGTCAGCCTTATTGTGACATCAGCCCTGTTTCATCTTTTATTCAACAAATTTATCCTACGCTGCCAATGCAGTAATGATCTTTGTACGATTGTTGAAAGACCCAAACTCCGACCGACATCATATATACCAGCTGCAACGCCATCCACTTCAACCATCTGTTATTTTATATTGGTATCGGCTGTGGTTTTGTTATTGTCTGGAGACATTGAATCAAATCCTGGACCAGGCTCTGTGAACACAGAAAATACCCCCGATGCATTAAAAATCTTTCATCTGAACATCCAAAGCCTGAAGCCTAAAGTAGATATATTAGAGTATGAATCATTTTCCCATGATATCTTAGCATTCACTGAGACCTGGCTTCAATGCTCGGACCTAACATCAGATATTATGATCCATGGTTTCCAAGAACCCATACGGTTTAATCGTTTGTCGAGGGGAGGGGGGGTTGCCCTCTACGTGAAGGACGGGTTGTGCTTTCGGCATAGAACTGATCTTGAGGTGAATGACATTGAGTGTATATGGGCTGAAGTGTTCATGACCCATGGTAAGTCGCTGCTGCTAGGAATATTTTACCGCCCACCCAATAGTCCCTCAGATGTTTGGGATAAAATTACGGCGTCAATTGACAAAGCCAAAGATACCTTAATTTCAGACATAATTATCACTGGTGACTTCAACGACAACCAATATGGTTCTCCCAAGGGTCGCTTCCAGGAACTAAGTAATTATTTCAATCTTAGACAGCTTGTGGAAGAGCCAACATGCTTTACCGAATCATCTGCATCTCTAATTGACCTATTTGCTGTTAGTAATACTGTATATGTACTGGAATGTGAAGTCCTAGAACCACTTGTACCTGACATGACTCGTTATCATTGTCCAATTTGTATTGCTATTGAATGCAAGAAAGATAAGCCTAAAAACTTTAAGAGACGCATATGGTTGTATGCAGAGGGAAACTTTGACGGTCTAAACACTGCATACAATAACGTAGACTGGGAAAGATTGCTTGATCAATCGTGCCCGGACACTATAGTATCCACCTTCACCGATCAATTACTTGAAACAGCATCTAAATTTATTCCCAACAAACTGATAACTTCCAGGGCTAACCAGCCCAAATGGATGCATAACCAAATTCGATTATTGATAAGGCAAAGAACACGATTATATCGTAGAGCAAAGCGCACTGGTCAACAGCACGACTGGGTGAGATATAAGCACAAACGAAATGAAGTCGTATCAGCTGTTAGGAAAGCCAAATCTACATACATATCGAAAGTCCAATCAGAACTAAGTTGTCCGGAAACACCCTCATCAGTATGGTGGAAAACATTAAAAACATTTATCTGTAAAAATGTCCCCGGAATCCCTACTATAAGTCACCTTAACAAACTCTATTCAACCAATCTCGAAAAGGCGGAAGTGTTCAATGAATACTTCTGTTCCATTTCGACATTGGATGACACTAATGCATCCTTGCCAGATCCGCCCCTGCCTCCCCTTCAAACGCTTGACAAGATAACACTTGAATGCAAGGAAGTGTACGAAGTGATCAAGAGTATTAAGGTATCGAAGGCATCTGGTCCCGATCTCATAAGTCCCAGGCTTTTAAAAGAATGTAGTCACTCTTTGTGTGACCCACTTACGGCCCTCTTCAATAGGTTATTAGATAACTGTTATTATCCAATTTTATGGAAAAAAGCCAGTGTGACACCGGTGTTGAAAAAGAACCCGTCTAATGTAGTTACTAACTATCGCCCAATATCTTTGCTTAGCTGTACTGGTAAAGTACTTGAAAAATGTGTCTTCAAACGATTATGGCATTTTTTATGTGATAACAATATACTGAGCCAGTTCCAGTCTGGTTTTACCTCAGGTGACTCTACTGTCCTACAACTGACAGACCTCTATGATGAATTCTGTCATGCTCTTGACGAAGGAAAAGAAGTAAGAGTTGTCTTTTGTGATGTTAGCAAGGCATTTGATAAAGTTTGGCATGTTGGTCTTATCCACAAGCTCGAGAGAATAGGAATATCTGGTGACTTGCTTTGTTTCCTACAATCTTACCTTTCTGATCGGTACCAGCGTGTCCTTGTAGCCTCTGAGGCATCCCCTTGGAAACCAATAACGTCTGGTGTCCCGCAGGGTTCGATCCTTGGTCCCCTGTTATTCCTGATTTACATCAACGATATTACTGAAAACCTACTTAGCAGTATACGTCTATTTGCAGATGATACATCCCTTTATCTTATAATTGAGAATCCTGACCAAGGTGCCATCATACTCAACCGTGATTTAGCCACAATTGAACATTGGGCTAAAACTTGGCTCGTTGAGTTCAACCCCCTTAAAACGGAAACCATGATCATATCACGTAAAAGTAATGTCCCGGTGCACCCACCAATATATTTATGTGGAACTCAAATCTCTGAGGTGAGCAGCCATAAGCATCTGGGTGTAATTTTGAATAAAGGTTGTACATGGAACGACCATATCGATCATGTGTGCGCTAAAGCCTGGACACGTATTGACATGCTCAGGGCCCACAAGTTCACACTTGACAGGAAAGTCCTTGAAAAGATATACTTCGCATTTGTCCGACCTCTTTTAGAATATGCTGACTCTGTCTGGGACAACTGCTCAGCAACTCAAGCTGCGGACCTGGAGAAAATACAAGTAGCTGCAGCAAGAATAGTTACTGGCGCCACTGTGAGCTGCAGTAAAGACCTTCTCTACACAGAAACCCAATGGGATCCACTGGAAGAAAGACGCCGAAAGCACAAGCTCATCCAATTTTTTAAGATGTATCATAAATTAACACCTCCATATATCTCCAATAAGGTGCCACCAATTATTTCATCAATTACCCAAAGCCACAATCTCCGATCCAAAAATAACCACCGTGTTCCCTTTTGTCACACCAATTTATATAAGTCCTCGTTTATCCCGGAAGTTACCGACCGGTGGAATGGATTACCCCCCTCAGTAAGAGAAAATTGTTCCCTCATAAACTTCAAGACGTTTATAAATAGTGAGAAGCAACGACCACCAATTTTTTATTATGGAGCCAAATCCCGTGCTGCCCAAATTTATCATTGCAGGTTACGTCTGCATTGCAGTAATATCAACGCCCACTTATACTATAACCATCTCTCAACATCTCCACGTTGCCAGTGTGGGGACCTTGAAACTACTGAGCACTATCTTGTGCACTGCCCAATCTTTAACGATGCTCGTGATTCCACAATCAATGCATTGCCAATTACTCCTGAGCTTTCCACACTCTTATTTGGATCCGAACGACTAAATAATAACGAAAATCTTCTTGTCTTCAGAGCCGTGCAGGACTATATCATACTGAGTGGACGCTTTCAACAGTAGCGGTGCACTCTTGGACTCTCCTGGTGTTGTTTGTTACACAAAAGGGCCACCGTTAGCGATACACTATTGAGGCTGCCCTATTGAATATTTTTTGGTAGCGAACATTGAATTCAGGTTGTCACCTCGTTTCCTACTTAACCCCCTGCCCAATGTACCGCCGTGTAACCCATATAATTGCCATCTAAATCCTTTTATATTTTCAATTTTTGTCTCGGGAACATGGCTTATGACCCCCATTGGAATGAGCTCAACGTGCTCGTTCCAGTGAGGGACCGTGAGCCGTGTTTTAGAGACTGTCATTGAAATTTCCAGTTAATGAAACATTTTTTCTTCGCGTGTCGCCTGCTACACGTGTTGGGCAAGGGGATAAGTTTCCCTTTCCTTTCCATTCTCTCATTCTCTCTACTGCTCTCCTTACTCTCTCTGTCTTCTATGTTTGAACAATATTTTACTTAGTGTTTGCAGCTACTATCAAACTTCGTCAGTATTCCAGAGGAGACGGCTTATAAAAGCTTAAAGCTTACTGCTGAATCCTTTCAACAAATCTCGTTCTTGATTCATTACTTTAATGCATACCATTGTACTGCGCACTCTGTATGACAATCATGTTGTAGTTTATAATATGTATGCATCATACTTTTTCATGAATAAATATTGTTTAAATTAAAAGTTGAGACGGGGACAAAAATTGTCGACACACACCGGACCTACCATAGTTTGTCCCCGTAGAAGAAAATTTGAAAAATGAATCCACAGAAATGCTATTTTCTTGATTCTCATGTCTTAACTCGTACAACGGGATGTGTTAACCCTTTACCCAACGTAACGACAAAAACCGGCCAGCGCTATTCTCAAAAATCGTCAATTAATTTTCAAAATATTTTCATTTTTTGTCTCAAAAACATAGGTTATGACCCCTCGTTGGAACGAGCTCGTCGAGCTCGTTCCAAAGAGGGGTCATAACCTATGTTTTTGAGACAAAAAATGAAAAAAATTAGTTATTCAAGAATTTTTTTTGCAAGTGCCGTCTGCTTTTCATGTTAGGTAAAGAGTTAAAAAGAGTGAATGTGTTGGAGGGAAGTGGGTTGAGCGTAACGATAAGTATAACGAACCCGTGAAAACGCTGTCGAGGTTTTTCGTATCACGCTTGGCATTAGAATCACATAAAAGCAAATAGCCCCCCCTCCCTTCTCTCTCTCTCTCTCTCTCCCTCTCTCTCTCTCTCTCTCTCTCTCTCGGTATCTTTTTTGTAGTACATTTGGTACAATCTTGTCACTATCAGCTCCTTTTCTTCTATTTCAACCATTTCTCAACCCAAAGGCTTGCCATCGGGCTAGAAAATGGTGGAAGTAGAAGTAAAATCATAAAGCACGTAGTGGTGTGTTTACATACTCGGAAAACACCAGTAATTGGATAATCCATTATGCAGGGCCGTGATATCGATTGATGCATTCGACACTGGCAAATACAGCGCTAAAATGGCTGCCACCAAGACACTAACATATCATTCAACAGGATCCATTAGTGACGAGGTGTGCTTGTCATCACGTAATAGCCTGCATTAACCATTAAGTGCTCAATAAACGCGTGTGATAGGCCACATTAACCCGTGTGTTCATTTCTTTTATTTGCTCATATCAGATGCTGGAAATCTGCATCTCAATCCCATGGGTACCATCAAATTTGTATTCAGAGAGTACTAAACTAAACGTAGACAGGGTGGAACTTCTTTTAACCCAGATGCGAAGTCAGAGACTTCAAAGTGTCTGCGGAAGTCAAATTTTGTCTCTTGCGTGCGTCAAGGTGCTATCTGCAATGCTATAGCATTACATATGACGCCTTAATGGACTGAAGAGACCATTTCTGTTTTAAATGTTTCCAATTTACAATTATCCTTTGCGCGCTTGCAATTACATATTTATTTTTAGCTAGGTGAAGTGAACGAAAAGAGGAACAGAGAGAGAGAGAGAGAGAGAGAGAGAGAGAGAGAGAGAGAGAGAAAAGTGACAAAGTGCTTTTTTGATGCTGTCCAATTTTTTGTTTTTGTGCTCTGTCAGACAAGGTATAATTGGTGGATGAACTTATATTTCTACAACTGGAGAATGTTGTATTTAACCCTTTACCCAACGAATCGCCCGCATCCGCCCGCGTAATATTCAAATTCAGCAGCTGAAATAATATTATTTTTCAAAAAATTTCAACAAAACCATATCATGTGACCCCTCGTTGGAACGAGCTCGTTCCAACGAGGGGTCACATGATATGGTTTTGTTGAAATTTTTTGAAAAATTTGAAAAACTGATAATTAAAATAATAAATTGTGATATCGTCTGCGTTGGGTAAAGGGTTTTAATGAAAGTGGTGCGATACCATCGAAGCTCTGGGAAATTCATAAACTACCACAGGGGTGTTGATAGATTTTCGCTTGGTGGAGGGGAAAGTCCAACGTTAATTATGGGGAATTCAGGCTGAAAATGTACGTTTAAGCAGAAATATAATTTTCCTTCCATTTTTGAAAATAAATATTTATAAAAGGGCCTCAAGGTTTATCCGACGAACTAAAAATCCGACAGAATCTTTGATGAGAGTGGGGGAGGGGGGTCGCCCGCGAACACTTTGTATCTACATCCCAGAGTGATCATTTGCTCACACCACATAAAAAGTGTTGAATATTTTACCACGGGAACATCCTTCCAACATAGAGTGCATATGAATCTGCAAACCGAGAAGATGACATGATAAAAATAATTGTTAGGGAAGATTAGTTACAATTTAATCCCACAGACCTTTACCCCCAACATATTGAGCTCAAAATATCAATAAAATCAGGAAATAATTACTCTGTAATTGTATTGAAGCAAGAAGGGATAACTGTAATGACTAATGCAACAGATAATTTGAAGAACACATTGCTTATCAACCTGTTGAAAAGACATGAAGGGGAAAGCTAATTTAAAGGAATAGAAACAATTTAAAATTTAATAAAAACGTTGAATTCCTTGAGAAGCGACAGAATCTTAGGCGGTTTGGTATTTTTAACCCTTTACATAACATGAAAAGCAGACGACACTTTCAAACAAAACTCTTGAATAACTAATTTTTTACATTTTTTGTCTCAAAAACATACGTTATGACCCCTCTTTGGAACGAGCTCGTCGAGCTCGTTCCAAAGAGGGGTCATAACCTATGTTTTTGAGACAAAAAATGAAACAAATAATGAAAATTAATTGGCGATTTTTGAGAATAGCGCTGGCCGGTTTTGGCCGTTACGTTGGGTAAAGGCTTAAATAAATCTCCGAGAGAAAGTACATTATAATGTTGTCCCCTGACATCATCAAAAACATGTACAGCGTAAAAGAGTGTGCTGCTCCACTGTTAACATCTGCTGGAAAGGAACATATTCTTGCTGCATATGACTCTCCAACGCCAAGGAACGTGTAAGTCTTGTATGACCAATATGAGTTGGTGTGAAAATAACATGGTATTTTTTACAAAGGTTACTAGACGTATAATTATCACTAATATTAAGTCGGAATCCATTAAGCTTGTTATTTGTTGCCACATTCCACCCCGGCTGCCTCAAAGACATGATGCATTTATTGATATGAGGCTTGTAATCACTGAAAGAAATATTGAAATCAGTGGTAAGCTTGTGTGTGTAGAGCCTGTCTTGCAGCACTGTCTGCACCGGGTGTACCGGAGATATCACCGTGTCCTGGTAACCAACAAAACACAATTCAGATTGGGCAGACACGAGCATATTCAACTTCCAAGAAGTGCTAATATCAGAGTGCCCTTCAATCTAGGGTTGAGTAAGGATTGCAAAGGGAAAAGGAGTCCTTAATAGCCTTCCTTTTCTGTCAACTTGAAAGTTACAAAGCTTAGACTTAACCTGTGGAAATATGACTTTTATTTGGTATTCTATTTAATGTGATTTGATTATCATTAACAACAGTGTGTGACACTTTATCACTATCTTCAGATCCATCCGTATATATCCTAATATATATCCATATAAAATTAATGTACTTCGGCACATGTTTGGGTGATTTGCAAAGAGTTTGTTTTGGAAATTTGGAAGAAGCAAGATCCAAATAACGTTAGGTTTTCTCAGATGCCAAAGGGAATGAAAGATTCACGATTCTCTTTTATCACATCTGTGTCAAGTGTATCGGGCATCGTGTGATGTGTAATTCTAATTGCCAATGGATGAATATGTCTCTCGTTTCTGTTAAAAAATCAACATTTTGAGGATGGAATATTCAAGCATAGGAAGGATTTGAGGAATTTTTACACAATTTGGATACATATTGTAGCGAAAGTTTAATTCGGCCTTCTCAAGAGAAGGCTCACCCGTTTGAACGAGCATTGAATGTATTGGCGATGTTGTAAATAGCTGGGCTGCTTCTTATACCAGTATTATGTATCGCATCAAGTTCTTTTATGTATAACGTTATGGCAAAAACCGAAAGCCACATTGTCCATTTTTGATCCCACAACTTATCTCTACAGGCGGAGTAATTTCTTTTGGGCAGCACCCGAGTGTCCACTATCGTTAGAAGGTTAGGAGCCGTTTTACATCTTATCTTTAGTAATTTTATATGGGGAGTGAAATTCAATTTAAACCCATGCATTTTACTTCATAAACCTTTTACCTAACATGAAAAGCAGAAGATACTTGCCAAAAAAATTCTTGAATAACTAATTTTTTTTCATTTTTTGTCTCAAAAACATAGGTTATAACCCCTCATTGGAACGAGGTCATCGAGCTCGTTCCAATGAGGTGTTATAACCTATGTTTTTGAGACAAAAAAATAAAAAAAAAAATAGTTATTCAAGAATTGTTTTGCAAGTATCGTCTGCTTTTCATGTTAGGTAAAAGATTAATGAAGTAAAATGATGAAAATTAATAGGCGATTTTTGAGAATAGCGCTGGCCGATTTTGGCCGTTACGTTAGGTAAATGGTTAACAACTTTATGGTACTCCCACCCATTTTCAACCCCGAATGGAGGTGATTTTTACGTAGATTACAAAAATACACACAATTTGTTATGGTCATGGGGAACACAAAACAATTTATGTGTCGCGTTTCTGAATTCTATTCATACTCGGATGAAGTTTGTGACCGATAACATTCAGGTTTTTGCTGCGATGGGAAAAAACCCAAAAAGAAATATCGACGTATCCACCATATCCTCAGTTGTTTCAATGGTGCCATTGATTGTAACTGAAAAAAGGATAACAAATAGAATACTATCGCGAGGAAACCCCAGTTATTGCTCATTTGGATCAGATAATGTAGAGCCAAAAGGGACTTGAAATTGACGGCCCTTGAAAAAATATTTCTTTAGACAATGGCACACATCATGTTGAAAGGGTCTTTTAAACTCGCCTGCTTCCACGTTGTAATATATTCCTTTTTTCGGTCAAAGAAACTGTTGATCACGCATTCTTCTCTGAAAAAACCCATTTCCAATAAACGTTTCAAGTCTAAACAAGTGACCCATGGTACTTCGCGGGTTTCCCAAACCAAACTGAACATTCGTAATCAGATGGTTCGATTCCAGAAACCAGACACAAGTCGACCATTGGTCATCCTTTGCATGGAGATAAACAGACAGGTTGTTAACAAAACAAACCAGTAATAACTTAGATTACAATGGCATTTATCGGGTTTTGGAATGGAAATTATTGTTCATTTTCGCCTGGAAGCTGGAAACAGGTCAGTCACTGATATTTCATTACAAGTGTACAGTAAAAGTTCAAGTGAAGTTTGAGGCAGATGTTTTACAATTTGGTGGTAAATTTGGTCGGATGGAATGGCTGTGTTCTTGGTTTCTTGGTTTAGTCTTGTTTGGTTTATGTAAAGATTTAATTAGCTCTTCCATAGATAAGGGTTAATTGTAATCCTCCAATTTATCGGATGTATATTTGATCTTTTCTTATTCCTGGTACTTTTTTTTATTTTAACGAACTCTACATTACAACCTTCAGACGACGAATGTTTTGCAAATGTGGCGGCCAATTTGTTTTATATTTCTTTTGTTTAACTCTTAGGACCCGGGGAATCAGAATGAATTTATTGAACATGATGTACCGCGAAAAACTTACAGTAAAGCAGGTGCTTGTAGTCAAGTGTCGTCTGCCTATTCAGGCAGACGACACTTGACTAGAAGCACCTGCTCAGTGTTTAATTCCCCCCCCCCCAGCCCAAAGATAGCCGAACCGTTACAGCCAGATTACCTGCAGTATTACATCGCAGGCAAGAAAACTAGACTCCCTGCTTTTAAGAGTTAAGATGTATTCACTGTGTTATTAATTTCCAGGTTTTACACGTTAGGCGTTTGTCTTTACTTCAATGCTTTTAATCATTTTCCAAACGCGGTTTATGAGAGTATGTTGCATGGCCGACAATTTTCGTCTTCCGTCAGTTGAAGAAATTTACAGGTAAGTTAGCTCCCCTTAATTTTCTAAAGCTGTCAGTAAATGTAACACTAAGGGTTTGAAAATTTCATATAAAAATTTAAATTCGAAATGTTATCGAAATTGTATCACGGATGTCCTTATCGTTCCACAAACTTCAGGCATTTTCCTGTAGGTTAATATAAAAATACAGACGCCGGCTTTGTTACAGTTTCCCCCCAAATTTTTGACTATCACTCTCTGTTGAAATCATTTAAAAATAAGAAAACGGCGATTTCGCCCCATCGTTTGAGGTTCTGTAATTTTCTTACTGTTCATTATGCCAACAGTGTGCGCATCGTGACATAATTATACAGATATTGTCCTTTCCATTTCTATAAAAGTCAAGGGAGTAAACATTTTTCCTAGGAAGAATAAAAACCTGCAAATTACTTTAAAAATACATTCTATAAACAAAGAGCCAAATTGGACGCTTACTTAATGTTGGTTGGTGTGATTCTGATAGATATTCTTAGTGGCGGCAGTTTATTTCTGAAATAGTTGCTTCTACTTTGCTGCTAAAGAAAGCTAAGTTTCCTTTTTGTAGCTTTTAATACCCGGCGGGGCTGTGGACTGGGTCTTGGTGGCTTTCCTGGCTCATTTGCTTCTCCTCCTTTGCGGCTTCTGGACGTGGAGGATGTGTACAATTGTATGGCTTTTGGGATCGCAAGGGATTAGTTTATGCCGTACCATCCCTGCGCGCCCTCTGCGCGCAAAAACATCGGTTCATTGTTGTTGTAACTTATAATAAACGAAACGAAAACATCGAACGACTCCGAGAGCTGTGTGTTGTTTTCGTTTATTAAAAGTAACAAAATGAAACTTGGTTTTATTTTCTAATGATGTCATAGGTGTTTTCACAACAATTACTTGCTTCTTAATTGGGCATTACTCGCCCGTCTGATAATCCAAGGGAGACAACTTTATCAAGAAAGAAAGATGCACCAGCATTTCAGGAGTACCTGGATGGATCCTTTGGGGTTTATTGTTGTTCACAGCGAGATCGAAGTCACCGGAGCTGAGAGGGAAAAATCGACAATGGTGAGGAAAGGGGGTGTCAAATGTGCATCTCAGGAGTAGCGGTAACCTTGGAACATTTCATTTTAGAATGCCCCAAATACTTGCCTAGTAGGATAAAACCCCTTGAGAAACTAATGGAAGAATGGATGAAAAAATGAGAGATACGTAGATGAGGTATTACATGAGGGAAATGGTCAATATTATAACTGGGGCGATTGGTAAAGCACTTGTTGGGGGAACGTGGTGTGAGTGCGCATGCACAGCGCGTGTTGTTAGTGTGATACGTGTTTCCGTCGTCCATTTTGTATACTGGAGGCCGCAATCTTGGTTTCTATGGTAGCACGTGGTTGCTATGTGACCCAAAGCCTTCTAACAAGACAGGGGTATGTTCGGAGGATGTGTTCCTTTGTAGAAGAGTAAATTCTCGATTCGTAGAATTACCACAAACAACCCGACAATCCCTCCAAATCACCAAAATCCACCAAAATTCACCGAAATTGACCTTTTCCCCCAATTTATCGGTGTAGTGCTATAGTACCAAGGGGTACAAGGGGTGTGTTCCTTTCTAGAAGAGTAAATTTACTCTTCTACAAAGGAACACATCCTCCGAACATACCCCTGTCTTGTTAGAAGATTTTGGGTCACATAGCAACTACGTGCTACCATAGAAACCAAGATGGCGGCCTCCAGTAAACAAAATGGACGACGGAAACACATACCACCCAAACAACACGCGCTGCGCATGCGCACTCACACCACGTATCACTATGGAGATGACGTCACAAGATGGTCGCTCGCGCGGGTTACCATGACAACACAACATGGCGCCACAAGGTCACGTGACAAGACGTCACTTCCGGGGTCCCCCCAACCGGGCACGTCCGGGTACATGCTATACAACTCCCAAGTATTATTATTATTACGTCAGTGACTCACCCAACCCTTCAATGAAAATAGTCATTTTACTCTCAGAAAATCCATAATTATGAAGCAAAAAGGGAAAGGGGAGACAACAAGGTGTTTAAGCATGATGTAAACAATGTTCTATGAAATATTTTGTTGTCATGACGCATTTTGCACAAGTGCCGTATAGACAATTTACCGATAAAATTAAAAATTCATCATATGGAAACTTAGAGAGGAGTATTCGTGTACATCTACAGTGGAGAAATAGTTTTTTTTTCAGAACGTACGCAATCAGCCTTTTAACTCCTGCTTTTGTAAAATGGCATCGTCCATTTCAAAATTACCAGGCGGGAGCGCGGTGGCTCAGTGGTTACGGCATTGCACTTCAAATCGAGAGGTCAACGGTTCGATCCATGCCAGGGGTAACTGCGTTGTGTCCTTGGGCCAGGCACTTAATCTCGATTGTCCAAGTGGGGGCATGGTGTCGCTTTGTACTGCGCGTCGATGGTGCACCTGTCTTCAACCAATGTTATCCCTGCTTGTGTGGAGTTAGTACGTTGGGTAGTCCGACAGTTGGTCGCCGTTGCTCGGTGGTCCTCTCCGGGTACTGCGGCTTCCTCCATCCGTAATACTGTCCGACACGGGGTGACCATGGCTGTCGAAGGCGTCGTTAAACTCCAATAAATAAATAAATAAATAAATAAATAAATAAATAAATAAATAAATAAATAAATAAAAATAAATAAATAAATAAATAAATAAATAAATAAATAAATAAATAAATAACAGGCATCCACCCAAGTTCCCTCTGACCGCTTCGATAATATGTTTAGAAATATGTTGCTGTTCCGCATTTTTACACTCATTCATCTGTTTGCTTGCAACATATTAAAGGAATTATTGATATGCAAACGATTTTTACGAGATTACTTTATTGTTTGAAGATATGTAAGGTTCACATCCTACTGTTATGCCGCTAACAATAAAATAATCAACAAGGGGTTTTTTCTTCGTTTAACGGTATGTTACACTGCGTTGGAAATGCCGTTACACTTTCACATTCAACCATCAATCGTCTAAAAATTCACGAGAACAGTTTATAATCAATAGTTTGGTTCTATTCTATTATAAATATACGTCGTACGTTTATTGTGGGGTTCCGAAAGATTTATATTGATGCTAACTCATCTAACCCTTTACCAACCTGAAAAGCAGACGACACTTGCAAAAATAATTCTTGAATAACTAATTTTTTTCATTTTTTGTCTCAAAAAACATAGGTTATGACCCAACGTTGGAACGAGCTCGACGATATCGTTCCAACGAGGGGTCATAACCTATGTTTTTGAGACGGAAAATGAAAAAAATAATGAAAATTAATTGGCGATTTTTGAGAATAGCGCTGGCCGGTTTTGGCCGTTACGTTAGGTAAAGGGCTAAAGTAAGGACAAAAGTGCTAACCGAAGACTGAGGAGGAGGGTAGATTTTTCACAGGTTGTACGCCCATAGGGAACTATCTCGGACCACTACCCTTGGTAACCACTCCCCATTTCCTCCATTTGTCTTTGGTTTTTCGGTTTTCGGGTGGACAGCTAGATGGGTGGAGGACACAGGAGTACCAGGAGAGCACCATGGCGCAGTAGTAATCAGCTGACAGTTTTACAACGTACAAACTCGACTCGAGTCCAGATCGCACTGGGTGAAGTCACAATGTGCCACCACGCTCTCATTTGAACATTCGGGGTTTACGTGTCTTGCACAAGTCTCAACGCAGCTACTGCAAGTAATGGCCAAATCTACAGCCTTTCGACCACCTGACGAATGAGCTCAGGGTCGTAGTCAGGATAAATGAAGTGGGGGACAAAATATTTTTCTGCTGCCAATGCAGAAAAATATTTTGTCCTTCCAGCTCATTTGAATTCCACGTCATTTCACTTTGTGTCCGGTCAAAAGTCTCTATCCCCCAAAGGTGTAGGTCGAGGATCTTTCATGGTGAAAAAACTAGTTCATGCCATCTGCAGCATTTTCAGTACTTTTTGTGAGGCTTGAGTCCTCAGTAAGTAGAGGCAAAACTTTAGCAAACTGACCCCAAAATATCAAGGGGGGGGGGGTGGAGGGGGTAGTACATGAACCGTTTTGGGGAGTTCAGGTTCGAACGTATATCACGTTGACATTTTCTATGAAAAGTTGGAGGGCGTGTCCTTGGCTACGCCGATGGATGAGCAAACTAATGAGCCACTTTGGCCTCCAGACGTGTCGTCGGACAAAAGTTTTAGACACAAAAATTGCAATGGAAGTCAATAATAAAGTAAATATAAAATAAGCTGTAACAATGTGTAGCTTCACGGTTCTGATATTTCCTGCTAATAACTGATTTTGGTCATCCTTCGTCTTTGGTCTGAAGAAAAAAATTCTCAGGTATCATCAGGCTGAAAGCGATTTGGAGCACAAAAGTCGACAAAACTACAGGATTACAGGACTATGATTACAAAAGCAGATAGAGAATGTCGACCGGGTCTCGATAGAAATTCTGTCTTTTTCCACCTCACCACACTGTCTGACCCGTTGAAAACGAAATGTGAAAACACTGAATCTGAGATACTCCTTTCCTTTGTGTTTCTTTAATCGACCCCGATTTCGAAATATTTTGTAATGAACTCTTGACGCTCTGGGGTGATTGTGTCGCGATCTGATCGAGAAATACCTCTTTTGAGATCAAAGTACTGTACTTAAGAATCCGCTTAATATGAACATCGTATTTATATATCTTTGTTTTTTCTGAGGAGATACTGGTACTTTGATATACTGCTGCAAAGGGCTCTCTCAGACAACATGACGTTTTCTGCTGTGCAATCGCTCAAATACTTTGGGTACGTTCATGATTCTGTCAAACAGATTGGTTTCCAACCAAGGAGAATTTTCAGGGGAGACAACGGAAGGAATCATTTGTTTGAATCCCATTACATAAAAGCCACTGCAAAAGCTATCTCTTGCTCGGTCGGATCTTGATAGGACTCTGGTCGCGACATATTTACATCGGCTAGTAGACATTTCGTAAATCAATGCAACATCAAGACTGAATCATGAAAACTGAACAAAAAGTAGAATATGATATGCAGTATTTCGCGTTTCTTTTTTTTTTAATGTTGAGGTTCTATAGTGTTATGGGGAGAAAAATGGACGAAGAATTTTCGCGATCCGGGCGAAAAATTATCAATCTCTTTGGTTATAGTAGTACTCTATACTTTGGCTGTAATCAAGATTAACTCCTTGCATGCTCATGGCGGATTTTACTGCCAGGACATAATTTCGTTGCCACTAAATAAATATAATTTGGGCACATTTTATCAAATCCCCCAATCCCTGTAAATTGAAAAATCCAGCAAGAGATCCAGAAGTCGAGTTTTGACATTAAATTCTGAAGAAATAAGCTATTTATAATAACAGTGGCCTTGACCGTGGAGTCCCAGACTCCGAAATCAGTAGGTGTAAAGATGAGTCAAATAGAACTGAAGTTATTGCCCGGAAACCAATTTGTCACAAAATATTCGATTGATAGTAACAGTGACCTTGACCTTGGGGCCCCAGACTCCGAAATCGATAGGTGTCTTCCCTTCCTATAGGGTAACCTGTGGTATAAGTTTGGTGAAGATACACGGAATAGAACTAAAGTTATTGCCCGGAAACCAATTTCTCACAAAATATTCTATTTATAGTAACAGTGACCTTGACCTTGGGGTCCCAGACTCCGAAATCAATAGGTGTCTTCCCTTCCTATAGGGTAACCTCTGGTATAAGTTTGGTATAAAGGTGCGTCAAATAGAACTAAAGTTATTGCCCGGAAACCAATTTGTCATAAAATATTCTATTTATAGTAACAGTGACCCTGACCTTGGAGTCCCAGACTCCGAAATCAATAGGTGTCTTCCCTTCCTATAGGGTAACCTCTAGTATAAGTCTGGTAAAGGTGCGTCAAATAGAACTAAAGTTATTGCCCGGAAACCAATTTGTCACAAAATATTCTATTTATAGTAACAGTGACCTTGACCTTGGGGCGCGAGACTCTGAAATCGATAGGTGTCTTCCTTTCCTATAGGGTAACCTCTGGTATAATTTTGGTAAAGGTGCATCAAATAGAACTAAAGTTATTGCCCGGAAAACAATTGTTTACGCCCGCCACTTCATCAAACTATAAGGCGAGTTTGACTTCGTCAAAACTCGACTAATAAATGTTTTAACCAGCGACTTCTTGCGTTAAATTTATACAAATTTTTCATCAAATATAGTCATGGCTGCTTCATAGCAGCCATGACTAGATTTTATGAAAAATATTTTGAAAACACTCAGCGGGTTAAGAGTTAAATCTTAAGTGCCTTTGGGATATATTTTTTGTTTATTTGTTTATTGGGGTTTAATGACACTTTCAACATTCACGGTCATATGGTGTTGGACAGTTTTAACGGTGGAAGAGTCCGGAATACCCAGAGAGATCAACCGAGCATCTGTCACACTCTACAACGTAACACAGCACGCGCTGAGTGAGCAGCGTCTGAAGGCACGTGCACCACTGGCGTGCAGATCGTCTTAGCCGACAGCACCACCGCACGCAGATAGCGCAGGTCAGTAGCGAACCGACTACCTTTCGTTTCAAAGTCGAATGGTCTAACCAATGAGACACCTCGTTCCCGAGCGATATTTTGATATATTTTCGATAGTTCTATTCAGAAAGCAATCCAATCTTGAAACGCGCTGTGGCCGCCATGAGTTTACGGTACATTACAACACACACAGAGGTTTATTTTGTATTAGTCCACCAGGCAGACGGACATCTGCCAATACACCCAACAAGCCAATCTTCAATGCATGGATTACCGGGTAGAATAACTGGCTGTCCATGAATCGCACATTTTTGTTGTAGAATAGTTTAGGCACTTTAGCATCAGCAAGAACGACGTGGGCAGAAGTCCACTCACTGGACGCCTGACTAACAATACACTCCGTGCTTGCAGAATGCTACTGGCCTTTTACGCAATATAACGGACATATCGGAAGGCTCTATATACAAACATCACCATTCAAATTCAATTATTTTTTCATTTTTTGCCTCAAAGCCGGGGCGTAACTAGAGGGATGTAACATGCCCATTAATTTTCCAGTCGGAATCATTTAAGAATTGAATGATGACTGTTCGAAATCCACGAGGTGATAAAACAAATTGATAACGTGCAAACTCTATGAACCACGAGCGGTTCATGGTAAATTTGCGCGTGATCAATTTGTTTCATCACCTCGTGGATTTCGAAAAAGTCATGATTCAATTATTATGTTTATTCCTTTCATAAAACATAATTGTTTTTTGTCCGGGCAGGATATCGAGTTGACTTATCTACAAGGCACCGCCTTGTCTAACCATAATTCGGTCAAGTCCTCTTCGTAAAAAAGAAACAAAACAACATATCTTCTGACACAAAATAGTTCCCCTAAACTGTCGATATAGTTCCTAAAATACAACTCACACTCGAGTTGGGGAAACCGTCTATTTACAGAACGTGACTAGAATTTACAGAATGTAAATACAGACTCTGGAAAATCGAATGTAGTCCCTAATATCAATGCGCGGTGTTCAAATGACACATGATCAACCGGTATTCAAGGGATAAGTCACATGATCAGCTGTTATTCATGAGAAAATAATATCACATGTGAATCCACTGACAATACAGTGTTCAGTGAAGAAAATTTCAGTGGTGTAAACATTTTCATCTGGATTTGAGTCTCAGATCTCGATTCGCTCTTGCTGATAATCATGTACTTTTTACGGCACTAGATTTGCTTTTTGGACTTATGACACCACACACGCAGTCGGTCTCATGCAAATGGAAGTCACCGGCTGATTGGAAATGAGAATGTTGCGGTCACGAGTACGTTAAACATATTTTTATTTGCCATAACTATTAAGCAAAAAGGGATAGGAGGACAAGTGTTTTCCACTAAGTAGAAACCTCCGCTCCCATAATGTGAATACAGAAAATGTTACAGTGGCGAAACAAACAAGTATTTGAAATTCATGAATGTAAAATAAACTATTTGAAAGGGTTTATATATATATGTGTGTGTGTATGCGTGTAAATACTTATGAGTATATAGCATTAAACAAAGAGAAAAAAAAAAGAAAAAAGAAAGACATACTGTTGATGTCCCTTTTGCATTCTGTGTCTCTCTTGATTTGAATCGAATTAATATTCAAAGCCAAAGGCCGCTTGCGCGCTTTTAATAAAAATACTCATCATCATCACCTCGCCGCCTTCTGCACTGCAGCTTAGGAACGTGTCTCATTAGATCCATGTCGGTTCACACAAGAGGTTGGGGAGTCAGCGACTCGGGCCACAGACGGCGCAACCGTGACTATCGTCGTGACAATGCAATTTGTATACAGAGGCGCTGGCTCAACGTCTCCCCGATGACGCGTCCATTCCGTGACCCCTCCATACATATTCTATATTGAAATGGATACCTTGAGTCAACATTGTTTTGCAAATATTACTAGACGGGAAACTCGTTGTCGAACCTTCCAGTCATACAAAGAAATTTTTGCACAAATTTAAAAATCAAAGTGTTAGTTTTGGTTTCTAAGACCGGATCACCGTACAGTAGAATATCCCCCGAATTCGAAGTAATATTAAGATTTGATAAATTACCAGTAAGAGCGTTAGGAGAGTTTGAATAATAGGGACAGACAAGGAAATAATGTTCTGTGTCCTCAACAACAGTTATACAATGTGGACAATAAGGAAATTCGGAGATGTAATTGAGGAATTTATCACTTTTTAGATCACTACAACCAGTTCTAATTCTATTGTGAATGATATTATATTTTCTTGCACCATGGGAGAAGTATACAGGTGGTCTGCATACAGGGGTGGGGTGGGGTGGTGGGGTGGGGTGCGGGTGATATGAGTTTTTTGAATTCAGTAAGCGATGAGAAATTTTGTACTGATTGGGGTAAATTGTTCCACGTTTCCGTGCAAGACGGAAAGAATGATCGTTTAAATAGGTCACGAGTAGCCAAGTTAAGCAGAAATACATGACCTTAAATACAAATAAATAAAATTAGGGATGGTGGGGTCCCAGCCTGACCAATATGTGCTACTTAAAAGCGAAGTTGGGTTGTCCATGCATCACGACAACTGCATGTATTTATCCACAAACAAATATTCTCAGTGTTTTAACTATACACCCCGTTGACAAATATTTCAGCCACATCATCGAAGAAGATGCCTTGATGATGTAGTTGAAATATTTCTTCAGTCGGGACATGAGTGATGACAGTCGGGACAAATTGGGTTTGCACCCCCAAATTAATCATCTTCGTAACGTCACTACCTGGAAAACATTGCGTATGATCCCTTGTGGGAATGAGCTCTTTACAATGACGGGTCATAAACTTTGTTTTTGAGTCAAATGCGAAATTTTTTGTTCTTAATGAAGTTCCCTCTCTTCGTCGTGTAAGCGTTAAAATTTCATTGAAAAAAAAAATTTAAAAAAGTGTATTTTGTATAAAGTTCTCCACTTCAAATTTCTTACTTGTTTGCTCTTTGTGTTTTAGCAGTTGTTCTTCTATAACCTGGTGTTTGACACTTCCGGTTCTTAATTGCAAACAAATCTACTCACCTACATGAAGGCCGACAGAATCGATCGTGATGTGTCCATAATCTTTCACCTCTATTGTTCCAAAAATGCTTATACCACCTCTTAAGAACAATTTATTGCACGAAAACGAATGCTGCTTTGGAAAAAGTTGTACTACTGCATATGAAATGTCGTTTAAAATAACACAATGGAAATTATGCCACGGAATTTTCTCATATTCGTTTTGAGATGATCCTCTGATGACAAGAATGGCGTACGCTTTTTCTTCACGGAATTGATCAAGGTTCTCCAATGTCATTACGGCTGTTACATTATTGCAAAGCACTTACCACTTTTATATAAAAAAGAACCATTGAAAAGGAATATAAATATAAAGGAAATTGTTTAACCCTTTCAGTTCTGACGTCGAGTCCTTGTTATATCTGTATAGCAAGGGGCAGTGAGAATGTAATCCCCCACCCCCCGTATCTCCTTTCCAATTCGGTGTTTATTTTGTTGTTTGCTATTGACACCAATTTAGTCGTTGCGCCAAAATTTATGTACAACGGTTTCAAAATGAGTTACAAGGGAGGTGACCATTTACCCCACAAAACGTGGAGTACTGGCGTTAATTTGGAAAGGGAGATCATCTCACATTTCATGAGCAATATCGCAAAAGAAAGACGTGTTTATAATTGAGAAAGCTATCTGTCCATGTCTTGGAAAACCAATATTCTTAAGAATGAATGAATGCACTGATCACCAAATTTCTTTTATTTTTTTCCTCATTGCTGTACTATCATCGCAAAAGTGGCTTCTTTCTAAAAGTCCTGTCATGAAATGCGCACAAATAGCACATCCATCTGCGCGTTCATCTACGGATCATGACCATAGTTAGGTTATCAAATCCTCTACATATGGCCTGTGTACAAGCAATGTTTCAGCCAATGGACCCCCGGGTAACCCGGAGGTCCATTGACAGAAGCAATGCCTGTTTTTGCTATGAGCAACCAGGAGGACCTGCCGTGCTTTGGATGCCATTCGATATGGCAATTGCGATTTCTACGCGCAATTAAGCCTTGATAATCACACAGTTCGAGACAGGACTTCTAATTTTAACTGTATTTATATTAAATAATCCTCGTTTCTGTTTCTGTTATACAGTGCCACTTCTTTGTGAACCACATAATTTCATTTTCAAATAATTTCCTATTTTGGATGCATGGCCTCATTTTCTCTGACATATATCTGTTTTTGCAAACCAGGTCACAGTTTAACGATTTCATTAATGATCTGATTCCAATACCAAATAATGAAAAAAAAAACTTCAATTTACTGTAATGACAGTGAACGTAAACACCCTAATGGCAGGAAAAGAAAATTATTATGACAGAAATTACAGTCGTAGCGCTGGATGAGAAACTGAAAGCCAATTTCCTTTTTTCCTCCTAACCATACCATGAGTATCAGATGTTAATGTCTCTTGCCCATGGGTACCAAGAAGGAATATAGACTGAATGCATAATATTTTAAGGTGATTAGAAGAGGGGAATTTAGTTTTTATTTGAAGTTCAGTTTTAATGATCGACTGTGATAATTAAGCCTTTAAACACCAAACTTCTGAATGGGATGTTCCACCGAACATTATTTATAACAAGATGGGCATATCTATTTTGCGTTTGTGTGGAGGTTCGGTTATAATTTAATCCTACAGATCTCGTTTAAAAAAAAAATAATCCCACAGCCAAATTTGGGTGTAAGATAAAATTGTTATTGGAAATGTGGGTATGGGATTAAATCATTATTGCAAATAGGGCTGTTGCCTGTGTAATTCAATTATTATTTGAAATATGGCTGTGGGATTAACTTTTATACCATGCTCGCCTATGTTACTACCTGTGAAAAGCCTGTATGTTAAATTTTAGCGTTTAACCCTACTACCGATGTAAAGCTTCTACTGCGGTTAAAAAAAAATTACACCTATAGTCGGAAATTCATCCAACTTTACCTTTGGCAAGAGGCAATTTGCCAACTTCGATACATTCACACTTCGCGATGTTTCCTTCAAACATACAAAGTTTTGCGGTACTATCTACTACGTGCAATGACTTATTAAGTTTAAAATACTCGTAGAATAAGGGTTTTAACCACTCGGCAAGCCTAGTGGTTAAAACTCTTATCCTACGCGTGGTTTAAATCTGATTACCGGCCCAAGTACCTATTTATTCTATATATTGTTGGAAACATGGTTCTGGGAATAAAGAATTATTGCAAATAAGGCTATGGGATTACATTATTTTTGTAAATATAGCTATGAGATTAAATTATTATTAAAAATAGGGCTGTTGGATTAAATTATTACTAAAAATAGGTCTGTGGGATTAAATTATTACCAAATCTTATCAACATTTCTTGTTTCTTTCTTCGTCCTATCATTGAAGGAGACATTTTCTTTTGCACAAAAAATATGCATATCGCATTGAAAGGGTTAAAAAAATAGCGTACTTCAGTCGAAATGTTGCGCTATGGAATTCCACCGCCCCACTCATTTTAATTTTTGTATAATGCTGTAAGGTTGCGAACATTGTTGAAAAATACTAGGCTGACTATATTTTCGAGGGTTGGTTAGACAATGACCAGCTGATTTCTGTTTTGAATGATTCGCCGGTTCCTCTATCGAAAATACTGGAACCTTTCCGAATAAGAAGAGAATCTAGTCTTTAACATGGGGAGCGAGGGAGACAGGAGCGAAACTACCAATAGCTGGTACCCGACGAATGAGATAATCGTTGTTGTTGTTATATGACTAACACGAAAATACCGCTGTAGCGGTTTGCCCGTCAATTCTGGCTCGCCAGAAAACGACAATCTCAATTTTTCCAAATCCATACCATGCCTGTCTCAAATGAGCATCTCGGGTGGCCACAGATGTCACTAATATTTGAAGTTTTTTCGAAGCGACAATTTTACAAACGCAAAATAAAACCCCGAGTGCCATGGTACTGAACACTCTGAACAAACAATCGCACTTTCTTTCTTGTGCACTTTCGCCTATGTACTGATGTCCATTCAACTGGATTGCTGGATCGTAAGCGGAAAACGCCACCAGTCAGACTGCTTCTCTCCCCACACCACTAAGATGAATCAATCAATGCAGTTACTCCTCGCATCGATGACGTTTGATGACGTAAAAGCGGTTATGCTGTGCATAACAGCTTTCATTCCATCACAAACGACGTAGTGTTTACCTTGCGCGAAAACCAAAAACACTGTTTTAACTTTCCAATTTCAGGACTTCGTTTTTAGTCAGTAATACTTCAATATGTGGTAAATATTCAACCTGAATTGCCAAGAAAAATGTGCACATTATCAACATATATATTTTTGACAGCCATCAAATTAGAATAAATTTAAAAAGTACGGGAGCCTACTAGGGCCATCATACGTAGCGGGGGATTGGGCATTGCGAATATTCGCAATGCATTGCAAATATTCGCAATGCATTGCAAATATTCGCAATGCATTGCGAATATTTGCATTTAACATTTCGAATATTCGCATTCAACATTGCGATTATTCGCATTCACATTGCGAATATTCGCTTTCAACATTTCGAATATTCGCATTCAACCCCTTGGGTCCAGCATGTTTAGTGGGAGCATTGCGAATATTCGCATTCACATTGCGAATATTCGATTTCACATTGCGAATATTCGCATTCACATTGCGAATATTCGCATTCACATTGCGAATATTCGCACTCAACATTGCGAATATTCGCATTCAACATTGCGAATATTCGCAATGTTGAATGCAAATATTCGCAATGTATTGCGAATATTTGCAATGCATTGTGAATATTCGCAATGCACGACCCCCCCCCCCCCCGCTACACATGCTGTTCCCAATGGACTTCCGTAAAAAGTGATCGGCAATTGCGAGGGGTCGGGGAATTGAAAGCGTTCGAGAATATTTTGGTTGTTGAGACTATTTACCTATTTATATGTAGCAGCTTCCATCCAATATAGCGACGGCGGAGACACTTTTATATATGTGACCCATGATCTTTCCAGCAATCCAATTGGATAGAGATCAATGCGCCTACGGTGTCTTGTTTGATCTACATGGTCCGCTTTGGACAACTCGGCGGAATCCGATGACCCAGATCAACTTACTGTTGTAATAATTTGTCTGTATACACGAAAAACACAAAACACGCTCCACGCACTCACTACATTTGTACAAACTAACTGAACAGAATGTGAAACCAATTTTTGTCCGAGTGTCAGTCACAACGAACACCTCAACAGTGAAAACCGACTAAAATAATACCCCGTTAGTCATCGGTCTCGAGACATTTGTAGTTCGGTTTCCCTGTTTCAAATATAGAACCCTTGAAAGATGTTGTTTTCCCAAGAACTGAACCGTTCTCACACTTACCATGCTGGTGCCCACAGACAAAAAGCGCACTAATCCAGCTACAAATGGATTGAGGTTCTGTAGTTTTCACACCGAAGGAAAACCACGGAATTGAACAATAGCTTTCAGTTCCTTCTGAAAAATCACCTGTAATAATACAAGATTATGTAAATTATATGTGTGAATAAATTTCCTAATTAGGTTATATGTTTGACATTTGAAAACCCACATGTTTGATCTGCTCTGTTGGCTGTTAGCGTATCTTCTTACATGTATACACATATTTTTACAGATTAGACAATCAAATTCTACAGAAAGTACAGTCAAACTCTTACCTCGGCTTGCGATTTTCTAAAGTTCTAAACCAGGCCAATGATGTCAACAATACATCGAAAAGGCAACTCTACTCTCGGCCTCTTCAGAAGAAAATCGAAAACATACATCACTTTTTTTAGCTCGACACCTGAATATGACACACTCACCTGGGATGTCAAATTCAAAAGCGAAAAAAAAAAAAATTGAGAGGGTCCTGAAATTAGCATAGCCGTCCATTTCAACGATGTCCGTTCAAGAGAAGAAGTCAACGTAAGCAAAATGCTAGACTACCTGAATCTGCCCCCACTAGAAGAAAGGAGGTCAACGACGCTTGATTTTTCGTACCATGTTGTTGAAGCGCTGGTAACAGCTTTACCACTGCGCCCATTTCTAACTCCATCGACACGAATGACATACGTCACTTGAAAAATTATTTCTTGAATAAGTAACTTCATTTAAGGAAATGACTCGAATAAGCTCCAAGATATCTGTCAAATCCCTCAATTTCTTAGCAATAATATTATTGTTAAATATATGTTATATTGTGGGCTGTTGTGCCTTGTACTGTTACTTTTTTGGTATTCAGTTCTGTAACGTATAGCATATTCATTGAATACAATATTGTTTAAACAAAAAGATTTCTTCTTTTCTTTCAAAGATATAGGTCAGGACTCATCATTCCGGTGAAAGGTTATAACCTTATTTTGTGACAAATATAATATTTGCATGACAATTATAGTGAATAACCACCAAGTAGCTTTGAGCAAGTATCAGACTCCCCAACTTACTAACTCGACACAAACAGATCTAGCAGCGGTTAAAAGAAAGTGCACCGTTCACTGGCAGTACGCCGTAGCACACAGCATCATCGTGCCTTCATGTGGGGAACTGGGATTAAAAAACAAAACATATGTTCGCCCGTTCTTGCTGTAAATAGTATTTCATAGGAGATGCAGTTTCCAAACTGAATTTCGAAAAGGCTGAAGGAAGTCATCCCTTTCGTCCTCAACTATTTGTTGCTCAATAAAAAGAGTTGTATCTGAGAGGGTTGAACACAACAGTAATTCCCATGTAATTTTGTGTGACAAGATACTAATACTAATCGAAAACTAAAACACAGTTTGGGAAGTTAACCCTTTACCTATCGTAAACCCAAAACCGGCCAGCGCTATTCTCAAAAATCGCCTATTAATTTTCATTATTTTTTTCATTTTTTGTCTCAAAAACATAGGTTATGACCCCTCGTTGGAACGAGCTCGTCGAGCTCGTTCCAACGAGGGGTCATAACCTATGTTTTTGAGACAAAAAATGAAAACAATTAGTTATTCAAGAATTATTTTTGCAAGTGTCGTCTGCTTTTCATGTTAGGTAAAGGGTTAAAGCATTACAAAACATCTTTGACTGCGGAAGATGGAATTGTTTCTTCGATAATATGTTATTTCCAAACATGTATATGAAGGCACAAATAGAGATTACACAAATCGAACTTTAAATGTGATTTGGAAAAAATGATCCAGCAGCAAGCTGAAGCTTATGTAAGCTGTCTCCATATCAGAAAAAACTGACGTTTAAGTTGACACAACGAAAGATCCCATTTTGCCATCAAAGCGGCAAGATACATGTAGTAATCCATAAAATAAGGTATCACTGAGAGAAGAATAACATAGTTTGAAAAATATTGAATGGCGAATGTTATAGTTAGAACAAAGGGTTTGTACTCATTAACTGGCCAAGTGCTAGCAGCCACCATGTACGCAGTTCGCATGGAAGCCATCTTAATAACATGGTGTGTCTATCGAGCTTGTGCTGTCTCATGAGGAAAATAAAGTATGTATTATTTGCTGTGTGCAACAAAGCGCCTCATGCAGTACTAAAGCATCGCAGACAGCGCCCGTTGCACGGAAGGGACGACATGTAATCACCTGTGAAATTTTAACTCGCCAACCTTAATGGCTGAATGGGGGAGCAGGTAGACAAATTCTACTGTATCGCTCTCTCATTCTGTACTAAAATCACAACAAAGGTAAATTATTCAATTGTTAGGTATTTTAGATCGAATTACTTTCCATTCTTGATTAGTTAATTAATCTCTTAAAAAATACGAACAAATTCTCTCGATGGCAGTTAAATTGTAAACATTACAAAACATTTCAACAACAAACATTCTTTTTCGGTTAAGTTATTGGCAATAATAAAGGTGATTTCGAAAGCAAGAATCAGCGAGTACTTTTTGTTTATGATACAATTAACATTCCTGTACTTTCTAGGATTTCATTTTTATATATTCTGGCGACCGACCAAAGCAACCAGTCACTTGTGATGAAATATTTACCAGTGAATATTGTTATGTTTGTAGGGCCAGAACCGGAAGAATTGAATACATTGGTCGGCTGTTCTCTTTGAAGTTAATAGGTATGTAATCTTCGCAATTTTGTCTCAGCTTTTGTCAGATTTAGTCCTCAAGAACTGTGATCAGACCAGCCGACAGGCATCGTGAAAGAAATGATCAGGCCGTTTTTTTCTGAATTTTAGGCTCACACTATATCCTACATCAATTATTTTAACAGGTTTTTCTAATTGGTTACAAGATAGTTCTTTTAGTTCTTGCTACTTCATAAACATTATAAGTTATTGTGATGAATTGACGGTAACATGTCTTGAGGTTTGCGGCTCGGAGTTTATGTTCAACCGAGACGCGAAGCGTCAAGGTTGAACATAAGCTCCGAGCCGCAAACCTGAGACCATGTTACCGTCAATTTGTCACAATAACGTATATGTTCCAATAAGACACTACCAATAGCTTAAAACCTACATCGTGAAACACGAGAGGCTTATTTACTAAACTTGTGATCGTTAAAAGTTGCCTTGTTCAAGGCAACTTTTAAAGATCACAGATTTAGTAAATAAACCTCTTGTGTATCCACGGTGACACTGGATAAATAATCAATAAATCAGATAAACTTATTCCAGCTCAGTTCAAATCGTAAATGGGTTTGTAATTTAAACAACACTTCATCCGGAACACCGTCTGCTGCACACGTGAAACATCCAGAAAAATGAAGTGGCTTGCTAGTCACTCCGTTGGTGAAGCTATTACAAAACGGGCGACGTCATTTCAAATATTTCGCGTTGTGACGTCAGACGGTAACATTTGCCACTTGAGCCGTAAACACAGAATATACTAAGCGAGCTCTCGTCCAATCAGTGGAGGAGGGTTTTAGTCTTATTGGAACATTCCGGCTCTGGTGTTTTTATAAGAAAACAGACAAAAACGCAAATCCCTCATTGTGATCATAAATTCTTATTTTGTTTATGAAATGTGAGTTTCGTATATCAAGCAGAAGGATAGTACACTACAGTATGTTGGGTAATCTAGGCCATATATGCGTATGGTGTCCAGGCATGTAAGCAGGATTCTAAAATAGAGGTTGCCCTAACCAGTTTTGGCGAGCGGGGGTCAAACGATATTTGGAAGGCCGTTTTTACGGAAGTCAAGTGCCTTTCTTAACCTTGATCCTTTGGTCATCACCCCACCTCCCATTTCGTTCCGGATAGTGGGAGGAGGAGTGAGGACCGGGCAGTCATCGTTAGGACTAGACCTCCTCTTTCCAAGAAACTTTTGCAAAATTCAATGCTCTAAGAGCGAAGTTGAAGCATTGATAGCGCGTGTAGCCCTATATTAGAGACCATTGATTGCACGTTAAATAATGAAATATAACGTTAATAAACCATAGCACTGAAACCGTACATATACAGAACCGCACATACGTTTAAATTGGCTAATAATTATCGCACGAGATTGCTTTCGCCCAGGATATCACGAGCCTTAACCCACTCAAACGTATGTGCGGTTCAATATTTATCACACATCTCTCATGAAACAACCAGTCTACACGAAAATTGAACTAAAAGCACTTTCTACGATGATAGTTGCCGCTTTTCGTTGCAAAGAAGACCGTTAATGGGCGGGGAACCAACCCTACTTTACTTTTTAATTTTTACGGCATTCAATTGGTCAGTGATCAGTGTCACGGTCACGATGAAGGAACTTCAAATATTGACAAAACTGCAGAGAGTAACACAACAAAAACTTTTTAAATGGCTAATAATTGTAGCACACTCCCTCATTATATGACCAGTTGTGAAAAGTATTTGTCAAGGAACAAGCAGTCAGAATATTATTTTTATTTTGTAAATTTTTGACTTGAATCTGAATGTTTAAATATCTCGGATAAACAAATCTAAATGAGGAACTTGGAATTTCCAAGCGCTCTCGACCCCGGTGCATTCGACCAATGATGATGTGATTTATTTAGACGGGTTCCGTCTCTGCTTACGTTGGAAACGAAATCGAACGTGTTTTGTGTCACCACATGTGCGATACAACTTTATTTTTATCGTAAGGCAGAACAGTGGAAATTCCATGTTTTCCGTTAATAGGTGTATGATAAATAAAATTCTTACTCCAGTCTAACTAAAGTTCAATACCGGAAACGGGGGTTTCACAGCTCTGTGGTTCCGGGTTCTCAAAGTAAATCACAATAGCAGGGAAATTCATAGATCATGGTGCCATTGATTGCGTATTATAGTTTTTGAGATTACGGCGAATATCAGTTTCTTCCGAGACCAGCATGGCCGTTGGAGCTATGGTATAATCTCGCGAACGGGAATTCCCCGGTTACCGGTTCTGAAAATGAGTACTGATGCCTGGGAAATTCATAGACTAGAATCGGGAATCGAAGGTTGCTGAGCACAACCCTTGATTCCCGGTGTGACAGGAATGATAGTCCGTAGGAAAATTAGTCCCTCTGGACTATTATTCCGCGGAATTATAGCCCTAGGTCTACCATTTCTAGGAATAGTAGTCCGGCGGACTACTATTCCTAGAAATGGTTCTGTCCTATGAAGTTCCAGAATATCAGGACTGATATTCAGAAACGGCAACCGGAAATTCCCAGCATCGTGATTGACTTTCAAAAATGAGAACCAGAAAATTCCCTTTCCCGGATTAAACCCTAAATCTAACTCTTTGGTCATACCTTTTAGGGCACTGTCAACAGCATAAGCTTCAGCTCAAGGGCATATGGAGTACTAGGAACCAGGAAGGGCACGGGCATAAAAGGGCGTCGGTACACGGAACAGTGTCACTGGTGACCTATGTGCCTTAGTGGAATGATAGGAGTACAATACACAAAGCTATGTTTGGGGATAACACCCGCCTACATTTAGAAAAGGACACATGTTTTACTCCATACTTAACGAATTTGTTGCCACCCGGTGGAGAAATTTATTAAACATGGAGTCAAAAATGTACACATTTCTTGCTTTAACGGCTGTAGTAGAGACATATCATACGAGGGAATCCTCGGTAACATCTTAAGCGAAAACAGTCTGTGCAGCCTTTTCCTGCTAATTTCCAATAATATGGCTATGACGAGAATACAACAGATAAATGGAAATCACAAGGAGTGCATTTGTGTCGTGGGAGAACCCCCACCCCCACCCCTTCCGACTCTCTGATGGTTGTGGTATCATGGTAAAAATATATTGGTACTGTCTGTCTGTCTGTCTGTCTGTCTGTCTGTCTGTCTGTCTGTCTGTCTGTCTGTCTGTCTGTCTGTCTGTCTGTCTGTCGGTCTGTCGGTCGGTCGGTCGGTCTGTCTGTCTGTCTGTCTGTCTGTCTGTCTGTCTGTCTGTCTGTCTGTCTGTCTGTCTGTCTGTCTGTCTGTCTGTCTGTCTGTCTGTCTGTCTCATCCATTTCTGGATCTGGATAACATTTGGGGAGCACGTACCCTTTTTACCACACGGTTCCCACGTCCCTGCGGGTATAAAGAACTGGGCAGAAATGTTTATACGCGCAGATGGGACATAAAGTCTAATCCGTCATAAAGGTGTACTTTGGGCAAAGTAGAGTTTGAACTCTTTGATCCTGAAACCCAACCTTTGCACAGATAAACCATAGAGTGCCCAGAACTTACCAGGGCATAGCAGTTCAAAGTTTGGTTTTGATATCCAAAGTCGTTATTGTTTGGTAACTACATGTACATAATGAGATCGATCTCAGTGTATTTAATCAGTGCAGCCATTACGTCTTCGTAGTTTCGAAAGAAAACAAATCTGGTGAAAAGGCATAAGCGGTACACGCAAACTGGAAGACCAGTGCCTCAAACTTTGTTTGTACTTCTAATGCGTTTTCATCGATTATGGGGTATTGCAGTTTGTATAGAGAACTTGACACGGCGTCTACGGAACCTGCAAAAATAATACAATGAACGCTCACACCACCAGTAATCGTGTATAATTATGTGACGTATTCACACTGTTTCCATTTCTATGAACCGGAAAGATGAGAAAACCTTACATAATAAGGTCACGTAATTCCTTTTCAGAACACACAGGACCGCATTGGTTTCAGGCTGTCAGTCTTCCGTTTTTTACAGTGCACATGTACATACACCCAATGCTTTAGGGGTATCTCAGTGGTAATCTTTTTTCCAACACTTTATCCCAACTGACAAAGTGGAAGTGTGGTGTCTCAGTCTGCTCAGGGACACTGCTTGTCTATGGGGCACACAAAGCTCTGATACAGCAGTCTCATTATGTACGGAATTCGACGCTGTATTGGCCTGGAACCAGTTTAGCCCTTAACCCTTTGCCTAACATGAAAAGCAGACGACACTTGCAAAAAAAGTTCTTCAACAACTAATTTTTTAAATTTTTTGTCTCAAAAACATAGATTATGACCCCTCATTGGAACAAGCTCGTCGAGCTCGTTCCACTGAGGGGTCATAACCTATGTTTTTGAGACAAAAAATGAAGCAATAATGAAAATTAATTGGCGATTTTTGAGAATAGCGCTAGCCGGTTTGGCCGTTACGTTCGTCTGTGTTTCGACTCACTTGTCTGGAATATTTCAGATGGTCGGAAAAGTGATTTGAATCTTCAAAATACCATAAAGTTCAGTTTCTATGAATCACCGCAAGAAAAGTTGCCCAATCAAGACTTGTTTTGACTGACTTTTTGATGACATTGCCATTAGAAATAACGACTTACACCGCAGCTGCAGCTGTATGATTACGTTGTGTAGTTCCACTAATTGTGTGAATATCATATATTATCACCCCACCGATTGTATAGCTTCTTTATTCGTTAACGGTCGACAAGCCCCGCTATTATACATTCATACATGATACACCCTCCCCACTCCACCCCACCCCCACCCCCATTCGTAGTGCACACGTACAATACATTAGAGCTTATCAGTTACTGTTCGCGGTAAGCCAAGTCTTTTCCACAAGTGCACTTCATATCACTGGCGAAAAGTGGCATGCACTGCCGAAAAGTGGAATGCACTGCCCCCCTGCTAGCCACATGCACGGGAGGGGGCAGCTTCCACACCACCTCCGGCGTCCCTGGGTTCTTCAATATCTTACAGATAAATTATAGCAAACCTCCCATTGCCATCCATTTGTGAATTCGGTAATGAATCGAAAATTGTAGAGCAACAAAATAATGGTTTGCAATTCAAGATAATGCAACGCCATTGTCCCGGGCAAGCCCATGTGTAAAGACAATATGCAAAAATCCCACAGGAATGAACAAAACAATGAGTATTCGAAGGTAATGCTTAAATTAAAAGTATATTGAAAGAATTGATCAGTATGGCAATTTGTATAGCTTAAGTTTGAATAAAACATTGCTGAATAATTTGTAACTAATTATATTTACTTAGGTGCCATTTTTGTTGTTTGGTTTCCAATTGTTGTAAAGTGATTTTATATTACAAGTGAACTTACCAGCACGAAGAAATTCACGCAGACAGTTTTCACATCTGTTGGGTAAAACAAATTCATATTCGAAAAGTAAAATGTGAAATTATTTTTTTTAAAGTTTCCATTGCACCTCATGTTAATGTTTTTGTCTTCCAATAACCAGGTATATCTGTTATAAATACACAAAAACATCATAGTTTAGGCGTCCCAGGTCAAAGCCAAATCTTCAGCCAATTTTTTGAATATTTTATGCAAGAGTGTATTTCGCTTTTCTTTCAGATTGTTCATATGGTCGACGACCATCAAACACTGATGTGTGAGTTCTGAGGGTTAAATGCATTGTCTTTGGTGTATTTAACCTTGCAGCCTGAGGTGAAAACACTCGGTGACTTAGAAAACTCTGTGTTTTTTTAATAATATGAATTGGCACACACTGGCAACTCAGTCTTGTCCCTCTGCACGCTGATAACAAAATAATGAAATTTCAAGTGACATTCTCCCATAATGCAGCTTGGAAGTTTAACCAATTCAGGCTGATTTGAGAAAACTCAATAAGCTCTACACTCTAAAATCAGTTGGGTTAAAAAACAACCCAAATCAACTGGGTTGAGTTAATATGAACCCATCTGGGTATATCAAAGCAGATAGAATTGTTAACCTGGTAGTTGTATTTGGGAAAAAATGCAGCTTGCAGTTTTGATATTTCGACATCAGTTCCAGGGTGTTAACATAAACCGTTATTATCAATTATTAATCGTCCTCCAACATGTAGCAAATCTGCGATATAGACACGATTACAGCTACTGTTAATAATGAATGTTTGATATTAAAGCCAAACATATTCCAGCGAACATTCTATTAATTTCATTACCAAGCTGCATCGATTTCCTTGGTTAAGCAAACTCAATTAGTGCTTTTAATCCGCTATACACGAATGTTAACGCATAGAAAAGGTTGGAAGTGTACTGTCGATCGAGATGGCGAACGACAACCCGGCAAGGAGGACTGCTATTAATTTAACCCTTTACCCAACGAATCGCCCGCATCCGCCCGCGTAATATGCAAATTCAGAAGCTGAAAAAATATTATTTTTCGAAACATTTCAACAAAACCATATCATGTGACCCCTCTTTGGAACGAGCTCGTCGAGAAAACGCTTGGCGTCATTTATCTGAAATGTGTCAGAAACAAAATTCAGTTCAGCTAATTATACAATAACATGATTTTCGAGGGCGTTGGGGTACATTACTGGACCGCCATCTGTGATTAGCAGCCTTAAGAACGAGTTTCAACCCTTTTAGATTTATATTATTTTGTGAACAGAATCAATGTGAAACACCATTTATTAAGCAATTTAAGGCAGAACACTTTATATTTATCTCAATCAACACCAATGAAAGGGGAATATAAAGAGATTTCTAGGAAGACGAAATGACGAAATGCGCAAAACGTCAGCGCGCTAACCGATCGGCGGGCGCTAATGACTAAAATTGCCATTAGCAACCGGCTACGCTTTAAATCTTTGTTTCATGTTTATTATCCGTCCCCCTTACAGACTGCGTAAATTAGTATTAATATCAATGTAGCGCACAATGAATTGATAATAATGAATTATGAGATGACAGCTGACCCTCCATTAGCAAGACTACTATTTCTCGATCCCAATGTTTCTGCTGGTCCTTTAGTGTAAATATGTGCAGAAACTCCCACCTGTGAGTGAGTTTGAAAACCATGGCTTTGCATGGAAACCGGGGTAATATCCTGATCTAGTAGTGTTTTACCCTCGTGGGTTGGGCAGCACCATGGTAAAATCACAGTACAGTTGCCGTGGACTGGTCGTAATTTTCGCGTGGGCAGTGATGTCTGCATGCATTTACCAGGTAATAGAAATCAACGGCCAAAACCGGCCAGCGCTATTCTCAAAAATCACCAATTAATTTTCAAAATATTTTCATTTTTTGTCTCAAAAACATAGGTTATGACCCCTCGTTGGAACGAGCTCGTCGAGCTCGTTCCAACGAGGGGTCATAACCTATGTTTTTGAGACAAAAAATGAAAAAAATTAGTTATTGAAGAATTTTTTTTGCATGTGTCGTCTGCTTTTCATGTTAGGTAATTAAATATTTGATGATTATTCCTACAATTAGTATTTGTATTTGGAATCTAATATTATGGCATCCGTGGAAATATTGACTACCCGTGGAAAACGGTTAGCGTGCTGTAAATGCGTACTGTGATTGTAGGCTACATGCCCTACTGGTGTTGTCAAGAGTCTGTAAGAAAAATACTAGGGAAGTACCATGATAAAATTGCATACGGGAACAAGCGCCTATTCACCCACCAATTATTTCAAACAACGCAGATCCTCTGCCAATCTGTGCCGACAACACCAGGACACGAGCTGCGTGTGAGAATGGTGTCATAAAAATAATACTGGATATTTTTGCACTTTCATTGGCACTTGTTTGGGGGTGCGGGGGGGGGGGGGGGGGTCGGTACCAAAAAAATGGAAACAGACAGCTTACAAAATGCTTTCAATAATGATATTAGATAACTAAATGGTACGAAATAGATATAAATACGCTGTTGTGTTGACAAATAAATTTATTCCCACAAGATTTCTTCTCGAGAAAAAATCTATACTCTTCAAGAACAGCAAGCACGCAATTCGTCGATTAAGTATCGTTTGATAATTCTCAGACATGGATACGGGGGTTTGTATTTCCGGAGAATGCTGAAATTGTAGCTCATTAATCTGCTTGTTCTGAGGAATATATTGGTGTGCCGTAATTGTTTAATATCAAGGTGGAAGGGCATAAGTTGTTCTTTTTGAAGAGGCATTATTATTTACTGAAGGTACGGCGATTTTCATTTCGCAAATAATAATTGCACCAATAGCCCTATGCCTAAGAGTGCACAGTGGCCCATTGATTAGAGCACTGGAGTTCAAACTGAAAGGACGATGGTTTGATCCTGGCCCACGCCATCTGCGCTATGCCATTGTGTTTGGCACTTAATCACAAGTGCCCACATGGGGGCACGGTGACGCCGTTACTAATGCGTTTGTCGATGGTGCATTAGCCTCCAACTGCTGCTAATTCTTCTGGTACCTGGTTAGTAAGTTGTAGAGTCTGAAAGTTGCTCGGCAGTTCTCCCTGGGTACTTCGGCTTCATCCACTCGTAAAACAACCCGACATGATGTAACCCTGGTTGTTGAAAGTGGCTTTCAACCACAGTAAACAAATAAACGTCTATGCATAAATAGACAGAACGCGACGTGTGTTTGAATCGGTGGGTTTATTACAAAACCCATGCATTAAAATTCATTTAAATAAACAAATTTTAATTCCGATGTTCAAACCCAAAAGTGAAGAATCCGTTTGTTTTGACTGAAGCTGTACTGATCAAATGGATAGATACAAACTCAAAACAACCTTTTCGGAACCAGTGTTTGTTGAAATTTGTATCGCTGTTTCTCTTCGGCTGGTGCCCATTTACGCCTTACCATTTGGTGGCTATTACTGTTAGTAAAAATATAAGTACAAATTTGTGCAGATTTGCAAAACAGCAGAGAGAAACAATTTTAAAAGAAGTTCAAAGCATGTCAAGATGTACGAAGATTTGCCGAAATAATGTTGACCAATTTAGATATAACGGGATCCTCAAAATGAGACGGCCACGGGACTGGGTTAATGTTTTGGTTGAAAATGATTGGGTTTGTTTTAAATATTATCTAATTTTTTGTGAACCGACTTTATTTTGCTTTGGACGTTTTCGTTTTCACACTATGCGACAGACGGTCGATAATTGTATAACGAAATTTGGAAACTTTTCGAAGCGTAACTAATGACTCAATGGGAAAAGGAACAAGTAGAACGGTGCTGGGAAATAAGTTCCGGCTTGTACATGACCCATTGAATACAAAATCATTTATGTCATAGCGGCCATTCCGTTAAACACAAGGGTTTAAAGTTGAATGGATGTGTAATAAAAAAACAAAATAAACGAATAAACGAAAGAGATGAAAAAGAAGAGAAAAAAGAAAAGAAAACAATCTGATACAGTACGGACCTCGCAAAAAGCGGTCATCGGATAGCAATTTGGTCACTACCCACTCAAATCACTGGTGACGATTTCATAAATAAAATACTGCTAAACACAGACCAAAGTAATAGAAACGAAAGCAACATAGTCATGTGTTTCAATAATCAAGCATTTCTTTTTCGACAAGCGAGATTGTATATTATTATAGGGTGGAAAGTGAGACCCAGTCGCGTCCAGTCGAAATTCTCTGTTCGCCATTGTAATCACAGAACTGTACATGTATATTTGTTTTTGACGCCAATAGTGTCCATATATCATTTTATACATTATGATGTCCCCCGTGAGATTTTTTTATTGGGGTTTAACGTCACTTAAGACAGCCATGGTCACCTCGTTTCGGACAGTTGTACGGGTGGAGGAAGGGGGAGTACCAGGAAAGAACCACCGAGCAACGGCTATAAACTGTCACAGTCAGACTCCCCAACGTACTAACACCGCACAAACAGGGTTAGCATTGCTGGAAGACAAGTGTACCCTTGACGTGCTGTACTCCTCACTACACAGTGCCACCGTGTTCCCACTTGGCTTATCGGGATTAAGTGCCTTACCCAAGGACATAACGCACGAGCCGTGTACCTTTCGATGTGAAGTGCAATACCGTAACCACTGAGCTCCCCCCCCCCCCCTCCCTCCACGAGAGAGTTGCGCTGTTAAAGTTAATCAAATGATTAACTGACTGTAAAGACCGAAACTTATTCACTGTCAATGTTTAACTATTACCCGCGGGTCATTTGTCGTGTCTACCAAAATATGGAACATGATATTGCTATGTGCAATAGCCATCTTCAGATAGGTATCGAAATAATTGTGAGTGAGAACAAGAATAGACGTGTTGCACAGCTTCACGAAAAATGGCATCTGTCATGAACGTGGGCGACATTGGTTTGGTACCTATTCAAAAAACTGGTAATTTCGAGAGCCTATGCAAGCTGAGCTTGGCCTTGCTATTATACCTGCAGGGTTGCCATGCAGTTGCCATTAGAAGAGCAGACAGAGACTGTCGATCGGAAGGATCGCGACTGAGTCGTGATACGCTCGAAATTCTCCATACGTTTTCTTCGTCGCAACAATGTGGAATTTTACCATTTGAAAACGAGACGCAAAAACATTTCATATTAGATGCTATTTTCACTTGTTTTTCATAATTTAGTAAATTCCCATTACCATATTTATGAAATCTCGATCCATTTCTGTTCATGTGTCGCGACGAAATCACAGTCTCTGTTCAAGAAAGAAATCGTTTTTGCATTGATAATACTGTATCGCCCAAACGTGACGTGGAAGCGTCTTTTCACGATTAGCAAAGAAAGGCAATGGGGTATAATTTCAAAAAAGTATGGTGGAACATTCAGGTACTAACAAAACGCAGTCAGAGCAACAATGGCCACGAATTACGGTGTATCCTTCAACAAACAACTGTCCTGAATTAGATGTATCCTTCACCATTAAAAATATTGTCTTAAACCTTAAACTAGTGAAGTTACGTTTCTTGTGGATCGCACTGGTCATTAGCCTTGGTTACTGGTATTTCCAGTAGCCAGTACTATAAAACTTTTACAATTGTATTTTCTAGAATTGTATTTTCTATTTATAAATATAACTGACTAAAATGAATCATTAGCATTTAAAAGATATGGCAATTTGCCAACTGGCAAATTGCCAGATCATTTGAAAATGCAAATGGTTCATTTTAACCCATTTAAAGTCATAACTAGAAAATATAACTCTTGAAGCTACAGTTGTAAACGTTTCATAGTATTGGACCCTGGTAAAGCAAATAACTTGTCACAAACACCAGCGCCAATATAGCCAACTTGAAGTTTGGGGGAAATTGATTAGTTCCGTGTAACAATGGTAGTTTATACACTAGATCCATGTGATAATTCGAATTTGATTCGACGCGAATCGAATCGAATCATTTTGGCGATTTCGAATCGCATCGAATCGAATTTCAAAGCTTCACACGGTCCTAATGTTAACTTAAATCACCAGCAAGAAATATTAACACAATAGGACTTTTTAATACAAAACTGCATAACCCTAGTGGGTGGTGGTAACATAAATCAATATGCTTACCTTTAATATTCTTGTTCAGGCACCGAGGGTTGTGGTGACGGCGCGAGGGGAGGGGAGGGGGGGGGGGGGTACTCACCCCACTCTACGACATAAATTTGAATATTAGAGATTGGATGGTCAATAATTGTACAGTTAGAAGATCAGTCAATCTGCAGTGCAGATATAACTCTGAATAACGGTCCGAATTGTATTTCTCACTGGATAATCGAATTCTGGAAGACATTTCCTAACTTATACACGACTTTCAATCAAATTTCACACCCCAGCTAATAACCAGTTAAAATCGGAATTGCGTTATTGGTTTAACATTGCCTTGTGAAGTTTTGGAAAAAAGAAAGATTTGTGCTAGCAGTTACTGTCATATGTAATACTTAGTCCAGGTTACGGAGTGTCTTTGGGCAGTCGGGCGCGTAGCCAGGATTCTATAATGGGAGTACACTACCCATTTTTGGGGGGTGGGAGGTAAAGGTTACATTCGAAAAATCGTTGTCTGAGGTTTCGGGAGCCTCCTCCAGTCCTAATTTTGACCCTCCGGCCAACGCCCCCTCCTCCCACTTCCCTTTAGGACAACGATCGGATGTTCCTAGCTAGGACCAGCCTCCCACACACCCCGAGAAAAATTTAAAAATTGAGTGCTCTAAGAGCAAATTCGCAGCGTGTGTAGCCCCTATACTGGCGACCATTTTGGGGCTCTGTGTTGTGTGGCCTGCCTCATTTAATTTACTTCAGGGGAATGCCAGGCAGTGAACAGTTTTTTTTATTTTAATTCCTTCTCTGTACGCGTGCCCAGTTTGAAATTCAACTTTCTTCACCCCCCCCCCCCCCCCAAGTCACATTCCAACAGGCACCCATTCCGAAATGTCGACGGTGTGTTATGAACCCCAGGGAACGCATTAAGCCTTTCTATTCAAATCACAGTCTGTTCAATGTAATGGCATCAATTGATTCTTTTCTCTTTGTTATTGCGTGGTGCAAAACGCAACATGACGACAGGTTGCATACACCCATTTGTGGAACATACGTGAAAGTTAGTAAATTACATTCCATTATTGCATGGTTAAAAGACACCCTGAAGTTTGTTTTGATATGTTTGTTTTCACACGGTTTCCATTCTAATGCAACAAAATAGGACCAGACAATTTCAGCATCATTGTCTTACTTAGAATAATGACGTATTGGTGCCTTGCGCAGTCACTACAAGTGGAATGCTCTCATGTGCCATAGTGCTGAAGCATCCATCCAAGCTCCTTGTAACGACATGCCATTGGTACCGGTATGCACTCCAGTGACATTTGGTAGCCGCCCTCTCCAACGACACCTAGTGCTATTTGTTTTCAAAATGTATTTCGATCATTTCAGGGCCACTATAGGGACACCTTATGTTTTTTTTCACAGACACATTGTACTGGAGCATTGCAGAAACACCACATGATGGATTATGATATACCACCAACCCCATGGGAAATGTTGTACAACGCTTCCCATGAAGTGTGGGTTATGATTTATGCCGCAACCCATCATATGTACCGTATAGTTTCCCAAACCCGGCGTATCTATACGTTTCTGGACGTTTTTGTGTAATGAAAGTTTTCCAAATGAATTACACTTTGTGTCCTTAGAACAAAATCAGGTGTATCCAGGGTGGTCCCCTACGCGGGTACGTATGCCACAGCAATGCAAAGCAAAAGCGTAATGGGGGAACTCCAGGAAGAAGATGTATTCTGGCCAACTCAGGTCAGTCTTATCATTGAAAAACTCGACACGCGATTCCGACTTGTGATTTAAATCAGTATAATTTTTTTCCTGGCTCCAAATAAGCAACTGAGAATGCCAAAGACAGGTTATTTTTCGCCCCCTCTTAGTTGACGCGAACTACATTTGATGATATAAGCTCTTTCTGTAATTGTCAGCAATACTGGTCATCTGAACTAGAACATATGCCATTTTGAAAAAGGGTATGAATATTATATTACCATATCAAAGGTGGCAGTAAACGTTCGATATTCCACGCAAATATAGACTTGAGCAAAGGAAACGACGATTTGAAAAACAACAACGTCAGTGCTAACTAACATATGTTTAGAGACGAAACGACAATTCATTGATACCATAACGTCAGTTGTCGTTTTTCTTTAGCATGTTGTTTTCACTAAAATATTCTTAGTGAAACAATATTTTAGTGATGTGAATTGAAACCCAAATTGATGCGAGTTCAAATAATATTGCAGGCGATATGAAAACTGTCCACGCCCTTTCTAACTTTATAAATAGAAACTGAATGAGTCACATGTCATTTTCAAGATACAAGTGTCACAGGGAACTGTTTTAGATGGTACAGTATCTTACTGGTCAGCGAGTCAGGCTTGTTTTTCGTGACCCACATCTTTTGCATTGTAGTTTGAGCAAAACACCTAACATCACGTAATCAAACGGAATTGCGATGACAGAGTGTGCCTTCAGTCAGTGCGACCTGTTATCAAAGCACATTTCATACCGGTTAACCCTTTACCTAACCTGAAAAGCAGACGACACTTGCAAACAAAAATTCTTGAATAACTAATTTTTTTCATTTTTTGTCTCAAAAACATAGGTTATGACCCCTCGTTGGAACGAGCTCGTCGAGCTCGTTCCAACGAGGGGTCATAACCTATGTTTTTGAGACAAAAAATGAAAATATTTTGAAAATTAATTGGCGATTTTTGAGAATAGCGCTGGCCGGTTTTGGCCGTTACATTTGGGTAAAGGGTTAAAACGTTGAACAGTCTGATAATTGCGTCACGCTCAACAGCGTTTCTGCCCGGCTACTCCGGCTTCTCTCGTCGCAAACGGCCAACTCCAAAACTAAAATAGCACCAGCTGGGAGTAGCAATCGCGCTATCCCCATACACATTTCACTCGGCTTTACAGCCTGACAAAAAACTTAGTTTCATACGCGTATCTTCAGAGAGACGGAGTTGAAGGAGTTTCCCCATGCTTGAGCAATTGTGATCAATTTTATTCGTCTATGGAGCCTTCACATTCGAAATTTTGACGTGATGCAGAAAAAATGGTTTGTCCTTTAAGAATTGTTGCGAATCCAACATTTTAGTTTACGTTGGATGGGAAACCTATCAGCTGCATTGTACGCAATAAGATGAATAAGATACAGTACCACCGCCATGGACTGGTCACTTTCCACGGGTGGGCAATATTTCCACAGACGCAATAATATTAATAAATATTAATAATTAATAATCATCAAAACCGGTGCTTCATTAATTAAAATTTTGCTGATGATGATTTTTATTTCCTGGTAAACGTATGCGGGCTCATCACTGCCCGAGCGTGGATAACGACAACCCCACAACGATTGTTTTGCCTGTAGTCATCTCTATAATTGCAGATAAAATCTTCTACTCACAGAATTCTCTGTTACCTCGATGTAGAAGGAAAGCCGGCTGAAGGGACAATGTTTTTAATCAAGCCCTCACACACCCAGTCTAACTATGAAAGGAATTCTACGCTAGCACCAGTCTAGCCCTTAGATTGACCATCGCCCATGTTTAGATACATTCGTATTAAATATTTCAGTAGGTCACAAAAGCGAATCAGCTATTCGATTTTTCGGCCAAATGATATATTCCTGACGACTGAATCTAAGAAATACTTTAAATATTCCTTTAAATCAACCCAAGAACTGTTGCCTATCGAGACTTGATTTGACCCAATCTTGAGGACATTACCATCAGGAATGAAGACTCATTACAGCTTTTATAATTACGCCGCGTTCCACCTATTGCGTTATTATCTTGATGTTTTCAAGACGTATCCAATACTTGTTGACTGGAATATCTGTAAGTAGGGTACGAAAGAATATCTATATATCTTTGTGAGTAAAGACCCTCTACATTACAATTCATTAGCCGAATCCAATGGTGTTTGCGCGCCGGAGGCGTGCAGGGACATTTTGGGCCAAGCCCCTTTCGACTCTGCATTCATCAATGGTAGTCTACGCCCTAACTCCATGAAAAGTGAATGAACAAACAACCCATTACACGTGTCTCAGGAAACGTTAGATTCCTTACACAACTATACCTGTGGCCTGAAAGCTTGGTTTGAAATGACTGTGTTTTGAATATACAGGGCCCAGTAACACTTGACGTGCGTAAAGTTTGCCTAAAACAATGGCTTCTATGTCTAAATCAAACGGGTCACAGGTTGTCCACCAGTATTAGAAAATACGCTAAACCAACCAAACCTACATTTCTCAGTGGGACCGTCATTTTCAATTTTGTTTACAACAAACAGGCGAAGCCATTCTGCCTTTGTAGAGAAATCCAATGATAATGTAATCCTGCATCCAGTCGATGACGTTGGATTAAATTATTACTGATTATCACTCTCGCTTTAGTGTCCATTATGTCGTCTGCATGTCGAATGCCAAATTTTTCGTCATTCAAAAACGTTCATGCACATCGCGTCAAACGCCCCAACAATCATTTTAGCAGATATATCCGAGATTATGATTAGAGAAAAAGGAAAAAAAATAATGGTACATTTTGTTTTAACTCCCCAGAAAAAGCGTGATGAAAATAACAGGAAGATGCCACAAGAATATGTTCTATCAACAGTAATTTTTGTAATTTTTAGAATCACGTTACGAAACATATTTGATCCATTCGTTTAGGACTACTCATATTTTCACGTCATTGTAACATTCAAGTATTCTCATGTCTAGCTTTTGCTGGTTATATGACTAAAATCTTTTACCAGTGAATCTCTGTTTTGCCGAATGGACTGGGAATTCCATGGTGTAGAATTGTTATAACCGAATAAACGACAAGATGGTGTTCTGGTCATTTGATGCTAGACACTGGCTTTATCAAAATATGTTCATCACTGTGGGGTGATGGACTGATCAAACAGTCTTATCAGTTTTGTTTTTGATCTAATGACATTACCAATCGCCAACATTCCTCGTACAGACTGAATGTATAAATTAACATAAAACAGTCCTGGTAATTCATCCTTGTTTCCTTGGCAAAAAAAAATGCTGTGGAAAATTGCTGCTTCTACGACAATTGCTGTGAAGGATGTTCGATTGTGTAAAAATCATCAGGAGGCAAGGCATACTCTCAATTGCCATGTATATGTAGAATGCGGTGAAGTGAAAACTTTCAAGTAACTTTAACATTTGAAAGTAGTTCGAGATACATGTGCATATGATCACAATCAATGTGCAGAAACTTTCACTCAATTAGATAAATGCCAATATCATGAACAATGTGAATGCTGAGAAAAAATCTTAGAAGTAAGCAGGCGACTTGCTCAATATGTATAGTGTGAGTGAAAATAAGATGCAGCATAACCACAAACTAAGTATCTCACTGCTTCTATGTTGATAACACCAGAATCTGACATCAGTTTCTGGAAAGCGCTCTAAGAGCTGATGTCAGATTCTGGTGTTATCAACATAAAAGCAGAACACAGTTTCTAGTGCTTATGCTGCAATTTGTACTGTTAATTGTAAGATCAGCAATACAACATAGTGCAACCCACATGGTTTGATTCCTTGCGTAACCTGGGTGTTGTACAAGTACAGCCACAACAAGACTTTCTGAAGAAGCCATCCTCGACAGTATTTTCGCTGAGGGTATTTTTCGTTTTTGCGGCATTTTCCTCGGCACTGCTGATTGCTGAGGGTGAATTACCACGGCTGCATAAAATATGATTTAATTCAGTTGAAAACAATATACAATTCTGTGATCGCAAAGGGGGCCACTTTCTAGGCTCTATCGTGGTCTGAAGTTGCCACAAAATGTCAAAAAAATGGTATAAATTTCATAAATAAAAACCGAAAACCATACCCAATCAAGAATTTCAAACGAAAATAGCATCTGAGAATCAAAATTCTCGCACTTCTTTTTCGACAAGTGAGATTCTAGTGTTGTGGGGTTGAAAGCGGTCAGAGAATTACGACCGAACCGCGATTGGGTCACCATCTGGGGCCATTACTATAAAACTTTTACAATTGTATTTTCCAGAATTGTATTTTCAAGTTATGACTTTAAATGAGTTGAAATGAACCATTAGCATTTTCAACGATGTGGCACTCTGTCAGCCAGTATTGATAGAAATCCAGTAATCAGTCAGTGGGCACTGAGATTAGTGGAATAAAGTTACTTACCCATTGCTGTCACAATTTACTTCTCTTTCTTTTATTCCTGTGTTTGCTTTTTTCCATTTTCTCACATAAAAAAGTCTATGACCACGTTTTTCATTCCTTTAGCTTATTTGTTTTCCCAGGAAAGCCGATCTGATTGTTGGCCCAGAACAGAGAGTATTGCGACTTCAAAAGCGATATATTTCCCCATCAAATCGCGTTCTGGTCGCGACACATTTACTTCAGCGGGCCGAGATTTGATGGTAAAGTACCACGAAATCAAGATCAGATCAAAAATAAAACAAACGCGAATTGCATGCGGGAATCAATATTCTCACATCTCTATTTCGACTGTGAGATGCTACAATCCTGTGCGGAGGAAAGCGAACAGAGAACCTCGACCAGAGGACAAATACTATAAAACTTTTACAATTGTATTTTCTAGAAATGTATTTTCTAGTTATGACTTTAAATGGGTTGAAATGAATAATTAGCATTTTCAAAGATCTGGCAATTTGCCAATTGGAAAATTGCCATATCTTTTAAAATGTTAATGATTTAATTATGCTCACAAATAGCACGTCGATCTGCGCGTTAATCTACACGTTATGGCCATAATAAGGCTATAAAATTCTGTATATGTGGCCTGTGCACAAGGAATGTCTCAGCCAATGGACCTCCGGGTAACCCGGAGGTTCACGGGAGAAAACATTGCCTGTGTTTGCTATGAGTAACCAGGAGAACCTGTCGTGCTTTGGATGCCATTCGATATGACAATTGCGCGCAATTCTTACGCGCAATTAAGCCTAGATAAGCGCACAGTTCGTGACAGGACTTCTAGTTTTAACTGTAGAAAATACAATTCTAGAAAATACAATTGTAAAAGTTTTATAGTATTGGCTCAAGATCGCGAACTAGTCGCGATCTCATCGACCTTTTCTGTCTCTGTTTGTAATCAAGGGTCTATGACAACTAATATAACAATCAGTTCTATTGATATCTTGAATTATTGTTGAATATTCCTGATAAAAAAGAGGGTAATTTGATGACTTTTGGACCTAGAAAATACAATTTACATGTTGTGTTTTTTTTGTAGGGAATTTCCTGAAAAATATGTGCAAGTGACCTGTACTTCCCTTCGTGTCATTTTTTCTGTCTTATTTGTTGCATGACCTCCTGTTTTCTGGTCAGAAAAAGTTTTCTGAAGGGCTATACTTGACAAAGATATTTGAATGCCAAAATTAAGATTATGCGATCATATGTTTTTTCGCCTGAACGTTATAATGGTGACCTGTGGGAAAATATTTAGTTCTGTGATACCTGTAAATTGCGTTTACTTCCTCGATGAATATATTTATTTATTTATTTATTTATTGGTGTTTAAGGTCACATATTTCTGTACAATGGCTAATCATGACCACGACAGTTTTACGGGTGGAGGAAGCCGGAGTACCCGGAGGGAACCACCGAGCAACGGCGAGCAACTCCCCAACACACTAACTCCACACATGCAGGGTTAGCATTGGTTGAAGACAGGTGCACCATCGACGTGTAGTACGCCTTAGTGTACAGCGTCACCGTGCCCCCACATGGGCAATGGGGGTGAAGTTGGGGGTGAAGTGTCTTGTCCAAGGACACAACGCGGTTGCCGCAGGTGGGATTCGAACCGAGGACCTCTCGGCTTGCAGCCTGCACCTCTACCGACTGAGCCACCACGCCTCCCCTCCCCACTTCCTGGATGAAATGGCATTTTCTGCATTTTTTTGGTTTTCTTTGAGAAATAAATTCTAAAACAGATTTTCTGTTTATCAGATGAAACCATTTCTGTCTGCTGTAGAGGGTGTAAAACTTTAGGTGATGAAATTATAAAATAAATAACATCAAATGCGCAGCTAGGTATCTTTAAAGCGGGAGAGGGAACAGATATCTTTTGGTGGCCCAGTTACTTTTATGCCGTCGGTTTATCCCAAAGATCGACATCTTGATATGTGCTTCATTATTTAAATTTTTGATGATTATTCCTATAATTAGTGTTTGAAATCTAATATTATTGCGTCCGTGTAAATATTGCCCACCCTTGGAAAGAGGCCAGTCCACGGCGACAATACTGTATGTCATCTACAATTTCTTTAATCGAAGTCCAAAGCAGATCGCAGAATTCAGTATTTTTTGGAGGGACAGTGGGGAGGTTTTTGGAGGGGACATGGCTTCCCCCTATCTACTCCACGGAAGTAGTGAAATTATCTTCTCCTTAGAAAAAATACAACACTGAATACAGCGAACACATATGCGCAGCATCCATATGATAAACCGCATACAGAAGGTGAGTTCTATTCTTCATATTACTCTGTAGTAAGGTTGAAGCGAATAGCAGCACGGTCGTCTAGTTATCATTAAAATACATGTAAAACAGTGTTTGTAAAAACTATACTAATTGCATATAATATATTTCAGGAAGGCGTGTACAGTGAAGTATTTTCATCATGCTCACAATTATAATTTTAACCCTTTACCTAACGCAGACGATATCAAAAGTTATTATTTTAAATATCATTTCTTTAAATTTTTCAAAAAATTTCAACAAAACCATATCATGTGACCCCTCATTGGAACGAGCTCGTTCCAATGAGAGGTCACATGATATGGTTTTGTTGAAATGTTTTTTAAAATAAATTTTTTTCAGCTACTGAATTTGAATATTACGCGGGTGGATGTGGCCGATTCGTTGGGTAAAGGGTAAAACTAGGTCTATAAACGTTTTCGGGAGCGCGGTGGCTCAGTGGTTACGACATTGCAATTCAAACCGAATGGTCTACGGTTCGATTCCCGCCAGGTGTAACTGCGTTGTGTCCTTGGGCAAAGCACAACATCCCGATTGCCCAAGTTGGGACCGATGGCGCTGTGTACTATGGCATACTGCACGTTGATGGTGCACTTGTCTTCATCCAATGCTAACCCTGCTTCTATGGAGGTAGTACGTTGGTCAGTCTGACAGTTGATCGCCATTGCTCGGTGGTTCTCGTCGGGTACTCTGGCTTCTTATGAGGAAGACAAATCAACGACCCTTATTGGGGTTTTTTCCCGATATTTCCCTCGCGCCCGTGAAACATCTGAATACTCCAAATCGGGTTGTTGCATCCTGTCCGTCGTATTTCACCCGCACTGTGTTTTGCCTTAAACTAAAGTAACGGAAGTAACTCGCCAATGTTATTCACAGCAACCTCCATTCAAAGTTTATCTTTCCATTTGTCCCTACAAACATAGATTCTTGATTGAATACTTTGCTTTGCAATATGCATACAGAATCAGGCATATTTACATAATCATGTAGTCCAAAGTAACGATGGGGAAAGGGTGAAAAACGCGTATATTGCAAAGAAAATGCATAGCCATATTGGCTACCTACGTGCCAACTCTCACATATTACATCATAAATAACCCGTACAAAGGTCTGATATAGATGAAATAGCTTTTCGCGACCATCGTTGAGCTCATTTAAATAAGTGGTCATAAGCTATGCTTTTTAGGAAAAGAACGAACATGGTTTAACCTTTTAACTGGAAGCACGCTAAATTAGTTTTGGTTGTGAATTTTTGTTCACATGTCTTTACCTTGCACAATCCCATAAATTGTACAGACTAAATAATTTCACTTCAAAGATAATATGAAGCACATCCACAATATATAATAGGAATCCTCCAATTTGTAGTATTTGTTATTCAGAATAAATCCAAAATATCGGACCTTCGGTGTTCTACTTATAAAATAAGTTTGTGGCAAGTGTCATTTGCGGTAGGACCCTCAACAACAAAAACAAGTCATGTTAAATTCTGTATTTAAGAATGTATTGCGCATGCCTCTCAGAACGCGTGTCAAAACGCCATCAAACGATTGAGATTTCAGGTTTCGGGTCAGCGATTACGTATCAAGTTGACATTGGTAGCAGCTACCTGGAATGCTACTTGCAATGCAATTAGCCGTGAGTAAGGAAACAGCACGAGCTGACATACACGGGCACTTCAAACATAAACCGTTCGTATCAATTATTAATCATCCCTGAACATTATGTCGTTGCAAATGTGCGCGATTATGGTAAATAATGAATGTTTGATTAAAGGCAAATATATTTCAGATAACATTGTATTAATTTCATTACCTAGCTACATCGATTCCCGTTGTGCAGCAAATTCAATTAACTTTTTTTTTATCTGCAGAGCATGTATGACTTCGAATATAAAAAAAGGAATATATATCAGGCGACTTAATGAATAAGAAAGTGGTAAAGCGAGCTTATAATACTTTAATAATATGACTTTATAGGGTAATATTAGTTGTCCTTGTGTTTTCCAGGGTGTATGGGAATTTACACCGGTTTGGGAACTCATACATCCTGAGGCGAAGACGGTAATGGATTTATTTCCAAGGATAATGGATTTATTTCCAAGAATTTTGGTGTACTTAATACTTTAACCTACATTGTGCGAAAAAACTGACAGAACATTTGTACTTTGTAAGTTTCTTAATAAAACAGCACAAATATGGATGTCATTGGAACTGGCTCAATGAGCCAGTTCCAAAGACATCCATATCTGTAATATTTTATTGCATATTAATATTAAATTTCCTGTATTTTTATTTTTGTTCTAACATAACCGAGCAGAAGGTATGAATTAATAATTAAAAATGGGTACTTGTGTTAGCCATATTGCCTGCTATTGTGTATTCCTGTTTCTACCTGGTATACCAAGTTTATGTGAGTTTTATTGCACCAAAGCAGTATCCAAGCTCTCAGGCCACCGGCCGAATTCTGTTAGAAATCCGGCGCTGTTATGGGCTATTTTCTTCCTAACCTTTTCTGGAGTTTGCGTGCAGACTACCGTTGATTTGATGTTATGTCCCTTTAGTCACAAAAACTGAACATATATTCGTTCGTGCTCCAGTTATGGATATTTCAATCAATTAGTATTTAATTCACATTGAAAACACCAAAATATTAACAAAAATAGTGGAACTATGGGACGTAATTATCAAACTACGGCTGTGTCGAGCTTCCATTCATAATTGTAATGTCATCAAAGATTCGGTCAGGTCAAGTCTCGATTGAGAAACATTTCGTCCGTTGATTCAAAGATATGAATGTTTAGAGGATTTTTGAATTCACTCGGATGGAATATTTCAGTTGGTCGGGAGAACGAACCCTTCAGGTTCGCTTTCCTGAACGATTAAATTATTCCACCCGATTGTATTAAAAATAGGCGATTGAAGGGTTCCAGGCCATAACAGCGTCCGATTAGTTGAAGAGTTTGACCGACCACTTGAGAGCTTGGCAGTACTCTTGTATACTTGTGTATTACCATAGTATTGTTGGTAGTCCATGGAATAATCTCCTATAGGAATTACTGACAGTTCGCTAAAGATTTGCAGAGAACAGCGCGATTCTTCCGTTTGTCTCTACAAATAACATCGGCAAAAGGAATTCCCGTAAAGCCTTTGTGATAAAAATCACACCGAAGATTATTTTACACATTTCGGATTACTTGTTTCAAGTTTGTCAGGGCAAACAAAAGTGGAGGCGAAAGAGACAGCTAAACAATGTACGTTCGAAAAGGTCATAAAGAACGAAACGAAACTAGATACATATAGATAAGTTGTTGTGTTGTGAGCAATAGTCCCACTAGTTTACAGCACTTATTTAACCCTTTACCCAACGAATCGCCCGCATCCGCCCGCGTAATATGCAAATTCAGCAGTTTGAAAAAATATTATTTTTCAAAAAATTTCAACAAAACCATATCATATGACCCCTCGTTGGAACGAGCTCGTCGAGCTCGTTCCAACGAGGGGTCACATGATATGATTTTGTTGAAATTTTTTGAAAAATTTGAAAAAATTATATTTAAAATAATAAATTTTGATATCGTCTGCGTTGGGTAAAGGGTTAACAAGATAAATCTAAACTCTTCAAAAACAAGCAAGCATGCAATCCACAAATTAAATGTCTTTTGATAACACCCGCACATGGTAAAACGGAATTACATTTCCGGGACACGCTGGAATTTGAGCTCGCTGCTTTGTTTATTCGATTGATTTCTACCTCCAAAATGCACAATCAGGCTCGAAAATAAATACCCGCACTGGGATAACCTATATGAAAAAGGTGTTGTGATGCCTTTCCGTCTCCTCCATTTCACTACACCGGCCATGCTGTTTACCTACTAACAGAATTTCCTCCAAAGCAAATAGCACCAACAAACGCGCGTTCTCGCTTTGGAGAGATCATGCGATAACAGTTGCTGTTCATTTTGGCGGATATTCTGTTAAGATGTAAACGGAATGTCATTCTTTTTACATGTGGATGCAATGCGCAACCGTTCAGTCTAAAATCCGTTGTGTTAAAAATCAACCGAAATTAACTGGGTTGAGTGAATATGAACCCATTTGGGTTCATATTCCCTCAACCCAGGTGATTTGGTTTAATTTTTAACCCAACTGATTTCTGAGTGTGGAATCGAGTTAGTCCCGAAAAATTACCAGGTTTGACAGACGAAAAAAAACCCACACCATGCGGACTTTGGAATTTAATTTATATTCGTATTATTTTATCGAAAATGAAGTACCTTAAACGATTGCTCGAAGACTATTTCCAGACTTGCATAATTGACTTAATATCAAGTGGCTTCAGCGCAAAAATGTTTACTTTTTAGAAGAGGATTTTTTATTCACTGAATGTTTGGCGAGCAAGGTGGAAGAAAGCGTTATTACACATCCATTCAACTTTAAACCCTTGTATTTAACGGAATAGCCGCTATGGCATAAATGATTTTGTATTCAGTGGATGGTGTACAAGCCAGAACTTTTTCCCCAGCACCGTTCATACGAGTTCTTTTCCCATCGAGTCATTACTTACGCTTCGACAAGTTTCCAAATTTCGTTATACAATTATCGACCGTCTGTCGCATAGTGTGAAAATGAAAACGTCCAGAGCAAATTAAAGTCGGTTCACAAAAAATTAGTTAACCAAAAATGAGATAATATTTTTAAAAAACCGCAGTCATTTCCAACCAGAACATTAACCCAGTCCCATGGCCGTCTCGTTTTGTGAATCCGTTATATCTAAATTGGTCAACTTTATTTCGATAAATCTCCGTACATCTTGACATGCTTCGAACTTCTTTTAAAAATGTTTCTCCCAGGTGTTTTGCAAATCTGCACACATCTGTACTTATATTTTTACTAACAGTAATAGCCACCAAATGGTTAGGCGTGAATTGTCACCAGCCGAAGAGAAACAGCGATACGAATTTCAACAAACACTGGTTCCGAAAAGGTTGTTTTGATTTTTTATCGATCCATTTGATCAGTACAGCTTCAGTCAAAACAAACGGACTCTTCACCTTTGGGTTTAAACATCGGAATTAAAATTTGTTTATTTAAATGAATTTTAATGCATGGGTTGTGCAATAAACACAGAATGCGATGTGTGTTTGAATGGAGTTTGGTGGGTGTTTTACATAACTCGTATATAATGGCGTAATCATATTTCGCTCGAGCGTAGGCTCGAGCGAAATATGATTACGCCACTCCAACGAGTTATGTAAAACACTCACCGATTCAAACACACATCGCGGTCTCTCTATATACGTGGTGATACTTTACATATAACGAAGAGATAAATGTAACAGAATTTAAAGTCATTATTGCGGTTTTAAAACCTTAGAATTACAAAACACATTGAAGTATGCATCAGTAATCTTTCTATCTTTACAACTTGGAACTTATGTTATCTCTCTACGGCATGGCTTCCTTGAGGCTCGATCTTACACATTCCTTCCTGATAGTTCACGTTAATTCTTATCATCATTGTATTGTTCGTAAAATATGATTTCCAAGGCTAAGATAGTTGCGATTATACAATTAATCATGTTAATTCGATAACAATAAAAATCCCAAAACATTTCCTGCCACTGTAAAGTCGTTATCGACTACCGAATTGTTACGTCTACTAAATTGTCTACTAAATTGTGGCGCATATTACTGTAATGTATGGTAGGTGGAATGGCCCGGAGCTTGGTTGGACCCAAGTGATAAATGCAATCGCATTAGACTTCGTAGTTACTACGAATTGATACATTCACTCGGTCAAAGAATCCGTAGTCGGGAATAGCCAGCATTAGCCTATTATTGGATACACAGATTGGAGAATAGTCTCCGGAATAGGAAGAATGGGCTCTGGAATAAGCAACGGATTATCGAGAATACAGTGGACAAGGTTCCGGAACAAAGCAGAAATGAGCATTTCAATTAAGAACACGAACAAAATATACAAGATAGGCCCAAGGTGAAGTGGTATTTGGTGACAAAAAGCGGGATTGAGATGGGAACCTGAGCCAAGGATATAATTGTTTTTATCAAACACACCCTAAGAACAAGTGACTGTGTCTTCAGCATTGCGCGCTACACATACCGATCCAAAGTCGTCCAAGAGATCATGATGCCGACCTAAACACAGATCAGGACTCACGGTTAGTTGAAACTGGGGATACAAGAAGAATCTTAATACAAAAATACTCAGATTGTGCAGACCGTTATAACATACCCACTCCGTTTTCCGTTGGAATAACCCATCACCATAGCAATCACGTATCGGATTGGAAATCCAACATTTTGCCCCAAGTAACAAAATGAACTACGAAACACAAGTCACCGAAATAACACGTTCTGCACATGTGCATTGACACCATGTAAAAGCAACCATTGTCATGCTGCCGTTGGAAGACAATCCACGTGACATCCATAATGCAGTTTGTGGTATTACGCCTCTTCCCCTCCAGCTTTCACTCCTGATAAACTGTTAATTTCGGGTGGATGATATTAGTACTGAAATGGTTAACCGAATAATCGGTTTGAAACCAGTTAGCTACCCAACCTATTAGAAAAACCGTCAACCGGTTATCCGAAATAACGATAGTGATAGTCACGCCACGTTTAAAACGTAGTAAATCTGCCGCTTCTCCTTTCTGATAGATTACACATCGAAGCTGCGTTGTATATATTGAAAAATAATCGAATTTGTGCGGTCAATACTTCCTTAATGATCTGCAGTTTCCATGAGTAAACGCCGAAACTATTCCGTAGTATGTATACAAACGAACGTTGTCGAGTACTCGACAACGTTCGTTTGTATACACACTGCGGAATAGTTTGAGAACACTGTTTTCCAATTCCTATAGTTTTGATCCCATATTCGGCGAAATAATGCCCACGGATAACCGGATAGTATCCGGTTATAGCTCTCGTTTAGTCGGTTACGAAAATGAGCCAACCGTTTCAGACCTAGATGATACAGTATATGCCTAACCCATCTAATGTGCGAACAAAATCTTCGTGTAAAAGAGGGTCCAACAATGAGCAAGTCTCAGCAAATCAAGAACCTGCAGAGTCATGGATTCATTATGGGTATCTTGTCCTGTGTGCCACGTCATACAAATGTAAAGCAAGGAGCATATACAGATCCACATACTCCTACGGTGAACGAATCCAACCGGTTCTCTCCTCTGAAACGCCATCTATAGCAACTTTTATTCACTCATTACCACCCGCTCCAACGTCATTGTTTGGTAGCAAAAAATGAAACTGTTGAATTATTCAGGAAAAAAGTTGACGTCAGCAACTCGTGATGGGTAGAGGACTAAAATATACAGGCAATGCATACCAAATATTGCACGAGGTTGCGAGCCATATGGCAGTTTTTGAACAGTGCAAATTGACCGAAACGAAGATAAGGTCAGAATACAGTCAAGGGACTGACTAGCCAGTCCATAAAGTACCACATGTCTCGCAGAAGTGAAGCTGAGGTCAATATGAACATCAAGGGTTGTCTGGCCGTCCATAAACTGCCATAGAGCTCCAAAACTCTTACAATATTTATTATATTATCCCGTAATTAAAGGGAGGATCGGGGACAGTTGTGCCCTCACGTTTTTAGCTACAAATATTTTTTTTAAATATATTGCCCTCACATTTTTAGCTACAAATATTTTTTTAAAAATATATTGCCCTCACATTTTTAGCTACAAATATTTTTTTGCAATATATTTTAATCATTCTGTAACAAAATTACTGTCTTCGCTACATAGATATTATACCTTCATCTGAGAAAAAAAACCTTACAAATGTTAAATCTGTCATTAAAAAATAAATGAGCTTATTAAGCTGCACAAAACACACCGATACCCTTATTTTGCCTTACAGGTTTTCAGTCACCTTTTGTAGCAAAAGACAAACGTTTCGCCGTCGTGAATGCTTTTGACATTCTCGCATACACAATAAAGTTCGGCTGATTATTACTTAACTACGGACCATATGGTAAATTATTCATTTATTGATTGGTGTTGGGGGTCACTTATTTCAGCCGCAACATGGAGATAAGGTCAAATTTACTCAATTGTTTGTACCCATCTTGCCCATTTCAGGGGCTTCGACCCCAAGCATTGGTGCCTGCGTCCTATTTTACCAGAAAACAGAACTTTTACCTCAGTACACATGCACTGCTTCACATTCCGGGGTTTCCATGAGAGCCATATGGTAAAATATTGACAGGAAACATTTTAACAGAGTAAGAAAGAAATGAAACAACTGGGGTGTAATATTATGAGACAAGACAATAAAATCAATGCGCGCTGTTTTGCGTGCCATATTATAAAGCAGAGGCGATGTTATCCATGAGGTAAAGAGGTTGTACCCACTGGCCCTCAAAAGTTCATATCAGCACCAACCAAATGTATAAAACTCAAGTGACTATCAAACTGTTTACATGTAAGCACATTTGTGTCATCAGATGTAGCTCACGACTTTTAATCGTCCCGTGTCCTTCCGCATTATCGTGCACAGTTCTTTTTGGTTTTATCTGGAGTTGCCCCTTGGATACACTCTAAAATCAGTCGGGTTAAAATCAACCAAAATCAACTGGGTTGAGAGACGATGAACTCATTTGGGTTCATATTCACTCAACCCTGTTGATTTGGGTTGATTTTTAAGCCAACTGAGTTTAGAGTGTACAAATATAATAAATATTCGAACACATGAATCCAGTTGTACTTATATTTCCGCCTGTGCACAGCTGTTACCTTTTGTTAGTTCCTGTCATTCCGAAGAAACTGGTCTGAGTCATCACTCACTGTTCATGACTCTAACAATGGCATCAGTCGTTGCAATAAATATCTAATTATTCCGGAGTATAACGGTTCATGTGTTAAATGTTTAGGTGATGATTGCAGCTTTCACTGAAAAATAACTTTCACGGGATCGGTAAATGATTTTAAACACAACGTGTCGTATACATGTGCATAATTCGTTACTATCACTGATCTTTATATAACGTGATTGCAGAAACGAATGTGTTGATGATGTGCACAATTTTCGCGGCCTTACAGTTGAATATTTACAACATTATAAGTTATTGTGATGAATTGACGGTAACATGGTCTGAGGTTTGCGGCACGGAGCTTATGTTCAACCGAGACGCGAAGAGTCGAGGTTGAACATACGCTCCGAGCCGCAACCCTCAGACCATGTTACCGTCGATTCATCACAATAACATATGTGTTCCAATAGACACTACCCATAGACACTACCCATAGCCCAAAACCTACATCGTGAAACACGAGAGGCTTATTTACTAAACTTATGATAGTTAAAAGTTGCCTTATTCAAGGCAACTTTCAACGATCACAGGTTTAGTAAATAAACATCTCGTGTATCCACGACGGCACTGGATAAATAATCAATGAACCAGATAAACTCATTTCATCTTAGTTCAAATCGTAAATCAGTTTGTAATTTAAACAACACTTCATCCCGAACACCGTCTGCTGCACACGTGAAATATCCAGAAAAATGAAGCGGCTTGCTAGTCACTCCGTTGCTGAAGCAGTTACGAAACGGGCGACGTCATTGCAAATATTTCGCGTTGTGACGTCTGGCGGTAACATTTGCCACTTGAGCCGTTAACATAGAATATACTAAGCGAGCTCTCGTCCAATCAGAGGAGGGGGATTTTAGTCTCATTGGAACATATTTCAGTTATTATTGACAGACAATAAGTACCGAGTGCGGTAAGTTCATGCTGTGCCACTAGCATTCGATCGAAGCTTTCGTTTTGATGATCTGACAGGAGGAACACGGTGACTATAATCCCAGCGTTACAGCTCTCACGTTATAAAACGTCACAAACGAGCTGAGTTACTGCGTTAATTGACTTCACACAATCTTGAAGGGGCGGCTAGGTTGCGACGTTTTCCCCTGACTTTCCATCATTCAGTTGTATAGAAATCTGTGGTTACTCTTGATTCTGCACCCAGTGCAGAACAGTTCAATAGTGTAGTGTTAAAACGGCTCGCCGGATAACCAGTTTACAATCGGTTATAACCTAACCGATTGGAAACGTTGTAACCACTTTATTCGCAACATCACTAATGATCGGTTTCCAATTGCTAAATTTTTTGTTTGTTTATTGAGGATTAACGACACCTTCAACAGCCAGCTGTTGAACGCAAGTTCAACATCGAGATGCCGTACGCCTTAGTACACGACGCCAACGTGTCCCCACATGGGCAATTGATTAAGTGTCTTGCCCATGCAGTTACCGCTGGTCTAGATCGAACTGTCACCCGTTCGGTTTAAAACCCAATTCTCTAGCTACTGAACCACCTCGCTCCCCTCAATTGGGGAAATAGGTTACATGTACATTTAAGTCACCAGTCCCACCATCTTTTACCGGTCAATCCTGGGCACAAATCTGCTTGAAAGTTCTGTTTCATTGCGGAGTGTGCTTAATTGTATTCGAAATCAGCAAGTCCAGTTCACAGTCAGAGAATCTCTAATGAGTCGCAATTTCATATGAAATGTCTGTACCGAGTTTACTAAAATGGATCTGGGCCTATATTTACCAAGGCTTTGATCGATTTTAGTGAACCTTGTTCAGAAAGGAGAGTTGGGGAAGAGGAAACTTTGGATTTGTAAAAAGAATGAGAAGCAATAACAGTATTAGAAACTGTAACAGATCTGAAAATATTTGTAATTATTTGTTTTGGTTTAATAAATAAAGAGGTTACTTATTACTTAGAAAGTTTCATATCGGCCGAGATATCAGCCCTTGGTAACTTCACATCAGCTCTCGATTTTCGTTCTCAGGCTGATATCAAGTTATCTCGGACTGCTATGTCGGGCGATATAAAACTAACCAAATAATAACCTCTAAATATGTCAGAGTCGTCCATGTGTTCAAAAGCGTTCCGTAACCACATTTTAACCCTTTACTTAACATAAAACGCAGACGACACTTGCAAAAAATCCTTGAATAACTATTATTTTCATTTTTTGTCTCAAAAACATAGGTTATGATCCCTCATTGGAACGAGCTCGACGAGCTCGTTCCAATGAGGGGGTCATAACCTATGTTTTAGAGACAAAAAATGAAAAAATAATGAAAATTAATTGGCGATTTTTGAGAATAGCCGCTGGCCGGTTTTGGCTGTGACGTTGTGTAAAGGGTTAAGAGACACGCGAAATTAGATTAACCTAGCCACTCTCATTGGTACGGGCTCATCGAGCTTGTTATAATAGAAATTATAATCAATGTTTTGGGTAAGAAACTACCAATATGACAAGAGTGGACTTTACGAATTATTTAGTTTAATGTTTAACGCATGGAGCATACAGAACTCAACGAGAAGAAAAATGCTATACACACACAGACCGGATTTTCGGGAACAATTGGAAACCACTATTTGGAGGCCAGTGGGGATTATTGGAGACAACTTGTTTTTGCGCTACTGTACAGTTCGGACCAGTAAGTAAGATATCATTATCGGAGTACTAACAGAGAGACTTTGCTGCTGTCTACTATAGCTACTATAAATAGACCAAAATGGGTACAGACTATCAAACGACTACAGTATACCTCACAAAGCCCAGACAAAAGACAAAACATAGTAAGGGAATATAAAAGCCTTGTCACAACTAGAACATTCCAGCATACAAATAGAACAAGGTTTGCAATAAACAGAACGCGCAGACGACAACAACAACAACAACAACAACAACAACAACAACAACAACAACAACAACAGCAACAACAACAAACAACAACAACAGCAAATAAAAAAAAACCAATACTCCCCGTGGTATAAATACAGGTTAATTACAGATTAATACAGAACACAACTCGGGTTGAGTACGTGGCAAACAAGGGCCCTTGATAGAGTATTTTCTGTAATTCACGGACACCTTCGGCGCCCGTGATATAAAGGAAAAGATCCCCTAGAATCATTGATGCTAGACCCGCATACTCCACCCTCGTCGTGTTCTGTCTTAATCTGCAAGCTTTGTGAAATGCTCGAGTATAAGTGAAACGAGGGGCTCCTATACCATAATTTGGAGGATGGGGGGGGGGGGGGGGATAATGTACCACAAAGAACATACCTTTTCTGTGCAATATATCATAGGAGTGGCAGTCCTAGGATTTAATATCTCTAATATAACTAGCCGGACTTTTCACACAGAACAGGAATCACGAGGAAACTGAGAATGCTGGTCCGATAGGTGAACATCTATTCGGGTCATTGTACGTAAATCATGACAAGCTGGCAGGCCAACAGTTTAATCATGTTAGGATTTCGACGCAGTTATGGGCTATTTGTTCACCCAGTTTTTGCACAGACTATGATTGGTGAACTGTGATATCACTTCACTCATAAAGATATACAAATATTCCTCAGTACCACAGTTCTAGATATCCCAATCAATAAACATTGAATTCATTCCTGATGGAAATGTTATAAAAATGCGATCAAATCATGTCTCGATTGAGAAAGAGTTCTTGCGTTGATTCAAAGAAAAATAATGTTTATAGCATGTTTAGATTCAATCGTTTGGAATATATCAGTTGGTGGGAAGTGCTTTCCGATCAACTGAAATATTCCAGACGAGTGAACCTAAACATAGGCGATAGAGCACTTAAGGGCTAGTCTGGTTCCAGGAAATCTTTACAGAATTTGTCTGGTGGCTTGAGAGCTTGAAATCATGGGTAAATGGGATCATGATTACTTTTGCGCACACAACGAATATTTCACATCAGCTTTCTGAAATACATAACATTCAGAGTGACAGAATATTTCAGTTATAGTTAATTTTAGAAGATTGATTTTATGTTTGTCGCGGAAGCTTTAAACATAATCATTTGTTCCTGCTTGTTTTTGGTCCGAGATCAGAACTTTGGCGTCCTTGCATAGGCATTCAGGCTGAGGTGTAATTATCGCTACATTAGCTAGCTTGAAATCGTTCAGTTATCAAGATTTAAATGGACGTTTGTTTTTCAGTAAACCCTTGACAGTGCTGACAGGTGATATCGATCTCCAGTACATGACGTTTCGCTTTTAAAAAAAAATATATTAATCTATATGCACTCATTCAAGATCAATAACTGTCTCGTTTATCGTAGTTACCGATAACACGCCACCTTTCCAATAGACAGCTCAGCCATTAAGTAGTTAAACGTCACGGGGGCGAACTGACTGGTCCTCCAAGACCGCCCCTGGATAATTTTGACTTCCAGTCGACCTGCCCACTCTGATGGTACACCAGCCCATTCTGACCGATCAACATATTTGGATGTGACACCGGTCACCGTTACTGGAAGTTGTGGCTGCAACCACTTTTGCCACAGATAACAATGAATGCACCACGTCAGTCATGACCCAGTGTTACACATACAGTATATAATATAATCAAGTCATGGGTCATGACTGACATGGTGCATTCATTGTTATCTGTGAAAAAGTGGTTGCAGCCACAACTTCCAGTAACTGTGCACCGGCCCATCAGAAAATCTCCTGACCGACCAGTCAGGTATTAAAAGTTCATAATTCAAATTCCCAGCTGTGTCACACAGGGATTGAGATATTAGCAACAGAGTACCATTCCGAACACAACTAGCAGAAGGAACATGCAGCAGAAAAGAAAAAAAAAATGGAATAACTAATACTTCTTTTATTCAAAAATATAGTTTATGGCGGCCCATTGGAACGAGCTCAAACCAGCTCGTTCAAATGAGTAGCTCCAAGCCATGTTTTGGGGCAAGTGTTGAAAAAAAAAATAATGAAACGTGAATCGCGATTTTCGTGAATAGCACTCGTCGAATGTTGTCGTTACTTTTGGTAATGGTTTAAAATTGTATACAATCCCAGTTTTTTCTACTCGCGCAGAAAATGTTATTAGCCCCATCTTTGTAGCAAATATGTTTTGTGATGAAAAACCAATAGAATTTAACAATATGCATTTCTCCCTCACCAACAGCTAACCGCCCACGTTTAGGCACCTGTGTGCGGACGTATTGGTACCTGGTTCTAAAACGTTCACACCAGACGCTAAAGCGTCCAGTCCTGGTGTCGAAACATAGAATATGCACCCACGAATGTACAGGTGCTATAGCATCGGGATACCTGAGAATGATTAACTGTTTATGATGACGACAACGTAAACGAAATTTGTGTAATCGTGTCATGGAGTTGACCACACACGAATGTACAGGTGCTATAGCATCGGGATACCTGAGAATGATTAACTGTTTATGATGACGACAACGTAAACGAAATTTGTGTAATCGTGTCATGGAGTTGACTACATCACATGACGTCTTGTGTAATGCCAATGCGACATTCAAATTTGAAACATGTCCACTTTCTGCTCTTTTGGATTCAGAGAAATGTGAAGATCCATTGGCCTCTTCCGTTGTGTGTAAATGTAACTGTAACGACTTTTTGTTGAAAAGTAAAAAAAAAATTCTTTCCCCAAATATACACTCGTCAGTTCGGTCGATGGTGAGAACATTGATGTGGCACACTAAGATTTCCACTCGTCGTAACAAGACGAACGTGTAATTTTTAACTTCCGGCGACGCATATGCCTACAGAAAATAGCCTCAGAAGATCAGTGTTCTATAAAACTGAAAACCCATTCATTTCTTTGAACCATAATATGGATATGCAGCAACACTATAACTATATTTATTATGCCAGTTGTTATTGACCAATCAGCTTCAATATCTTGTGACCGTATATGAGACTGTGTATCATCGAGCTGAGCGTATATAGAGCTTATATACGGTCAGTTCCGACATTTTGTTTTTGACATCCAATGCTCGCTTCAATGTTTTTCAACGAACAACAAATAATTTCGCGTGTGTGTCTGTTGTGCAACGTACAACTATAATACGTTTCTTCCAGTCTTTGAGAAATTTTAATAAACAAGTGTAAATAAATACAATGAATAAACCACTAAAACGACATGTATAGAAGCCAACTGGCACTGTCTGAGACGAACTCAAGCGAGAATCCTTACCCAAATAATCTGCCCTTCTCAGTTCATGCAAATATTTGCGAGTGATTTGGATAAAGATGACGGTGATTTTGACATTGAACATTTATTCATGCCCTTTGAAGACTCTGAAACTCGTGTGGTTAACCAAAGAAATGAAATGCGTAAACTTACTGGAAATGTGCCTGTGTTTGCGAACTGCCGAGTCGGAAACATTAATATCACCATTAACAACAAATAATGAATGAAACTGTTCCCACTTACCTTCTTGGAAGAATTGTTAATCCATTTGCTCCAGTTGTTTTATTTTTCCAGTACTTAACACTGAATTAAAGTTGTGAACTGTTAATAAAAATTCCTGTTTTACAGTTTATTTAGAAGAAACTCCGTTGTTTCAGCGCCTGCAACTAGCGTGACCTTCACATGACGTAAAACCGGGAAATTCTCTGATACTGATAACAGAACATTTGCGCTAGGAATGCTCGGCCTCGCCTAATATTGATCTCACTTCGCCTTATATCACACCATATCCGCCCACTGAAAGCCCCATAACTTATATTGTCCACGAGAGTGTACCTTTTTATCAGGATGTCAAAGAAATACCACAACGTTATGAGTTAATCCTGGCTAAACCAGACTATTTACACCTTACAAGTTTTACTGCAAAGTAAGGATTCCAAACCCAACCATTTAACTCCTTACATGCTGCTAGCGGATATTCCTGCCCAGAACAGAATTTCTCTTGCCACTGAAATAACTATAATCTGGGCACATTTAACCCTTTACCTAACGTAACGGCCAAAACCGGCCAGCGCTATTCTCAAAAATCGCCAATTAATTTTCATTATTTTTTTCATTTTTTGTCTCAAAAACATAGGTTATGACCCCTCGTTGGAACGAGCTCGTCGAGCTCATTCCAACGAGGGGTCATAACCTATGTTTTTGAGACAAAAAATGAAAAAATTAGTTATTCAAGAATTTTTTTTGCATGTGTCGTCTGCTTTTCATGTTAGGTAAAGGGTTAATCAAACTTTTCTTCCTGCAAATTGCATAGATTCTTTCACTTATGATTCCTTGAGTTAAATTCAGGTGAAGTTTTCACCAAATCTAGTCATGGCTGCTTACAGAGAAGCTAATTTTCATTTAAAATACTCTAGGAATGAAATAGTGTTTAAATAAGTTACACATACACCCACGATAACAGGAGCTCTAACGAGTTAGATCCAAGCGTCCAGGGGCCAATACTATACAACTTTTACAATTGTATTTTCTGGAATTGTATTTTCTACCTATTAATATGTTAACTGGCTAAAACGAATCATTAACTTTTTAAAAGATATGGCAATGTGCCAACTGACAAATTGCCAGATCTTTGAAAATGCTAATGGTTCATTTTAACCTATTTAAAGTCATAACTAGAAAATACAGTTCTAGAAAATACAATTGTAAAAGTTCATAGTTATTTGCCGCAGATGTTTGAATTCAAGTCGCGCTAATTCAGAAATTTTCGAAGCGTCAGAATATTTTCCAAATCCTTTCAGGGTATCCCCTTGAACTCTTCTTATATCAACAGGAGTACTGCATAGAAGACGGTTCTGCTTCCGAAACCACCGTGATTCCGCTCTGGAATATTTCACCGATTTGACTGATTTGTCAAAACAGATCGCCATTGAATACATTACTTGAGTGGAGACTGGCAATGCTTACGGTTGGACAAAGGTAGAATATTTACGACTAGAAAAGACGTGAGATTCTAATCGCGATTAGATTGGAAGCGAAATATTTTGCTTGATTCCATTCGAGATTCGACTCGATCCGAAATTTAGGTTCGCGGGACCCTAGTTCGATCTCTTATAACCTATTGTCATGTATTCATACCGAGTGTTATCGTAATTTTAAAGTGTTAACCTTATTGGTGGCCTGCGTTTCTAACGATCTTTAAAACACTGAAGACTTTGACTCGTACTTTGTGATTATAGCCGCTACCTGGGTTAATATTTACTGAAATAAGCCTTAGCATTTTATATCAACTCATCTCAGGTTACAGATTTTCTTTGTTCGGATTACTTTACACTGTTAACTTGGAAAGCGCTACCTATCTGTGGCCAGCAAACTAAGTGCAAAATGCTGGCATCCAACATGAATGACCTTTTCCATACCTTATATTGCAATGGGATTACCTCCCTAAGTTCAAAATTCCCTGTCGAGGACAGGATCAGTGGCATTATCACTTTTGGAGTGTGAAGTCTAATGATTTTGTTTGCTTGCTTTTCTTTTCCTTTCTGCTATCTATATATGTACGCTACACGCTGTTACTGACAAAAAACGTATGGCTAAACGAAGACCATAAAAATCGAGTCGAACAATAGAACAAAGCAAACATTTAAGTACCATTTCACCTGACACGACACTTGAAAAATCATTTATAAATAACTAAGCATTTTCTTTTTTCATAAAAATAGCACAGCTTATAACTTCCTCATTGGAACGAGCTCGTAGTGGTCGATACAATGGTGGTTATAAGCTATGATTTGTACACAAAAAATGAAAAGGGAAAATAATTGGATGGTGATATCTGCGAACAGCCTGGTTGGATATGACGTTGCATCAGGAACTAACTGGTTTTGCCCAGAAGTAATACAAAGCACAACATTTTTATCTGAGGTAATCCATCGGGCACGCAGCTAAGGGAGTTTGTGGAGGGTGTGACATCTCCAATAATATTTCAAATCGGGATATTTTCGTCAGAATTAGAGTCTAATTTATTAGGTGTCAAGTCTGTCTTGTAGTATCCGTGTATTTTCTTAAAATATTAGATTTGCACCTGTCTGACGCACACAGTCGGTCAAACAAAAATGGAGGTCAAAAGCATCTGTTGTTGCTCAGCATGACCAAGCTGGAGTAACGGTGCCGTGCATGTTAATAAACTCTTTGAACCCTGGTGGTATCTTCCATGTCAGTTCCGTGGTAGCAGTAGGAGGAGTCCATGTTTATTATTTGGGAGTAGACCAATTAATATTTTCAACGTGCAGCCCTAAGGCTGCACGTTGAAAATACTGATTGGTCTACAACACACATTTACCTTGCAGTGGTGTCTTCCCATTTCATCAATTCCCATTTCATCAACTGCCTCTAAAATTATATTTTCCCATTTCATCAATTCCCACTTCATCAACATATTTTTAATACCTATTTTCTGTTTAATTTCTGTTTAATTTAATATTTTTTATAATTGGTAAAAAAATGCATTTACATGAGATTAAAACATATTTTCATTCTGTTGATGAAGTGGGAATTGATGAAATGGGAAAATATAATTTTAGAGGCAGTTGATGAAATGGGAATTGATGAAATGACAATAAACCCTTGCAGTCATCCCCCTTAATGACCTTATGACGTAGCTTGTGACCCGGTCGGAAAAAACGGCTTCTGGAGTTCAAATGGTTAAAATAAGAAATTGCATCACAACTACTACATGAAAATCTTATTTATTGGCCGATAAATTTGCACGACGTCTTGATTTTCTTTAAACTATAATACCGACTGATAATATTCACACTGCATCATCTAGGCATGCTTTGATAATGTGGTGCGAATATTAGTCAGTCGGAACTTCGGCCATTACAATCGGGGCGAATCATGTTTACGTTACACCCCGTCGCAAAGCGCACATCTTCGCGACGCCATTGACATCCATTAGTGTGAAATTTGCATAAAATGCAATTTTTGATATGTTATCGCTTCATATTATTTTATCTTCAATCCACTTCTCATTAAGTTTTTGTTTCGAGGCGGCGTCGTTTCGAAAAATAGAAACGGAATCTTTTCATTTCACCCTCCGCCGACCCCTATCTTCCACCTTTCTGTCTTGAATGCAGTCTAAAGCTACAAGATTGGTAATTGCCCTCCCTTTCTCCTCCGGATCTCCATTCGAATTTTCACCAACATACCTCACACTTTTTGTCTGTCCTGAGTTTTTTCGCGTAAACTTTCAAGCGTGGCGTATGACTCATCCATCTTCGCCTTGGTGTAAATATTACTTGAATATATATTTTGTTATATTGAATTTATTTTTTCATAATTGTTACGCCTTTGTTCAGAAAACATTATATTCGGCTTTGCTGCCATAGAAAGATATCTCCACAAATTTTAATAGCAATTAAAGGCAGCTTAGTCCATTTTCAGTCAACTAATTCTTCTGGTTTTGTTTTCATGTCCTCCTTGAACAATACTATATTGGGGTCATAAATGCAATTATAGATGTGTGTTTCGGTTGCCAACCCCGTGTAACATGGTTTGCGGCGCGTCGACTTTCAACTGGTCAATTAATCTGTCTGTGGTGAAACTAATTAAAGTTTGTATAATTCTACAAGTACGTAATTAATTGAATTGATCTGTGTCTGCAAGTTGTGAGAATCAATAAGCTCTCATACTGTTCATTGTTTGTGGCTATATATACATTTTACAATATGTGTATATTACACAGCAAGGGATGAGGCTTTCAGATATGATGCTCTGTTAATTGTAAGTTGATAAAACGAGGATAGTTGGTGCCCCTTCAAAAAAAAGAAAAGGGGAAAAAAGAGGTCGTGCAAACGCATTGAACTCTCGAGGTTGTACCATTTGCTGCATTTAAGATCGATAGATAAACGGATTTAACAACTTACAAAGTTATATTCGACGAGAACGAAGGCCGTGGTGTATATCACATTTATGGGTTGATAAATCTTTGTAATAACCTAATCAAAGGTCAGTAAATGTTTTATTACACTAAGCTGTCAACAGATGGATTTTTCGCCAACAATCCACTAACAACACACTTCATGTCAAGAAATTGGAATTGTTTTGCGCCCCGAAGAAACAAGCAAATTGGGTAAGGAAGTAAGTAGAATGTTTTTTTACACGCCCCAGGACTTCACGTCAACCATGTTTAATCTACAGATATACAAATTGTCTCAAATGCTATTGCTAATGGCCGATATAAGGTAGATTTTGATTGGATTATTTTTCCCCATGCTATTTTGCTTTCCATAAAAGTAAATGCACTTTGTATATTTAGACCAATGACGCATTTGGATGTTTCTTTCAGACCCGACTGTGGCTATATAAAGAGCAATGGCATTTATATAAACAGACTAGTGCTTAATTCAACCCTTTGATCTCTGGTGGTATATTCCATGTCAGTTCAATGGCAGCAATTGGAAGAGTCCACATTCCTTATCTGGGGACAGACCAATTAATATTTTCAACGTGCAGCTGTGGGGCTGCAGGTTGAAAATATTAATTGGTCTACCCCAAACATTCACTCAGCAGCCATCCTACTTAATGCAGTTATGACGTATCATCCTTCTGGGTCGGAAAAAACGGCCGTTCCAGTTCAAAGGGTTAAATTTTAATAACTCACATCAGGATTAAGTGAAACTTGCCATTGTGGTTTTAGCCAATCAGACAGTAGATGATACGGAACTCTAAATGTCATGTTTGCACAAAGACAGCGCCCAAAATGGTTAAAAATAAACATGCTTGGCGTATCATTGTGTTATGGATCTATCCAAGGTAGCTGATTTCCTAACGTGTCCTGTAATATTTTGTGCCTGGGTCGTTTGGCTCAGGCAGTATAACTGACCAGAAAAAGACACAGTCCTGGAGAGGTCGAAGGTATCACTTCTCTCTGGCTATAAGCTATGCATTTTCTTAAACGACTAGATTTAATACCCGGACTTCTGCAACACACACGTTCGGTCGTACAAATGGGGGGTCTGTATTATCTTATTCGGGATGTTGGGTTCTGAGCATGACTAAGTTAGAGTAACGGTGCGATACGTGTAAATTAAATAAGAAATTGCATCACGACTACTACATATGAATTTTATTTTATTACACATCCATTCAACTTTAAACCCTTGTATTTAACGGAATATCCGATATGACATAAAAGATTCTGTATTCAATGGGTGATGTACATGCCGGAACCTTTTTCCCAGCACCGTTCATACCAGTTCCTTTCCCATCGAGTAATCAGTTACGCTTCGAAAAGTTTTCAAATTTCGTTATACAATTATCGACAGTCTGTCGCAAAGTGTGAAAATGAAAACGTCCAAAGCAAAATAAAGTCGGTTCACAAAAAATTAGTTACAAAAATGAGATAATATTTAAAAAAAAAACCCAATCATTTCCAACCAGAACATTAACCCAGTTCGTGGCCGTCTCGTTTTGTGGATCCGTTATATCTAAATTGGTCAACTTTATTTCGGTAAATCGTCGTACATCTTGACATGCTTCGAACTTCTTTTTAAAAAGTTTCTCCCAGCTGTTTTGCAAATCTGCACAAATTTGTACTTATATTTTTACTAACAGTAATAGCCACCAAATTGTTGGGCGTGAATGGGCACCAGCCGAAGAGAAACAGCGATACGAATTTCAACAAACACTTCTTCCGAAAAGGTTGTTTTGATTTTTTATCGATCCATTTGATCAGTACAGCTTCAGTCAAAACAAAGAGACTTTTCACCCTTGGGTTTAAACATCCGTATTAAAATTTGTTTATTTAAATGAATTTTAATGTATGGGTTGTGTAATAAACACAGAACGCGATGTGTGTTTGAATCGGTGGGTGTATTACATAACTCGATGGAATGGCGTAATCATATATCGCTCGAGCCTACGGATCTCGCGACATATGACTACGCCATTCCAACTCGTTTTGTAAAACACCCACCGATTCAAACACGATCGAAAGGAATGATTTCGCACGCCGAAGGCGCGCAGGGACGGTATAGGGAACAAGCCCCTTTCGACCCTCGGTAACTGTATATGATTGGCTGTCACATGTCTAGGCGTGTTGAAGGAGGAAAGGGTTCCGGCACTCAGCAGGTGTCTTTTGTTGCGGCGTGGCGGTCTCGTTGACTGATGTCGGTTGAACCCTCGGGTGAGGACCAGTGTGGGAGGTTGGGTCCTCTCACATAGGTACTACGTCTCCTCGAGGGTGCAGTCGGTCTAGATTTTCAGGCAAGTATAGTCTGCCACTTCGGAGATGATTTCAAGTGATGGCCATCACTGGCAAGTATAATCTGCCTCAGGCTGTCTCTGTTTGATAGGATGTCTTTGAAGGAAACAACAACGACCCCTTTCGGGGACCACCAAGAAGAAGACCCGAAGTTCCCTGGTTCGGGGGCAGGCCTGCATTGTAATCCTAATGGGTTGGAACAAAAAGATGCGCAATGCGCTTACAAAAAGGGGCAGAGGCGGGACGTAGGACCAACATTCGTCTCCCTTAAAGTGGTCGACCACTTATAGGGATGGAGTGGAGGATGTTCAGGAACCATGGGGTTACCGTTTCTATAACGGTTAGACTGTCCATAGATATTGTTATTGGGGTGCTGGTCGAAAAGCATCGACTGCGTACCTGCTTAAAAGAAGAAGGCAGAATTAGTTTTCATTAGAATATGTGAAAATAAAAAGATAAAAGTAGCACATTATGTTTTAATTTGTGATCTAATCTTTAGCTGAGTCAGAGAAGGCATCCCTTTCTGGAAGAAGGCCACAGTTAAGCTGATAATCTGCCTGTTAGATCACCTTCTTAGGGTGATAGTGAGTGTGTAGCGGGAGGGTAACAGGTTTAGACACTAAACCAAACCCGATGGTGTTTCTGTTATGCCCTTCGCTGGTTTCGACCATATTTAGATTAGTTTGAGTTTATTTTGGATCACGATTAAACACTGCAAATCCCACCTCCAGCCTGGGAGGCCCAGCCCACACAAAACGCTCGCGCCTGGTATCGCGAGCGTCCTGTGTGGGCCGAGCCCCCCCACCCCCTCCCCCGGCCGGAAATGAGATCTACAGTATCCAATCGTGATGTAATTTTAGTCGAGTCGGTGAAGGCAGCCCTTTCTGGTAGAAGGCCACAGTTAAGCTGTTACTCTGCCTGTTAGTTCACCTTCTAGTTCCCTATTTTTTTTCGAGCGGTCTTAGTTTTGATTGGAATTTTTGGGCTTTTGTCGGCTTTCGCAAATGGCTCCAAGTTCGGAGATTAGTTCGCTGTCGGCTAACCGGTCATGGTTTTTCGCGGCCAGGGTGGCTAGGCGGTCTTTAATGGTGGGGATATCAGCCCTGTCGTGGAGTGTTTTGATGGGTGTGTCCCATGGGGCGCGGAGGGCAACTCTAAGCGCGTGATTTTGGACCTTCTGGAGTTTTCCCATGTTAGTTTGATTGAGGTCAGTTAGTATGATTGCACCGTATTCGAGTACTGTGCGCACAAATGCTTTGTATAATTTGAGTAGGGTGGACTGGTTGGCTCTCCATGAACTTCCCTTAAGCATTTTCAGTAAGTTAATGCGTTTGGTGGCTTTTTTCGCCATGTCGTCGGTGTGTTTGTTAAAGGACAATTTTTTATCAATGGCGATGCCCAGGAATTTCGCCTCTTTGCATTCTGGGAGGGTGTTATTCATAAGTTTTAGGTCAAAATCACGTTTATTTTTCTTGCGAGTAAAGGTGATTCGTTGAGTTTTATTGGCGTTTAGCTTAATTCTCCATTTGGCACACCATTGTTCTAAGTCATCGAGAGCGCGTTGCAGGGGGTTTTTGGAGCAGATTGGCCGTATTGTTAGAGTCCCAGAGGCCCTTATCATTCGCGAATTGGGAGACTTGAACACGATCCTCGGAGAAGTTAAGGTCATTTACATAGAAGTTGTAAAGGAGGGGGCTTAGGACGGATCCTCGGGGGTGCCTGCTTCAAGGGGGACACTGTCAGATATTTCATTGTTCACTCTGACTTTAATTTCGCGATCATTTAAGACAGAGGATAGTAATCTGAGCAGTTTCTTGGGGAGTCTCATTTTTGATAATTTGTAGCGCATTCCATTGTGCCAAACGGAGTCAAATGCTTTTTCGACGTCTAACAGGACTGCCGCGCCTATTTGCTGATTGTTGATAGCAGTTTTCATTTGGGTGACTAGTCGGTAGACATGTTCGATGCCTTCTTTACGGTTTCTATAGGCCCTTTGCCATTTATTGAAAAAATCGTTGTCTTCAAGGTACCCCCTGAACCGATTGGTAAGGATTCGTTCGAATGTCTTACCAATGCAGCTGAGTAGGCTGATTGGGCGGTAGCAGGCTGGATCGGAGGGGTCCTTGTCCGGTTTTGGTATCATGACACCGATGGCTTTTTTCCAACATTTGGGAAAGTAGGCATGGGTGAGGCATGCGTTGAACAGTTTGTTTAGTTTTTCGATTAGGGAGTATGGGCTTTGTTTTAGAATTTTGTAGCTTACTTCGTCTTCGCCGGGTGAGGAAGAATTTTTGCATTTTTTTATGACGTTGATGATTTCGTCATTAGTGATGGGGGTGACGAGGCCATCGTTATCCCCGTCTTCTGGCTCGTTATCGAATTTGGGGTCATGGTAGATATCAGGATGTTCACTGATGAAGTCATCAATGGCGTTTATGACGGCGTCATCATTGCCCGCACCTTGATGCGGGCGATGCGTTTTTCTTAGGAGGTCGGCAAAGGTGTCGGCCTTGTCTTTGTCGGTGCGCGTGAAGGAACCGTCTTCCTTCTTAAGAGGTTTGCCTGTGGCTTTGCGGCTTTTGTTTTTTTGCCCAGTTAGGGTTTTTGAAAGAGTCCCAGAATTGTTTGGCATCCTGGACTCCGTTTAGATCGGCTGTTGCCTTTTCCCAGTTTGCTTATTTTTCAGCTTTGAGGGCTTTCTTGATCTCGCCATGAAGGCGGTTGTATTTTTTTTTTGAGGTCAACTTTCTTACCGGGGTCAGTTTCGGTTTTAAGAGCGCGAAGAGCTTTCCGTTTAGTTTTGATTAGTGAGAGTGTGTCGCCCGAGATAGTATTTCTCCAGGGGCGCACTTCTTCTTTTGGGCATATTTCGTTTAGGGTTGAGTTAATGATTTTCTTTATGCCCTCGAATTGGGTTTCGAGTTCCACTGCATTGGATGGGGTGGGGGGGGGGGGGGAGTTTGACATCGATGATGTCACGATAGAGGTTCCAATTAATTTTTCTAAAATTTTTGCGGAGAGTGGGGGGGGGGGGGGGATACCTGAGTGGCCATTTCCTAGCTGCAGTGAGGCATGGGCCGGGAGGTGATCGCTGCCTAAGTCATCATCGCCGACCCAGTGGTCATCGATGTGATTTATCAGGGAGTCACTGGCGATAATTGGATCGAGGATCTCGGATGAGAATAATGGGTTATTACTGATGTAAGTTGCAGAGCTGTCATTCATAACCACATGAAGGTTATGCTTTTTTGTGATTTCAAGGAGGGCTTCACCGTTGGGGGTGGTTTTGTTACAGCCAACGTACAAGTGTTTGGCATTGAAGTCGCCGTGGAAAATGCAGTGTTTGTATTTCCTCGTAAAGAATTCAAAGACAGTGTCAGAAACAATTTTGCTTGGGTCGTTATAATAACAAACAATCGCGATGTTTTTATTGTCGACAGTGATTTCAGTAGCAATCACCTCTGCATCGAGGTGATTAGTTTTTATTGTTTTAGTTTGATGTTCTGCTTTATTAGAAGAGCAACGCCGCCACCTTTAGTGATTTGTCGGTCTCTTCTAATACTGCTGAACCTACTTATTGAGAAATTTCTGCTGGGTTGAAGCCAACTTTCGCAGATACAGATAATGTCTGTATCTTCGAAGTATCGGCTCATTTGAAGTTTTTTATTGTTAACGCTTCTAGCGTTCCACACGGCTATTTGTAACTTAAACACTGTATTCAAACACACATCGCGTTCTGTCTATTTATACCATGCTCGCCTGAGTTACTACCTATGGAAAGCCTGCATGTTAAATTTTAGCTTTTAACGCAACTACCGATGTAAAGCTTCTACTGCGGTTAAAATAAATTTACACCCACAGTAGGAATTTCATCCATGACGTGATATGGCGTAATTTGCAAGCTTCGATACATTCACACTTCGTGATGTTTCGTTCAAACATATGACGTTTTGTGGTACTATCTACTACGTGCAATGACTTATTAAGTTTAAAATACCTACAATTAAATATTTAAAATAAAATTTAAAAATTGTTAATAATAATTTGACTGAAAAAGCAAGGTAAATTCAATCAACTTTGACGATGTGTCTAGCTGTCAATCAAGCATTCACGGTAGAAATGCCCACCGGCGCAGATGTAAACAAAATAAACCCGTATGTTTGCGACAGAAAGTGTCGTTTTTTTCTCCATTTTAATTGACAAAGTTGATTACTTATTAAGAGCATGGTATAAATAAAACATATAGGTACTAGGGCAGGTAATCAGATTTCAACCACTCGTAGAATAAGGGTTTTAAGGCAAGCCGAGTGGTTAAAACCCTTATCCTACTCGTGGTTTAAATCGGATTACCGACCCTAGTACCTATTTATTCTATGTTTATTCACCGATGAATTTCCTAGAAGTCTTGGGTTTTTTAACTATAATACTGAGTGTAGATGTAGAACTAAGATAGAACAAAACGAGGGTTGAGTACAAGGGGGCTGGAATCGGCGATCCGAGTTGGAGTTTTTATGTGCTTCGCGAGCGCCGTAGGTGCGAGTGAAATTTTGGACGAATACCAACAAGGGTCGTCGATGTCTGTCGTCCTATACTCTACTTGAGTTGTGTTTTGTATTTATACGATGATTAAACTTGAATTAAGTGAAGCTTAGATTTGTAAAGAAACATATAATCTTCGGCGATCTATTTACTCAGGGGCCGCGGAACCGGGGGGGGGGGGGGGGGCTGGAGGGGGAGGCTTTAGCCCCCTCCCCCCACACACACACTTTTTTGGCGGACCATGTTTTGTATGCATATATTTTAACACAACCAATGACTGGTGAAACAAGGGGCGGATCCAGAGCCTCCCTCATATTTTCGCCAGCTATGTTTCTCTCGTACTGGTTCAGTTTCGATGGATTTCGGATCATTTTTTTGCAGTAAGTGGCAGCAAACGCTAAAATTTATGCAGTCTGTTAATAAATCGGTTAACTGAAATTGACCGTAATGTTACAGACATACAAGTACCAAATCCTCCCAAGACAAGATAATCCACAGACAGTTTAATTGCTGTTGACGTCTGGTAAAGCATACGGGTGAGGTCTATTTATCAGCGTTGGTCGTTCCGACCAAAGCTGATAAATAGACCTCACCTGTATGCTTTACCGACGTTTTTTAACGGCTCTCAAAGTGTGAAATCTTTAAATACATCTGAAAAATCTCAAAAAATCCGCTCAGATGCATGGAAATGGGGGGGGGGGGGGGGGGGGGACCCTGGAATTTAAAACTTTCGTACGACCATCCATCGTCCGATCCAGCTCCCCCACTTTGAAAATCGTTCCGCCGCCCCTGTTACTTTCTTGGGTGACAGTGTTTTGTGTCAATGCGTTTCATTCACGTCATAACGTCAATCAGATGCGTGACGACCAATCAGAAACGTTCCTACATGACGCTCTTACACGTAGGCCCGGATTCCACGTGTGCTTCAGCTAGACCATTTCTCAATGTCCATATTGCATCGGAAACGTTGAATACATTCAGTAATCGGGTTAAAAATTAAAAAAGTTTTGTTGATAAGAAACAGACGAGAATAATTTTGTTGAAATAAACTCTTATAACTAGGCCTTAGCAAGTTTTATCATCCATAATTGCATTGGAAAATTAACTCACTGAAATGTTTCCATGTACAGTCACTGGAGAAACGTCATTACATTACTATTGTGCTGGCGCCAGGTATAGTGCATCCGTGGTCAAGTACGTGATATAATAATAATAACACTTTGGCCAGCCGCTGATTTGTCGCGGTTCTCGGACGAGAAGGCCGTGGTTACCCCTGTACTCCCAACTGCCTCCCTATTCCCACGCTTCTCCTCTCCTCCCAACACTCGGAGACGAACTGCTTGATGATATCCCTTGTCCCATTCTTCCCAATCTCTCCGATTAGCATATTAACCCTCTCCTTTGAGTCTCCCCATAACCACATGTCCTTCATTCTCCCATCCCACTTCCCCATTATACTCCCAGTGAATCTCATTCTTTTAGGCTGATACTTTGGGCATTCTAGAAGAAAGTGTTCCAAGGTCTCCACCATGTCCAAGTTACACATTTTTCCCCTCAGCTCCAGGGATCGCGACCTCAGCTTGAACAACAGTGACCCCCCAAAGTTGCCATCAAGGTACTCTTCAAAACCTGGCTTCTCTTTATCACGCAGGCCACCCAAAGACCTCTTTGATTTGACCCCCTCTCGCCAATTACGGTTACAATCCTCCATGACCCTTTCTCTGACGATTTTTTTACCCTGGTTTGCCCCAACGTCCAGGTCTGAGATCTCCAATGAGTAGTTCTCTACTAGCTCCCTCACTTGGACCATCCACCCCGTTTTGATATTTGAGTTGAAAATTCTCAGGAACATTGCTTTACACCATCGGCTGTCGGGGAGATTTACCAAATAATTAAGATAACCGAGCTTCAACAGGTCTATCCTGTCCTTGATCCTCATCCACCCAAGCTCACCCCTGATTGCTTCTAGCGCTGCGGCATTACTCGACCCCGTTATCCATCGGCCTGCATCGTTCTGCAGGATTCCCAAGCTCTTTACGGCCGTCTGGTTTAGGGGTACCACTTCCGTACCGTATGTTATACTTGGCAGCCCCACCATTTCCCAAATAGTTTTCCCCACGAAAACCTTATTGAAACTGTTTCTCCCTATAAGTTTCATTTGGTTAAGGATTCGCTTCCCCTTCAGAATCAATTTATTTGTGTGGTTCCGGTAGATGCCTCTTCCTGTAATGTTTATATTTACCCCAAATACTCGTAATCACCTGTCTCTCCCACACTGAGAAGTTTGCTGCTCCCTTCCGGAATGCAGAACTCACCCACTCTCCACCTTCGAGTGGGGTCCACTTTGCGGCCCACAGGTATAACTTTGCTCTTGCTTTCATTAAGTTCGAGTCTCCATTTGCTCCCATATTTCCCAACAATTCCCAGCATTTTCGTTAGCCCCTCTTCGCTTTCTGACACTAGAACCATATCGTCTGCAAAAAATAGCCCTGGGATCTTCAAGTCCCCAACTGCTACCCCCTCCTCGCTACGCAGGAGTTCATGTCCTAAACCTTTGATGTACAATGCAAACAGGATCGGCGAAAGGATACACCCCTGTTTTAGGCCTATCTCCATAGGCACACGTTTCGTTGTAATGTTTCCCAGGCTAAGTTCACTCTGTACATCTTTATATAATGCTTTCATAATTCCAACAAACTCGCCTCCTAAGCCCATAGCCTCCAGCTTGCGCCACATACCTTCCCTCCATACTCTATCGTATGCCTTTTTGATATCCAAAAAAGGCCATAAACATCTTTTTCTTTTTTGCTTTCGCGGATTCTATCATTTGGGATAGTGTGAAAAGATGATCAGTAACTCTCCTTCCCTTCCTGAAGCCATTCTGGATTTCTCCCAAAAAACCCTTCTCCTCAATCACCTCCTCTAGTCTCCCATACAGGACTTTACAGAAAACCTTTCCAATGTTGCTACTGACAGAGATCCCTCGATAGTTATCCAAAACGTCTTTTTCCCCCTTTTTGTGAATAAATGTCACTTTACTTTCTCTCCACTCCTTTGGGACCTCTTGATTTTCTATGGCTAGATTGAATAGGGCAGTTAGGCATATAATATGCTGAATAGATAATTTCTGCCAAAGTAATCAACGTTTTATGTGTGATTTTCTAACAATGACTATTGTATATTATAGTACGACTACAACAAATATCTCCCCCATGAAGAAGGTATCAATTTTGGCTCGACAGAAAATGAAAGTCTCAGCTTTTCCAAATGGATATCATACCGTCTCAAACGAGGCTAACACCACGTCTCGTCATTTCTTCGGAATCCGAAGATTCAGATCAATTGACTATGGTAATAATCTGTAGATCCGCTAAACAGTGTGTCGAAGTTACAATTAATGCATAGTTGCGCTTACGAATGGTCGTGGTGTTGGGTGGGGGAGGAGTGCGGGGAGGGGTTGGTTGGTTTTGTGTGTGCGATTGATTTGAAAAATTATGTACATATTATACATAGAAATTTTTTTCAATGTAATGTATTTTTCTGTAAAGATGTATAGAAACGTCAAACTATAATACAATATTTCATCAGATAGTTGCATCTAAGCACTTAATTCTACGAACTGCACCTCAGAAGAAATCAGCGACAGTACTTGTCTTTTTCAAATTTCTCGGATGCTATAGAATTAAGAAAGGACGCTGGTTTTGTTTACATTGGCATGGCGGGGGTTCGAACCCACGCCGACCACCGACAGACCCCCAAAAGGGAATGCTAGTTAACCAAGTATATACGAGAGCAGTACAGAACACATGGAATACTCAATTATTTAATTATTCATCAGATAGTTGCATCTAAGCACTTAATTCTACGAACTGCACCTCAGAAAAAATCAGCGACAGAACTGGTCTTTTTCAAATTTCTCGGATGCTATAGAATCTGTAGGGTCTGTCGGTGGCCGAGTGGTGTGTGTGGTTCAGTATAGTTTCGCTAGGCGGTTGGTGCCGAAGGAAACTCTCTCGGCGTGGGTTCGAACCCCCGCCATGCCAGTATAATAAAATAATTTACTACTACATTAATCTGCTCGATATTTTCACAGAAATCTCATTTGTAAAACAACCATGAACTATCATAATGCTGGATCGCATTCTCCTGATTGATCACCGGAATTTCAATCGGCCGTGTTGTCATTTTCGTTGTTGTGTTATTGTTTTCGTTATTGTTCAGGTTCATATATTATTCAATGCTGGTGTAGCTGTTCGGAATACAACAAAACAAAATGTTGTATTATTGATGTTGTTTCCCAGCAGCCATGACCAGATTTTATAAAAAAAGATTTTAAAAAAATACTCAGCTGGTTAACCCTGATGGTACCTTTCTGGTCAGGTCAATGACAGGAAATCCAGGTTCATTACTTGGTGGTAGACTAATTAATATTTTCAACGTGCAGTCTCGAAGTGCGCGTTGAAAATATTGATTGGTCAAACCCACACATTCAGTGAGCAACCACACTGCTTAACCCTTTACCCAACGAATCGACCGTAACCGCCCGCGTAATATGCAAATTCAGTAGTTGAAAAAATATTATGTTTAAAAAAATATCAACAAAACCATATCATGTGACCCCTCGTTGGAACGAGCTCGTAGAGCTCGTTCCAACGAGGGGTCACATGATATGGTTTTGTTGAATTTTTTAAAAAAATTTGAAAAAATGATATTTATAATAATAAATTCTGATATCGTTTGCGTTGGGTAAAGGGTTAATACAATTATGACGTATTAAGCTCGTAGAGTGGAACAGCACCCTCTCTGTTCAAAAGAGTTAAAGATTAAATTTCAATAATTACCGTGTGTGACCTTCACGTTCATCATGCTTGAGGCGACTGAATCAAGAATTAATATAAAATATATAACCATACGCGAAATACCTCATTCTTGTAAACGTCATCAATGTTGCTTTTGTTTTCAAGAAGGATGATGTATTTAAAGTTGTGATGGATTCTGATCATTGAGAAGAAAAAGCTATTATACCTATTGTGTATGTTCCCGAAGGAAATGTTTGCTTCTTCGGCCATCTGTTATTACTTCAGGCTTTCTGAAGTGTCCTCGTCGATGACACCTGGCTCGTCATTTCACATGGGCTCACGTACTTCTGTCGTAGTTATTTGCTTGATGCTACACTTGAATAAGTCATATTCTTCTCGTCCGCGTACAATGCCAGGGATTCCATTTAACCCTCCAACACTTCTACTAAGGTATCGTACATATCCGCATAGAGCATTACCTCCAATTTTGTGATTTGTATATTTTAATTTGTAATTTCAGGAGACAGCTTATGCCCTCGAAATTAGCCACGACGTTCAGCAGTGGCACATACATGATGTTGCAAAATCCTTGCATTACCCATCACGTTGTGGGTAGAATCATTATAGCGACCAAACGCCAGTCTCGAGCATCGAATGTACATTTTTTCTCTAAAGCAACACGCATGTTATTTTCCATAAGGGTGAATACATGTTTACTTTAACTATCCCCCTCCCCACCCCGACACACACGCCTTGTAGTTACACCTCGTTTGTTAGGTGTAGCGACAAGAGTGTCCTTGTATGGATTGCAAGTTCTCACTCATCCAGTCCTCTTCGCCCCGGGTGGAACATATAACATCATCTGTAGCTCGTGTTGATGTTTCTGTAGCGGGATGATTTTGTTTTTATTCTGACAATGGAAGTTATGGAATAAAGTTTGAAGGAGTGTTTTGTATTTTTTAGCAACGTCTGGGAGGGAATTACCAGACAGCTGCCCGGTTGCCCGTAGAGCTAATCCGTCTTTCTCAGACACACAGTCATAAAAAAACTGACTGTGCAGTCAAAAGTTAGAAAATTCGGTCTACATTGATATGATGTGATGGTTTATTGCCATTTCATCAATTCCTATTTCATCAACTGCCTCTAAAATTATATTTTCCTATTTCATCAATTCCCACTTCACCTACAGAATGAAAATATGTTTTAAGAGACAAATTAATTTAGAAACAAATTTGTTTAGAATGCCTATTCTCAAGTAATTTGTCTCTTTTGGGTAACAAATTAGTTTAGAATGCCACTAGGCATTCTAAACTAATTTGTTACTCAAAAGAGACAAATTAATTTAGAAAGCCAACAGGTATTCTGAAGTAATAGTGAGTATGTTACTAGAGTATTGTGCTTTAAATGTTACCTTCTGATAGATATTTAAATGTTATATGTTACTTTTCCCCACTTATTATGTGTAGATAAAATTACAACTCTGTCTGCATGCCTATCTGGTGTTAATATGCAATAAAGTATAAATAAGAAACTCTATTCTCTTTGTGCTGACTAGTCATTGTATAACCACTGTCCAAACATTCGTCTGTCAAATATCTGGAAAGTGGTTATACAATAAACCCTCAAAATATTGATTTTTTATCAACTGGCTAATTGTATTTTTAAAATGTATAATATGTAATTATAAAACACACCTGAAAAAAAATCTATTGAAGAAGTGGGGATTGATGAAATGGGAAAATATAATTTTAGAGGCAGTTGATGAAATGGGAATTGATAAAATGGGAAGACACCGATATGATATATATTTTATTCACCAGCATACAAATTTACAAAAGACTAAAGATAAAGTACATGAAATCAGAACATTAACAATATATAAATACAGTTGACACTATATTACAAATCCACCAATACTTCATTCGTATACTGGTAGGGTAAGGCATAGCCAGATTGGCTGTCTTCCTGCCTTCTCTTGTGTATGAAAGAGGAAGAGCATTGAGATATAAAAGAGGAAAATAGAGTGAAATAGAAAGACCAAGGGGGTAGAAAAAATGAAGAAGTTCTAATGCAACATGGTAAATACCCATTATCTTCTTTTAAGAATAGCTCAAATAAATCATGTGTTGGTGATGCGAGTGGTGGTCGGAGCCCATACATAGAAAAAAGTATGCAATGAGACTGAAAATGAATATAAGACGACAGTTATAATTAAGAGGCCAAACTATATAAGTATTTGGTTTTCAGTAATAAATCACTTTTTGAAAATGGAATTTCTCGATTGTAATACATTTTTCGTAAGTGCTTCTTTCTAGGCAATGATATAAAATACTTTCGTTTATGGAATGTTCTCCTTTTTAACCTTTTGAACCCTTGTGGTATCTTCCATGTCAGTTCAATGGCAACAATTAGAAGAGTCCATATTCATTACTCTGGTGTGGAGCAATTAATATTTTCAACGTGCAGCCTTAAGGCTGCACGTTGAAAATATGAACTGGTCTGCTCCGCGCATTAACTTGTAAGACATCCCACTTCATGAAATTATCAAGTATCTTGTTCTTGGACCCGTTTGAATGGGTTAAGACGAGAAATAATAAATGCATTGACTTTCAGTGAAAAATTAACACCGACATTACATTTCTGCGACTGTCTCCTTCTTGTCAAGGATGAAAGTGAATTTCAGTTTTAAAAAAAAAGAAAAGATATCGGTATTTGGCATTGAAAGTTCTCACTTCTGTCACGACAAACAAAGTTTATTGATAGCTATAAGTATTATTGATGTTGTACTCTATATCTGGGTATTAGACAACAATAATAATGTGTTTTCATGTAATATATAAAAATTCCACATATAGGCATTGTTCTCAAGATCGTTAATGACGTCTCAATTTACGGAAGTTGATATGCGTCTGACGTGAAGTGACATTAATTTAAGGAGGCGTTGATATGAGAATAAAATGTTGTTTTTTTTAATATCGTCGGTCGTAGTTTTTCCGAGATGTTTCACACTTGAGGTTTTCTTTTCATCTGTGTGGATTCGGCGGCAGATCGTTTAGTCGGTGTACATGTCACAACATTTCCCACGTCATCGTAATTCCCATAGATCTGCTCAGTTCACCGAAAGAACAGACCTAACATAACGAACCCACTCAACCCTCGAACCCCTCCCGTTTCCAACTGGTACCTGTGAATTTCCAATTGCTGATGAAATCCGAATGACCGTCTCCCCTTGTGGTCGATGTACATGACCATCTGCTTCTAGTGTTGGTATATTTGGACAACAGTTGAAAAAGATAAACCACAAAAATTATTCTTCATTATTGACATAAAAGTCAAATATATTTTAACATGCTATACGAAAAGATCCTGTTTATTAATTCTGTGTTTTTCCTTCTAAAAATTGATTAAATAGAGAGTAATCACTTGACTGGACTGGTTACGTGAAATAATTCATGAGAGGTGAGGGACGTTGTACAAACACGAGTGCGCAAATGCGCACGAGTGTTTTACAATATAGTCCCTCGCCTCGAATGAATTGTTTCACGTAACGAGGCCAGTCAAGCGATAACTCTGTTTATTGCTTTTCATTATTAACGATAATTATATTATTTAACCCTTTACCTAACGTAACGTTCAAAACCGGTCAGCGCTATTCTCAAAAATCGTCAATTACTTTTCATTATTTTTTCAATTTTTGTCTCTAAAACATAGTTTATGACCTCTCAATGGAACGAGATCGTCTGATTTCATAATTCACTTGTAAAATTATCGTTTATAATCAAACCCGGAAATCCCAGTAAATCACACTTTGGAAAGTAATAAATATCCATTTATTTAAAAATCCAGTTTCAAATAAAACTAATGAATTGAGCCAGATCTTGGTCCATTTTATCAAGAACTCATAGACAACACATAACATGTATTTAAAACACCAAAAATATCACAAATCAAGAATTCGTTCGGTCTTTTTCCGTGTCCGGATCTGGCATACGAATCCTGATTCGTTAAATAATCAGAAGTTCGTATCCGGAAAAATGTTGGTACCTACAGTACGTGGAGAGTGGATTGTAAGTAAATCACCCGCGGAGTGGGGTTATCATCCAAGCTATAACTTTCAAATTTTGTTCATATCGACAAAACATCCCATTGGCTGAAACATTGCTGGAGCTGGTTGTGCTTTGCAACAAATTCGCAATTATTGCATGGGTGGAATTTCCACTCTGCGGGTGATTTAGTGATAATACACTCTCCACGTACTGTAGTTGACGCACAGTTGATGCAATACACATATATAGATTCCTCTAAGAGACTATTGATTTTTTTCGTTGTAGATCATGTGTCTCTGTACATTTTACTGCAGAATTTCTGATTCTTGACATAAAATAATAGAGGCGGTTTTATTTATTTATTTATTTATTTATTTATTTATTTATTTATTTATTTATTTATTTATTTATTTATTTATTTACCACTAAAATCAGAAAATAAATTATACACTAATGATAGTGAAGTAAGTAGTGACAAAAGTAAAGAATAATGGTAAACGGGGGAGGCGGCCCCAACGATCTGCTTAAATATACTATAACCAAATACCGACTTTATTATTCGCTCGTACTTTTAAAAATTTACGGTGAAACATTTTTTATTCACCAGCAGTTTAAAAATATGTGGTATATATTTCTTAATAGAGTAGAAGGATGAGATAAACTATACTTGCAAGTGGATCTGGAGTAGATTCAATTTGGAATCGAAAAAGCGATATTGTTGAGAGTGTACTTTGAAATGTCTCAGAGCCTGTCTTGAGACCCATTCACTAGACTGGTGATGTGCTGTTATAGAAAACACCATTAGAAAAGGCTCTTTCTAAGAGCACTTTCTAATAGTGCGTTGCATACCAGCATTCCAAAAGCAAAATTGAAGATACGCAATATTCATTCTCAATTCTAGAATCGGCCAGGGGCCAATACTATAAAACTTTTACAATTGTATTTTCTGGAGTATTATTTTTTAGTTATGACTTTAAATGGCATTAGAATTTTCAAAGATCTGGCAATTTGCCAGTTGGCAAATTGCCATATCTTTTAAAATGCTAATTATTCATTTTAGGCGGTTATATTAATAGGTAGAAAATACAATTCTAGAAAATATAATTGTAAAAATTCTATAGTATGGGCTCCAGCACATTGATGATCTTAAAAAGTATATTAAAACTTGAGCGCGAGCCTGCCAACTTTTAACCTACAAGGGTTATTACCTCTTTTCAATTAAAAGTGTTAGCAATTGTAAGATCAATGCCCTATTAATCCAGAGTAATTAACTGAAATCGATTAGTTTCTTACAGCTGTATAAATTTTTAATTAATCTATATATACACAGCACTTCAGAGAGTTTGCTATATTCAAACTTCTGTATCCACTGTTATCTATCTTTTATTCACACAATCATTTCACACTCGTATATAGCAAGCATTGTTCTCTTGTTGCAAGAAAATTGTCAGTTTTAATCAAATGCATTATTTTCTAACAAAGCATATGCGATCGTGCTTTGTTTAAAACTGAAGATACAAAATTTGTTTTGACGACAAATGTGTTTGTTGTCAGTAAGTACTTTGTGCTGGAAGATTACTGTTGGTATTTTGCCAGATCTCTTGAATGCTTGTCTCACAACATATGTCGTTTTTCATAAGGGCAACACTCACAATATCAAAAGAGTACGTTAACATGTATAGGTCGCAATCAGACTGTGGCGCGTGATACGTGCATGTTACATGCCCACTAAACTTGTTGACAGCCTCCAGAGTCTGTGTAAGATTATGTACGATTTGAAAGAGGTGTACCCGTTATAATTCCTAATATGTCCAAAAGAAATATCAAAAAAAAAAAAAAAACGTTTGAGGAGATGGAGATACATGATCAGGTTACTGATAGCCATAGCGGAACGCTCCAAGAGAAGTGACAGACGAGCAACGTCGCACGTGAAGACCCATGCATTCATCGGGTCATGGATTTAAAATTATAGCAGGCAAAATAACGCTCTGGTATGCTTTTCTGGCGAGTTTGCGCTTGTAAAACCATTCTGGGGACGTGATATTGCGCCAAAGCTCGTACGGTGGAGTGATCCTGTATCTTTTAGAAGACTTTCGCTTCTGTAAGCAATGATCTCATTAGCATGTCATTAGGTATTTCGACTGATGGATTCTGAATCACAACAAAAAGATAAGAAAACAGTTCACAACCTGTGCTTTGCGATATCATATCGATTTTCTTTTCGCAAACTTTCTCCTTACAAGATCAGCTAAATACAAGTCATTTGAATTTTATGCTCTTTACTATTCCTTATATGGTATGGCTAATGCCATATCTTTTATGAAGATGGCGGTACGTCAGAGTGCACTTAGAAATACAGGAGTATTCACCAATTTTTCGACACTATCAACAGTTGGCCGGGGCGCCAGCTGGTCGACTCAGCCTCCACCTTTTAAATCTCCCGTCGGACAAATGCTACACCCGATTACGACACGATTAGAACAACTTTTAATTTATCCTTACAAAGACACCATCACGGATGTGAAAATATCCCATTTTACTCTGTCAATAATTCTCAGCCTTCTAATCATTTCAAGGCACTCTCGGGAGAAAGTGATGTCAAGGCTTGAAATTATCAACAAACTAAAATGTAACGACAGTTTGTTTAGATTGAGTGTAGGAAAAAAAACCCTTGGGAAAAAACCTCCTTAGGAAAAAAGCCCCTTGGTAAAAAACCCCTTGGAAGAAACCCCCTCGAGAAAAGAAAAACCTTGGAAAAACCCCTTCATATTGACAACAGAAAAACGTTTTCTTTAGTGACTTTATTTTTGTATGACAACATGTTCATTAGTGAAAAATACATGAACATAATATTATCTGTATGTTCTATAGTACAAAATATCTGTATGTTCTATAGTAAAAAATACATTCCAATGATATTCAAATTTGCATATTTTCTCCTGTTAATCACCTCATATACAGCACTAATACATTAAATATGTCTTACATTTAATTTGTAAGGCAAGATGCCCTACAGCGCTGAATACGTTAAATAACCCTTTACCCAAATGCAGCTTTTTTTGAAAGTATGCAAATATGGATACCATTGGAGCTGGCTGAAGCAGCTAATTCCAATGATATTCATATTTGCATACTTTTTTTTTACTATAGAACATACAGATATTTTTGTACTATAGAACATACAGATAATATTATGTTAATGTATTTTTCACTAATGAACATGTTGTCATACAAAAATAAAGTCACTAAAGAAAATGTTTTTCTGCTGTTAATATGAAGGGTTTTTTTCCAAGGTTTTTCTTTTCTCGAGGGGGTTTCTTCCAAGGGTTTTTTTACCAAGGGGCTTTTTTCCTAAGGAGGTTTTTTCCCAGGGTTTTTTTTTCCGTACCCGGTTTAGATTGTACTGTTTAGTTTGACAACGCAGAACGTTTCCGAAATATCGATGACTCGATAAAATGTGCAGGATTGGTCCCGATAACAGTATCGAATCACCATATTTCCCAATATTTCAACCAACTACTACAGTCCCAAAACAAAACAATGAAAAAAACAACGAGTCTAAAGAATAATTTTGATGTGAACAAAAAATGTTTAATCCTTTGATTTTAAAAACAAAATTACAGCTGAATTTGTGTGGGATATTGTCAAGATCGATTCAAGATTGATGCGTAGATTTTTAAATAGATATGATTAGGACAGTGAGGTTTTCTGGTGGTGTGCTGTATCGCATCGAGTTGAAGACTTTCAACTCAGCCGTATCGTACGAGTCGGCTATGCCGACTCGTGCGATACAGCTTGATTGAAGGTCCTCAACGAGATGCGATACAGCACACACAAAATATCATTGTACAGATGATCTGTTTATTATATACCAGCCCCCATGTAACAATTAAATGCTATGCCCACTGGGAAAGTGAAAAAGAGAAATCCATGGCACAAATCTAATGTAGGTTCGACAACATTCGTTGAAACTGAATTGATGCATTTGATGCTCGCAGTGTGATAGTGCAAACACAAAAACGAGACTGAGTGAGAATTATATCCTCTTCTACATCGCGCTATAAAATGTTCTTTAATTCCACAAACCATCTTAATTCATTGATGGAATTAAAGAACATTTTATAGCGCGATGTGGAAGAAGAGGACACAATTCTCGCCCAGTCTCGTTTTTGAGTTTGCACTATCATGCGTGCGTTTTGTTAATATCAGCAGTAACACACTCCATCTGATATTGCTGGAGAGATTTGCTGACCGAAATCTACTCCGTATCAATGATAAGTGTGTAATAAATTGATATATCTTTTGTGTTTTTTTGGTAGTCCTGATAAACTATTAGTTGAAGCTATATCCAATTTACGCAATAGAAAATCAGCCTTCATTGATGTTAAAAAATGAAGTAGAGTATTGATTTTTACACCAAACTGAAGATAAATGTCCAAGATACATACTGTACGTGGAGAGTGTATTATCACTAAATCACTCACAGAGTGGAGATTCCACCCAGGCAATAATTGCAAATTTGCTCCAAAGCATAACCAGCACAAGCAAAGTTTCAGCCAACGGACCTCCGGGTTAAACCCGGAGGTTCATTGGCTGAAATATTGCTTGTGTTTTTTGTCGATATGTACAGAATTTGAAAGTTATAGCTTAGGTGATAACTCCACTCCGCGGGGGATTTAATTACAATCCACTCTCCACGTACTGTAAGTAAGAGGCGAAAATGAATTTTCAATTGAGTTTTAGTAACTTTTACGACTTGGGAAAGCATGGTCTTTTTCTTTGTTGCATGTTTTCGAATGCAATTAATTGGAATACGGAAATACAAATTATTACTTTCGTAGTAAATGTGTTGGCACATACTACGACCCCAACCACTTCCACTCTCATGCCTTTTGAAAACGACTATAACACGTCAACATCAAAACACGGGGAAGGCATGTCAAACAAACGACAGGTGATGATCACATGGTAAACTGTTTGTTAACATATATTTTAACCATAAATTCTCACAAAATGTGAGAACGCGCTGCAAGATATGCTCTAGATACCCAAGAATAAAGCTAGTAATTCAAAAACTTTCAAAGATGCAGCTACAGCGATACATGGAGGAAAAAGCCAACACAGCACGCTTTCTTCTTAAAAAAGGAAGCCGTGTTGTTGTATTTGTCTTAGTGACGTGATACTCACCAAGTTTGACCGGGAAATTGTTTTGAAATTCCTGGGAATTCAAACAAGCGTCATGATGCCTTGTAAGTGCCAATGGCACAGTTTTCTGGCAATGACAGTCTGCGGTGTAAATTTGTGTAATACCTATTTGAATTGTATGGAATTTCAGACTTGGGATTTTCGTAGTAAATTCATTTGTCGTCACTGATATAGCACCTTAAAATTAAAATACATTTATGTGGTTGTTAACCCTTTACCCGACGAAACGGCCAAAATCGGCCATCGCTGTTTACAAAACTCATCATTCAGTTTTCACTTTTTTCTCACAAACATAGCTTATATGATATTTTGCTTCAAAAACATGTCATAAGCCGTGTTTTTGACGCAAAATCTGAAAAAAACTAAGTTATTCACAAATTTTGTTTGCAAGTGTCGTCTGCCTTTCTTGTTCGGGAAAGGGTTAAACACATTTTCAGCAAAGAGCCTTATATAGATGCATTACTATAATTTTAGTTTATTTGTTTTCCGAATTTTGTAATTGGGGTTTGCTGTACCCTGTTTGCACGAATTCCAATTTGAAAGTCAAATTTCTTCTTGAAAGCTGGAAACGTAATGAAACAGTTTGAGAAAATATAATGCTAAACGTTACTCTAACCTCATCACGCGAGTTTAACTTAATGGCAATTACTTTCTTCGCTTTAAAGGCACAATAAGCGGCTCATTTGAATAAAAAATATCGGCTGTGAGAGTTTGCTCGTATGTGAAAAAGCATGTAAAAAAGACACTGTGTACAAAGTCTAAGACACCAGAAGCAACGCGAAATTACTTAAATCTATAATTAAAAATCTTTGGTGCAGAGGAAATTTAAGAAAACACGACACTGCGAAGATGTAAACGAAGTTACTCGAATGTTATCGGAAGTATACAAACGCCCCGTGACTTCATTTCTGGATACATACGATTTCTAGTTATAACTCTCTGCTGTTAGAATAAATGATCGCCACGAAGAACAACTGTGCATTATTTTAGAAATAATTGGGCATTATTAGATAAAAAAAATTGGAATATTCAAATAGATTCCAGTTATTTATTACTGTTTATTTATTTATTGGTATTTGAGGTCACATACTTATGCACAAATGGCTAATCATGACCGTGACAGTTTTACGAATGGAGGAAGACGGAGTACCCGGAGAGAACCACCGAGCAACGACGAGCAGCTGCCAGCTCCCCAACATCGTAACTCCGCACTGCAGCACAGGCAGGGTTAGACTGGTTGCAGCACAGGCAGGGTTAGACTGGTTGAAGACATGCGCACCATCGACGTGCAGTACGCCTTAGTACATGGCGCCATCGTGCCACCATGTGGACAATGGGGGTTAAGTGCCTTGCCCAAGGACACAGCGAGGGAGTCCGAATCGATCACTCAGACGGTCACCCATACGAGGATTAGCCGGGCTCGACGTTGCTTAACTTCGGTGATCTAACGATAACCGGTTACCGCAACGCCACCGCGCCCCTAGATTCCAGTTATGTATCCAATAAAACCCCCAGCACGTTTATCGAAAACGACAATACGAAATAGATTTCCTTAACCCTTTACCTAACGTGAAAAGCAGACGACACTTGCAAGAAAAAATCTTGAATAACTAATTTTTTTCATTTTTTGTCTCAAAAACATAGGTTATGACCCCTCGTTGGAACGAGCTCGACGAGCTCGTTCCAACGAGGGGTCATAACCTATGTTTTTGAGACAAAAAATGAAAAAAATAGTGAAAATTAATTGGCGATTTTTGAGAATAGCGCTGGCCGGTTTTGGCCGTTACGTTGGGTAAAGGGTTAACGCATACGCCATAAATAGACTCGAGTGAACATAATCTTTACCTTTGTCCTTCTGGTTTTGGCTGGCTTTTTTTTGGGGGGGGGGGCGTGACAACTGTTACCTATTCCCAATTCCTTATTCGACATTCGTTATCAACCGATAAAATTGGTTGATACCGAAAATCGAATAAGAAACTGGGAGTAAGTAACGATTGCCACGTCAGTGATTTTTTCCGTAACATTCTACCTAGAAACCTTTAGAGCTTTCTAAAACCACCATCGACGGAGTCAAACGCGCAACTACGACGCAATTGAATGTCTTTGTGAACATACTGAATGAGTTATCGCACACTCCAAAGACGAGAGTGGTAAAGCTCAAGAAGTGTGTACGACAGCTTAGTCGGTATCGTGACATGCAGACACACGCGGAACGAGGATACGGGTGCTGTAGTTCCGTTTTAGAACCTTATCGATACTGGTCCCATAATTCGTCCGAATATCCAGGCCTGAGGTTTCATGCCCCGTGTCGAAAGACAACTAGTCGAAATGACAACTCATCGAAAAGTAAACTCGTAGAAACAATAAGTGGTCAAAAATTTGAAAAGGGTTTAACTTTGTTGTTTGTTGTGGGTGATACCTTTCTGCAGCCATTTACCCCCCCCCCCCCCCCCCCCACACACACACACTCTTCATTTCACCTCGTGCTGGGGTCAGACTATTTATTTCTCACAGATGAAGGTCCAGTCACTTCTCCAGGGAAAATAACTTCTCAGGACAATTGGTGCACTCTGAGGACTTTTTGTTTGCTTAAAACCTTTTACCCAAGGCAGATAATATCACAATTTATTATTTTAATATCTGTTTTTTTAAATTTTTCAAAAACCTTCAACGAAACCATATCATGTGCCCCTTTCATTGGAACGAGCTCGACGAGCTCGTTCCAGTGAGGGGTCACATGATATGGTTTCGTTGAAATGTTCTGAAAAATATACTTTTTTTTAAACTACTTAATTTGTAAATTACGCGGGCGGATGTGGTCGATTCGTGAGGTAAAGGGTTAAGTACCCAGAAAGTGGAGCAATAGATATAGCAAAATAGGTGAGAGTACCTGAACCAGTTTTAGGAATTTCAGGCATAAAAGTATGTAATATTGACAATTTTCAAGAAAAGTGTGGGTACGGACGAAAACATCCCACCAATTCCCTTTGACTACGCTGATGATTCTCATTGCCGATATGGCGTGTATTGTTTCATCTTGTCATTGAATAGTACTCGTTTCTTTATTACGCAAAATTATATTTTTAAACGCTGAGGTGGGTAAGTATAAAAAAATACAGTTTTGGTCAGAAAATGTTGTATTCTTGCTTCATGTAAAGAGAGAATAAAATTAAGATGAAAAAAATAGTTTCTTATTCATTTTTCCTTTTACACACAAAAATAATCACTTATTAGAATTTTCAACTAGTTATCGATTCGATTGACTAAATTATGATAACTAGCGCGTTTTGGGTCCCCCAAATTGCAGAAATGTTGTCGCCTAATCTGAGATCTGTCGATAAATGTTATCGACAAGCCGGAAAAGTGTGGGCATCCCCCGCCCATCGCCACCAAGCTACTTTGGATATATTTTGTTTACACCATGATCGTCAGATTATTAAGAGTCGCTATTATTGTTTCTCGATTTTACTGAGCGGCAGGCAAACACACGTGCGAATCTGTTTTTGTTTACATGAGCACCGGTGGGCGGAACCTCCGCTGACAACTTTATCGCCGAAACGAAATGGAAAAAGAAACGCGCAAATCACGGGGCCTTTTTCATTTTAATAACATAATAACATACTATTTCGTGTTATGGATGACTTATTAACTCGAAACAACGCATGTTTGTTAATTTGTGGTATCTCATGAGGTAAACTCATTTAAAAACGTAATAAATAATTGACGGTTTCATTTCACTCTTCGCGAGGCGACGAGTGATAAATTTAGACAAGTTTGCATTCAGGTTGAGGTCACCTTGGATGTATTTCCACTGTAGGTGTAAATTTTAAGCACTGAAATTCCATTGCTGGAGTGTTCACCACGGTTGGTGTGCAAAGCTAAAATTTATGTCATAAGCTTTTTATATATAGTAGAATAGGTAATCATGGTATAAAATACATGAACTGTCCTTTCCAACAAAATGTAGAGGGTATCTACGCTGCTTTACGGAATATAGAGGATTATCTCAAGCGCTCGTAAAAAATAAAACAGTCAGGTCCACACGAATGAGATAATTATCAACATTTCCTAAAATAGTGTAGATTTTCTTTTTATTATATGCTACGTGACATTTTACTGCGCAATATTCAGCCCAATTCGACTGAAAACATTCTCAAGACAAGAACAAAGATCTGTTGATCGTTCCTTAAAAGCGCCGTTTAAGGCGACGTCATGCACCGAAGTATGACGTCATATTTCTCGATATCCACCGAGTCGATGGATATCGAGAAATATCTTTTAGATAATTTGCGATAATTCACAGGCTAGCGTATAATAAAAAAATCTACACCAGATTTGCCCATTTTATACCTGGAAGAATAAAATCTTGCAAATTAATGTAAAGACACATTCAATAAACAAAGAGCTAACGTGGACGCTTAGTGTTGGTAAGTATGATGCTGATAGATCGACTATCCCTGAACTAGTTGATTTGAACTGGTTTATAATAAAAAACACGTTTTCTTTTGTCGCTTTTAATGAACGAAAACAACAAACAGCTCCGAAAGCTGTCAGTTATTTTCATTTATAAGTAGTAACAAAAAGGAAACTCGCTAATCTAACAATTTCAAGGGAGATAACTTTATCGAAAGTAGATTTTATGACGAAATAAGCCAGGGATACACGGCATTGAGTACTGTATTGTAGCTGTAGGGTCCTCTGCGCAGAAATATTCACACGACATACTCCAATCATTCAAAAGGTCAAATCCATACTCTTGTTATCGTAAATGACATGCCGTTAAAGAGTGGTTTTAATCCGGAATGCATTGCAATATAGCATGTCTTGTCATAATCAATCAAATATGTCAACAGAAAAGCAACATGACAGCATATATCTATTAATCTTTTTTAGAAATGATTGTCCAACTCCGATAAGTTCATCCATCATCGCATATCTCAAGACGAGCTTCACTTGAAATTAATAATTTACACCATGATTAATTGGAGACGAATTCCCATGCGCTTTATATATGTTGAAACAGTACATTTTTTTCTTGCGGAGTTGATGGTTTTCATAATTTTGAAACAATATAAATCTACCTCACTCACTCACTCACTCACTCACTCACTCAAAACACACAATGCCCACAAACCCACCCACCCACCCACCCACTCATTTTAATTAACGACGCACCTGGTTGTACCCGGTGTTTCATTACTTAATTTTTTTATGATTATTCCTATAATATGTGTGTGTTTGAAATCCAATATTATTGCATCCGTGGAAATATTGCCCACCCGTGGAAAGTGACCAGTCCACGGCGGCTGTACTGTAGTTATTTATTTATTTATTGGAGTTTAACGACACTACCGAGAGCCAGGGACACGTCCTGACAGACGATTTTACGGGTAGAGGAAGCCGGATTTCCCGGAGAGAACCGCCTGACTGTAGGTAGTCTCGTGAGAAAATATGTGATAACTAGCAAGGGCAAATCGATACATACGATGTCAATCCAGGAGAAAATGTCCCGACTGGTCTAATTACTGTCCCACATACCCTTTTAGCTACAGCTCTGAATATGAATAGGCGGTCAGTTCGTTGAAATGACATATATTCAAATTACATATTATCGCGAAAGTTATTTCTGGAAATGTTATGCCTTCAGCCCGCTAAAATAATGATACGTGTGCGTGGGAACACAAAAGGGGTAAACTATCGGATAACCAGACAAGATTATTGATAAAACTTTTCAATGCAAGAGGACTGTTAAGAGAACGGCGGCGACAGGGAGTCAAGAAGTTCATTTCTCTTTACGACTGCATTGGTGGCGATAAAAAATAAGTATTTATCAGTTAATAGAGTTTGTGCATTATCGACTTCCAAACCTACGTCTCAAATATCAAGCCCTATGAGAATGATCAATGATGAGTGCGTGTTCAAAAGGTCCCACTCCAAGCTCTCAGGTCACAATTCTAATTATGTAAGGAATCCGACACTGTGATGGGAGGGTTGTTTACCCACCTTTCGCCGAGTTTGCGCACAAACTACTGTCATTTATTTAATTCTTATTCATTTATCATTAATTAATTAATCATTTTTTTAAATTAATTTATTAATTCATGTCTTTATTAATATTAATTAATTAATTAACATTTGATGAATATATTAATTAATATATTAATATTAACCAATTAATCAATTAATATATTAGCAACATTTAATAAATAAATAAATAAATAAATAAATAAATAAAGAAAGAAAGAAAGAAATGAATGAATGAATGAATGAATGAATGAATGAATGCATGAATGAATGAATGAATGAATGAATGAATGAATTAATTGGGGATTAAAGACACTTCTGACAGCCGGAGTCATCTGGTGTCGCACAGTTTTAGGGTGGAGGAAGCCGGAGAACCCGGAGAGAACCACCGAGCAACGGCGAGCAATTGTATCACTTTCCAACATACTAACTCGACACAAGCAGGGTAAGCATTGATTGAAGACAAGTGCACCATCGACGTGCAGTACGCCTTAGTACACGGCCCCACTGTGCCCCACATGGGAAATCGGGCTTAAGTGCCTTGCCTAAGGACACAACGCAGTTGCCACTGGTGGGGATCGAATCGTGGACCTTTCGGTTTGAAGTCCAGTGCCGTAACCACTGAGCCACCCCGCTCCCCGAAAACTACCGTTAATTTTATATGAGGTTACTTTATTCACAAAATAAAGATATATACAGATATCCTTTCATGCTCCAATTATAGATCTTCCAATCAATAAATCTTCATTTCGCCGTCAAAACATAAAATAATTGGGGGAACTACGAGACGTAATCATAAAACTACGGCCATGGTGAGTCTTCATTCATAAATATGTAGTATAAAAGCACGCCTAACAGTATTGTAATGTCTTTAAAAATTCGTTCAAATCAGTTCTCCATTGAGAAACACTTCTTGGCTTCATTCAAAGAAAGGGAATGTTTATGGTATTTTTAGATTTAATCGTCTGAAATATTTTAGGTGGTCCGAAAAGGGAACCGTATGTTCGATTTTCGAACCAACTGAAATATTCCAGACGCTTGAATTAAAAACACTGGCGATGAACTATTTAAAAGCTAGACTGGTTCCAGACTATAACAGCGTCGAATGCCTTACAGAATTTGACTGGTGGCTTGAGAGCTTGGTTTCCACTCGTCATTGTATGGATTTCGAAAGCAAAGTCGGGGTTTAGAGAGAGTAAATGAAGTAGGGTGAATAAATATTTTTCTGCTGCCATATTTTTGTCACACTTCATTTCACCCCATGGTTGGTAAACGGTGTGTATCTATTATCCACAGGTGAAGGTGCGGGGTCTTCCCGGGAAAAAAATGTAATTCTTCATGCTAAGTGGAGCATCCTGAGTACTTTTTAGGGCTAAAGTACCCAGAAAGTGGAGGTATAACTATAGCGAAATGTCCCAAGAAGTACCAAGACGAGAGTAAATGAACATGCAATTTTAGGGATTTCAGGCATTACTGTATGTAAGGCTGATATTTTTTAGGAAAAGTGTTGGGGGCGATCCTCACCTGTGACCTGTGGCTACGCTGTAGTACAATGTGCGATTCGTCCGACAGCGCCAGGTGTGAATGGTTTTGTATGACATTGGTAACATGTTCCCCCTGAAAAAGCAAGAAATAGTCTTTGACGCAGTACCCTCCACTAACACCGGGTTGCTACAGTTGAATTCTACTTAAAAAAATGGCTACAATAAGATTCTGACCTCCTCAAACCTGTTGCCTACAAAACTGTAACTCGTTGTAAATATTTTTAACAAACAACTAAAGTCTACGCTCATGGTCTGCCGGGTCCGGTGACCGCTTCCGACTCCCCTGTGATGTGGCAGGTAATAACACAGAGCGCAACGAGCTGATAAAATCGGTGATCTGCGTTGTAGTTGGAGTTTTTCTGGCGTTTCGCGACCACCGTAGACCCAAGTGAAATATGGAAAAAAAACTCCAACAAGGGTAGCTCATTCCTGTCCCACTTTCTCGAGTTATGTTCTGTATTTGAAGAATGATTAAACTTGAATTAAAAGAATGATATTTGAAGAAATATATTATCTACGGTGGTCTGTTTACTTTCCTGCGTGATACTGTCGTTTTGTATCGAAGCAGCTCACTTCACATCGTCAATCGGGTGCGTAACGATCAATCAGATTCGTCCTTACATGCTATTTATACATTTAGACGGGATTTAACGTGTGCTTTTCTGAACACACCTTTCAATGCCTGTATTGTATCAGGAAATGTTGAAACCCACAGCAATCGTGGTATAAAGTAGGAGATATACCCGTTTTGAGGTGGATACGATATATTGAAATTATTTCAGACGAGTGCAGACGAAAGGTAGCATATTTTATCGATCCCTCGACTTCCAAACAAAATTGAATGTCCTTTTCATTTTGCTGCACATATATACTACACAGAGTTTGCTAAGCACCAAGTATATCCAACTACCTGTTTTACGTTTTAGTAGAAATATTTTAATGAAAAGAGTATATATATTTTATTTAATTATATCTTTAATGATTTAAGTACAGAAATTAAGATTTTATTTGTTATTTTTTAGCTTTTGAATACAATAACCATGAAAAGTGGATATTATAGTAAAAGAGGAAATTTTTCAATTTGCCAAAAAGTTAACGGAGCGAACTGGTATGGGTTCAATATCGAGTATGAGACCCATTACTGTTAATTACAGCTTGACAACGCCTTCTCATGCTCCCAATCAGGTTCCTGGTGGTCTTTTGCCGGATGTTATTCCATTCTTGGACCAGCATGGCACCAAGCTCCTGGACACTTCTTGGCTGGACTGGACGTGCTGAAATTGCAAGCTGCAACTAATTCCAGACATGTGTGATTGGATTGGGGTCAGGGGATCTTGCTGGCCAGTCCATACGCTCAATCCCCTCCCTCTGTCGGTACTTCCCGACAGCATAAGCAACACGAGGACGGGCATTGCCGCCCATCAGAATGAATCTATCACCCACAGCACCTGCATAGAATCTGACGTGGACATCCCGGATCTCATCAGTATACCGCTGTGCAGTCAATGTTACACGTTCAAGGACACGGAGCTCTGTACGTCCATCCCTGCTGATGCCGCCCAAGACCATGATTGACCCTCCACCATAGCGAACATGCTCAGCAATGTTGGCTGCATGGAATCGCTCTCCTGATCTTCTCCATACCCCAGAACGCCTGTCTGTGTGGTCTAGGCAGTACCTTGACTCATCTGTAAAAAGGACAGGTCGCCAATCTTCTCTGGTCCATCCAACGTGGTCCATGGCCCATTCATATCGTGTCTGGTGGTGTTTCTGGGGCAGCAGAATGCGCATACATGGTCTTCGCGATCGGAGACCACCTTCGTGCAACCTTGCCCGGATAGTCCGCATCGAAACATTTACTCCGGATGCATTCTGAAGGTCAGATCCTACGGACCTGAATGATCAAAAACCGGTCTTCAGCTGCAGATGTTGCCCTGTCTCTACCACCACCATGCCGTCTTACTGACGTGCCATACTGCTGAAATATTGCCCACGCTCTGGTGATCACCGTATGGCGCATACCAAGGGCTTCGCCAACCTTACGACGGGTAGCCACTTACTCCACCATTCCTACAGCCCGCCACATTTCTGCTTCAGACAAATGTCTCTTACATTTGCCATATTCAGTCATTAAATCACAAGGGTTTGTGTTGAAATGAAGATTGAATACCCTACACATGGCATGTACATGTAGACAGTACACGAAAACATCATGAAAATCAAGGGGTGCATGCGTTCCATGACTGTCACGGAAAGTCTGCCTGTCAAGAGAGCTGATGTAAACTCTGGGGACCATCTCAATACATTCCTCAATTATATCCACCAAAAATATCGCAAATATGTCACAAGCAAATTTCACAATGATGTGTCAAATAGTTGGTGCTTAGCAAACTTTGAGTAGTATATGATGATCTGGCACTTGATGTTTCGGTATTCGTAAGTAACAGCCGTGTCAAAACATGAGGGTGGTGTGGAGAGATTAACGGTCATCCTATAACATGGACGCACTCAGAAATACCACCTGGCCTTTGAGTGAACATACGTCTCACCACCTCGTTGTGTTGTTGGAGTAGATTCCTCATCTGGAAGTGTCGCTGACTTGATATTTGAAAACGATAACTGACGAGTATCATCTGAATATATACACAGAACAACACACGCGTGTAAAGAGGTTAATCGATATGGCACTTGTGCCATCGCGGAAGGATAAAATTCGAGGCCTGCGGTCTCTCGTTTTATCCTTCCGCGCCGGCATCCTTCTGCGTTTTATCATTACACGCCTTCCTGTCTATAAAAAACAATTATTAGAAGGACACTCAGCAATTCATTTGACACCTTTCAACAAGAAGAACACATTTTATCGCCAACCAAATTACGAGGGAAACCAATGTTACTATTTCGTCCCCTGAGTTCCAATGTGTTCTATGTGCCTAATGGCACATATTGGAACTCAGTGGACGATCTTTAGTTATCGCTAGCGATTCAAATTGTAATTGCGGTGTACAATTTATACAAAATTCCAGAGAAATTTCGCTTCTATTTAAAAATAGTCCCTCAACGATTTCCGTTCCGCACATATGTGCGGAACAGATTTTCATTTTCCACACGATTTAGTGTTGCTGTAGATGGGGATTACATAGAACTGGCGTGGAATAAAATTTAATGGTAATACTCACAAACCCCACATCATAAATGATCCAAGAAAATATAATTATGCACAACACAAAACACAATGAATTTATCCCCGCGCTAATGTTCAAATTCTGTTCGGCACCTCGCGTTCTCTAATTGATGTTGTCGCCTATCATCACCCCGCTCCTAATAGTTACCTCGCTCGGCTGCCACAACGTATTGTCTCTTTGCTATTTACAAGCATGAGGGTCTGGCAGTTTCCACTTTTCGCTTTGATTGCCATCCTTCGTCACCAACTCCAAATGTCTGACACTTATGCTACTTGCTTCAAGAATACATTGTCACCTTTACCTCTCTCGCGTACATGTCATAGCCTCATTGTTTAACCACCCTCCACCAACCGTTTAAACATATATTGTTCATGCATACAATTTGCCTGGCTCTCACTTAGCCCATATCAGTGGCCTAGTCTCATTCGAATCAACAGGCTCCCGAGAGCTCTCTCCAACCAACATCACTTCTGCATTATACGGCCCAGTGAAGCTCCATCAGTCACCTAGCCTAATAACTTATTCTACTGTCCAAAACGGTCTCTCTCCAAAAGTAATTACTTGTGTGTCCTAAGGCGTACTACACGCCAATAAATCCCTCTAACAAAGTCTCTCGCCAAATAAAACTACTTTTGGGTCACTCAGCCCAAGAACTATTTTCAATATTTTTATCGCCCAAAACAGACCCTGGCTGGAATTCCAAACCATTCCAATCGGATACTGACTACCGAATATTTACAGCCTTCTTAAATATCATTGTAATAATCCCCAACGGTGGTCGAGCGGCCTCTCTTTGAACAGCGTAATAGTTATTAATGGATTCTCTGAGCTTCATAGAAGCAACGGGCTGCTATGCAGCTACTGACTGATTTCCACCTAATTTGCGATTCCGTGGGTTTCAGGGTTGTCACCTGTTGCACTGATGCACCTGTAGCGGGATGGATAAAATGTTTAATTAACAGTTTGTCTGAGCTATCAACAAACCAAAAAAACATACTTTTTTACATATCAATTTCGAATCGA